>CM053783.1:799143809-799743809 GCA_028749045.1 Cupressus sempervirens | reverse complement strand
CATGCTCAGAATGGATTCAGTATGTTTGCAATGAGATCAGTGAATCATCAATTGTGATCATAGTTACAAGTCTTTAACGAGCCTTAAGAATTTTTGCCAAATATTGTTTTCTTAAGAGTTTGAATCTGTCACTGTTAGGTTACATTAACCCTAATTCTTGTGATGCAAATCCTATTTCTAGCCTTTGTTCTTTGAATGTCATGATAGATGTTGTATTTATTCCAACATTAGTCCAAATGCATTGACAATGGATATGAGCACCAATTTTATTATTGATCATGATTTAGATTATATAGCAATATTGATTTTGAAGATGTTTAAAGTCTGGTTTTAGAGCCTAACAGTTGTAGCTTATGGAGACCATCATTCTTTAAATATTGTAGCAGTTGTAGCTTATGGAGACCATCATTGTTTAAATATTGTTCTCTATTTTTTGGCTTCAAAATTTGAAATACTATGAGCATGTGCATTAAAATATTTTAATATTGTTTAATGTAACTGACTGGGACCAACTTAGTTGTCCAAAACGTTGAGCATAAAACTTTTACAGTTATTTCCCAAATCATTTTTGGTAACACTGACTGTGGAGGGATCAAATCTTTAAGATCATTATGGTATTCTGTTTTTGTGATTATGCAGAATTTGAATGTTACATAGCTTTGAAATTTTCCAAACCTACTTGAAATTTCCGATTAGATTGAACCTCTAATCTTCTTAAATGTATTGAACTTTACAAATATTGTTACCATGATCACTGTTATGAAAAAAACAATTTAGGGGAGATAATTATGCATATGGGCTGGAACAATTTGTTTGACCATCAGAAAACTATTATACAATATTTCAGTCACTATTCTCTCCATGCTATCATTTTCCATTGTGAATTTGTATGTTTTAAGGCTTACATACCTACCCCTACAGGCATTTACACAAATTGGGATGATAGCAGATGTTGTAACACTTTTACATTTCAATTGTTGTTAGTGCACAGCATGTGGAAATGCTTCAAAAGCATATTTTTTAAGGCAGAAACAGATGGGCAAATAGCAGTGTTGATTTCCTATTATGATCTCAGTTATGTGGATCTTGAAAGACCAATGAACTGAGTTTTAACAAGTGTTTTTCTGAAGTTACGGGAAGAGGAAACATGGACGCTTTTAAGGGTGGCAAAAATATTGATGAACTTTGGGGACTGTAGGGAGATGTTGAGGGTGCAGTTATTTAAAAACTTAAATCAATTCAAGTATTAAGTAAATCCTGTATATTAAAGCTGTAATGACAAGTCTCTTCAGGCTTTTCCTGTTTTTATGCTCTTAATAGAGAAGGCTGTTTGATTCTAAAATAGGGAAACATTTATTTTGAGCCCACAGGTTCCCAGGACATCACCCATAATTTTGGGGTCACATATTTTGTTAATTTTTGAACTATCTTATGCTTAGGTTGTCAGGCATATACAGTAGTGTGCTTTGTGGGGTGCTCAGGTGGACATGTTAGTCAAGTTTGATATCTATTGTCAGTTGATTCTTTGCTGATTTGCTTGCTAGAATTATTTTTCTCTTATGGCACAACTACCAAAAACTGTTGTAAGGTTGAAGGACACTGAATTATTTGAGGTGCTTTTCAGTTTTTAGCTTAGAAGGTCATATCTATACAATGAAATGCACAGGCGGGTACCACTATTGGCATGACAAAGTTTGTTATCTTCTGCCAATTCGTTGTTTGGGGAGGAGAGAGCAAAAATGATCTTGCACACTCAAAATGTGTAGAATCCAATCAATGAAAATTTGTAAAAGTGCATAGATGGTTTTACAAGAGAACAGGCTTGGAGTTGAGCATGGGCTACCAACTAGTGGCAAATGGAGAAACAAAGATGAGGTATCGTGACCCTTACGGTTGACAGAGAGAAGAGCAGAGAACTAGCCAAATGCTATTGCACCAAGAGAAGATGTTAAATCGTTTGGTATGAACAAAATCTATTTAAAAGGTTCCTCAAAGAGAATATTGGGAGCAATTCCTCCATCTTGAATGGTGTGATCATTATAGGCCAAAGTAAATAAAATGTCCCATACAGGAGTGGTTTCAGAGCTAGATGGCACCTATGTGCCAGAGTGGAGTGATGATAAGGTGGAGCAGCAATAGAGGGTTTCCTATGAAGGTCTGTAAAAGACCATCCTCCTTGGAAAGCTGGTGGATGGTTGCCCAGGAGGGGCTATAAAAGACCATCCTCCGTGGAAAGTTAGCTGAGGGGGAAGATTGATGCTGTGCAAAATGTGTGTGAACAACAATATTACCATTAAGTACTCATCTGCGGGAGGGTGAGGAGGAGCTGGTCAGAGTCTTGTAGGGTAGGCTGTGACTCATGGTGCAACGCCTAGGGATGAAAAGGTCTTTAGAGTAGTTGGAATCCAAGTGCCATCTTTTCTAGAAGCAGTTGAATTTGAGATAATTGCTGAAATGAGACTGCACACTTTTTATCTAGTCTCCAAATCTTAAGAGATGCTTTATACTTAAAATAGCTAAATTTATGGACTCAACTGTTTGAATGGTATGGAGCCTCTCAAAAATGCTAAAGAAAAGCTATATAATCTGGCCCACAAGCAAAATATAAATATAGAGCATTCCACCAATCGAATGGTTCAAAATGAATAAGACTGAAACACCATGAATCCACTTGTAGGAACTTTGAGCACAAGGGCAAGTCTAACAGAGATGTTTGATTATCTTAAGTCTACCATAAGCCAGACTTCTAAAATACAATTGGAAAATGTATCTAAAAGCTGAAGTGTGTAATTTGTGAAAGCCTTGTCGTATTTGAAAAAAGTTACCACTTAAGGCAAAGCTTGTGATGTGTGACTTTAAATAATAAAGAACTAATTTATATTGACTCTATATTTTTTATAAGGGGTCTGCTCTCAACATGAAGCCAAATACTGTTATGTTTTCTACACAAGCAAAAAGTTTAATGTTCAGAACTTAGTGCAAAAGGAAGTGTGCCTTAACCAACAATTGGGGACACCATATAAAGAAAAGTCATGCCAAACACAATCTCTATCCCATTTGAGAAATGGTCGAACCATTCTAAGGCCTTCCAAATGCTCTTAATGACAAAACTGCGTCAAATCTTAACATGCATAATTGAAGACAATGAAGACCCCAAACTCTTCCAATCCTTTTACCTAAAACTCCAAATTGATAAAAATGAAGCTTGAGAGCCATCAATGCCATACACCAACATGTCGGGCAAGCCACTACTTTATGTCTAAACATTGATTATTCCAAGCATACCGCTCTTGCTATGGTCTAGTATGATTATGGAGGTTGAGAAGTACATTTTAGCTAGCCTATTTTGGTGATGAGGACAATTAAGGATGAGATGGATCCATGCAAATTCTCTAGTGTAGGATCTCCTTTGATTCACATCTATTAAGGTGCAAGGTGGTGTGATTTTTTAACATCATAGTTGGAGTTGGGGAGTGCTTTTGGAGGCTTTGCCTTCCTTTAAAGGAAGGATTCTGGGGATGTGCAGAGTTGCATTTTTGCAAGTGCATTTTTCCTAAAATGAGGTTTGTTGTTTGTGTGTTGTTTCTCATCAAGGCAACTTTCTATTTGGAGATGTTGGGTCAGTTGGGTAAGCCTGCTCTATTAGCAATGGAGACTTTTTGCATGGTCCTCGGTTGGGATTTCATTAAATCAATAGACTATTTTAGATTTAATACAAACGTCTCATCTAGCTTTTTGGCTTCTTTTTTAGACCTCGGTGAGTTGAAGGTGAACGCTTTCTTATGACTTGAGAGGTTCTTTCTTGTGGTTAGCTATCATGAGTTGTATTAGGTGGATACAATCATTTTGTGGTTCCTTTTGTTTTTTCAAAGACTATTTGGCTATTCTTCTTAGTCTTTTGTTTTGTTATTTTGGTTGGGGTTGTTGGCATAATTGATGGTGTGATGACAAGCGATGTTAGTAATGGCATGGTACATATTCAATTGAATGATGATCAATTTTTATGTTGTCATTGATGTCAACTATCGACCTAGTGTTCCTAGTATGTTGCCTAGCATAAACATGATGAGCAAAGTGTTGTAGTGAGTTTTAGTGGTTGTGATATTTAAGAGAGCATTGAGGATGTCTTTGACGGCTTATGTTTTGACCACTACGATTGAAGTGAAGAAGGGGATGATCGGGTGAATTGACAATGCGATTACTAGAACAGTTACTAATAAGTGATAGGTGATTTGATTGGTCTGTCAAATCTACGATGATTGAAGTGGCGCAATCTTAGAATGACGTAAACAAGACAATATAGAGGAGAACATTACGACCACAACTCTATATTGTGGTTGGTGAAGTCCTAACATAATGGATAGGTGATCAATGAAGCAATGACAAAGTTGATGAACAAGTTAAAAGAGTATTGTGTTCTTAAGTGGCAGTTAGTAAATTGATGATAAATGATCGATAGTAAGGTTGTGATGGATTTAGTTGAATTAGTCATTATCTGGTGACGTGGATGCACAATTGAATGTGATGATTTGTTATCACATTATTTGATGGCAACATATGGAGAAGATTCTAGAGAAATCAAGTGTTTGGTCAAAAAAAATTTGCCCTTTGGTTCAAAATTCTATGAATTAGTTGGTACAATCATGCAAACATGTTTTGTGGTTTGGGGTTTGTCTTATGGAAGTTGGATCTAAGTGGGATATTTGAAATACACATTGATATTGAATTCTAGGGCTCGATTAAGGCAATGGACTTGAAAGTTTAATATATACCAATAAAGGCTAAACAATTTATTGTTGTTGATGGTGGCGGTTAAGCAAGTGCAATAAGAGTGCAAGGTGCAATCAAGCTAAAGAAGATTTGAGTATGTTGTCAAATGTGGTTGAGCTTTAGTGGATCTAATCAATCAGAGGTAGTGTTGTTCCATAGATTGTTCTTTTTGTTGTTCCCTAATAGTTATACCAGCCAAAATCCCTTAACCAAGTGGATCCTAATAGGTCCTTTATTGTAAATCATTTAACAAGGTGGCTTTTTAATTAATGTTTCAATTCTTTTAACTAGGCCATTACTACCAAGGTAAAGCTCCTAACATGGTTAGAGGTGAATCCACTAATAGGGTGGCACCTAATAGTATCACTGTAACTCCTAACTAGGTTATGCTCCTCACAGGGTGTACTTCAAAAGAGTGCACAATTTGTGGGTACTCATCCCCATTGCATTTTTCATCCAAGTTGGGTTTTTGTGATACCAATTTTTTTGTGTCAATCTTGTGGATGTTCTTATCTGTTGAATATTTTTATGTGCTTATATTAAATTGTTCTTGAGATAAAGGTTCAAAGGTTCGAAAGTTAATTATTGATTCACCCCCTGTCTCAGTAATCTAATCCCTTAGGACTAACAACTGATATCAAAGCTCTAGCCTCTATTGAGGTGAAGCTTAATAACTTTAAGAAAAGATCCAAAGATGATGAGGAAGGTCCTCACAAGGGAGAACTACCTAGTGTGGTGCAGTAGGATGAAGGTTTATCTCAAAGGTATGGGTGAGAAGTATCAAAATCATGTAGTCACAAGATATGTTGTTCATTTAGGAACTCTTGATGTAGATCAGTTGAAGGCTCAACAAGAGCATACAACTACTATGGAGGCTATAACTAGCACTCTTTCAGATGTAGCATACACCAATGTCAAAGATCTAGAGACTGCTTATGAAGATGATGAGGAAGGTCCTCACAAGGGAGAACTACTCAGTGTGGTGTAGCAGGATGAATATTTATCTCAAAGGTATGGCTAAGTATCAAAATCATGTAGTCACAAGATATGTTGCTCATATAGGAACTCTTGATGTAGATCAGCTGAAGGCTCAACGAGAGCATACAACTACTATGGAGGTTATAACTAGCACTCTTTCATATGTAGAATACATGAATATCCAAGATCTAGAGACTACTTATGACATGCGGGAGAAATTTATGAGAGTCTATGGTGGAGAATCACATGTGAAGAAGGCCAAGGTGGATAGAATGAAAGAAAAGTTTGATGAAATGAAAATGATGGAGAATGAGAACATGAACAATACATTCAAAGGATCAAAGATGTGGTGTCTTCTATCAGATGTGTTGGCGAAACTCTTGAGGAAGAGGATGTGGTAAGTAAAATACTTAGAACTTTATTATCTCATTATGCTATTAAGGTTTTCGCTATTCAAGAAGTTAGATCTTTAGGTACAAGTGTTGTCACTCTAGATGCATTAATAGGCAAGTTGACTTCTTTTGAATTTACTTTGATAACAACATCCCTGGGATTGAAGTTGCATTCAAGTCATCTTTGACTCTTTCTCCTACAAGAAAAGGAAAGGATATTGCAAGTAGTTCTTTTGTTTATTTATCTAATGCTATGAATTTGTTTTGACTAAAGAAAAGGAACATGAGGAATTGGAAGTGTTACTTGATAATCAAAAGTAATAAAAGATTGTATAAATATAATATCTTTGATCCAAGTATAATCTTGGTGGAGGGCATTCATTGTGAATGTTAGGATACGATCCAAGCATAGCTTGGTGGAGGACGTTCATTACGAATGTTGTGATATGATCCAAGTATAACTTGGTGGAGGGCATTCATTGTGAATGTCGTGGAACGATCCAAGTATAACTTGGTGGAGGACATTCATTATGAATTTTAATCATTTCAAACCATTCATCTTATTAAAGATATGGAATATTTTATTAGACTTGTTACGAACTTGCCAATTTCTTTGTAGTAAGTATGGTCCCCAACTAACCCTAATAGTGGGGACATTACAAAAGATTAGTGGCATGGGCCAACAAGAAGCAAAACTACAACAAAAGAAAAGTATGTAGCAGCAACAGTGAATTGTGTGCAAGTTGTTTGGATTAAACAACTACTTAAAGGAATTCGAGAGAAGGTAAAGGAGTAGTTGGTTATCAACTGTGATAACACAAGTGCAATAAACATATCAAAGAACGCAGTTATGCACTCGAAGACAAAGCACATATCAATAAAGTATCATTTCCTTAAGAAGAAAGTGCAAGAGTAAGAGGTAAGGTTGAAATATGTACCAACCAAAGAACAATTGGCTAATATATTTACAAAACCTCTTTACAAGGATGCCTTTGAGAATGTAACACCCCACCAAGGGATCCAAAAGAATTAACCTAAAGTTTTACTAAGTTTGCCAAACTTTTTTTTTTAGACAAGAAAGATAGATCATACACACCAAACATATAGAAAGCAGAAGCAATAACATGTAATCAACTATAAGCATACATGGCAAGTTACATTCCTTAAGGATCCCATGACGTTGAGTCACATTTATATTTAATTAATTCTAAGTCTAACAACTACCACATCCACATGAAAGAATAATTAGAGAGTCCAATGTCCATATTATACATTTGTTCTGAATGTCTCTTGGCAAATTAATTTGGAATGCTCAATCATCCATTGTACATGTCATAGGGTATGAAAGGCTTAAAAGAATATACATATGTAGAAATAAAGATACATCACCCTCCACGAATCCATGATACAAAATACAATAAAATAAATGAAACCATCTACCATACATGATACATCCATCCATCATAAAAGATATAACATCTAATATGAAATACAACTATTCATCATAAAACACAACTAAGTGTGCGGTTCCTCCCAACCATCAATACATCATTAGACCATCGTGGGCCCTAGCCATCCCCTGCGCATAACATCCCAAGTCATCGATAAGTTCATTGGTACTATAGTAATAGGGACGTCACTACTAAACATACTACAACATAATCATAAGGAAATCTAACATGTTAATCATCAATATAAAGAAATGCATCAGTAAATAACATCACCTAATCATGATAAACAAGCATCCCAAGAAGCTCCAGCCACGGTGATTACAGATGGATCTCAATGGTAAGAGTGAAAAAGCACTACCACCCAACCACGTGGAATCTAAATGGCCCACTCTCACTGTGTTGAGGAGATAGTCTCAAGTCCCAAACAAGATATCAAATCACATAACACAAGAACTCTCTAGTATACTAACTCAAAGGTTCCAACATAGATCGACATCTAGACCCAGAG
The DNA here is from genome assembly GCA_028749045.1 of Cupressus sempervirens. NCBI lineage: Eukaryota > Viridiplantae > Streptophyta > Pinopsida > Cupressales > Cupressaceae > Cupressus > Cupressus sempervirens. The sequence continues at coordinate 799,735,710 of CM053783.1, read as the reverse complement.
GCACACAAGACACAGGAATCTACTATATAAGCGCGAAAGTGTCATTGCACGAATCACATTCGGAGTTACCCGAGCAATCTCTTAGGAATCTCGAGTCCCTAGTGATCCATGTGGCCACTGGTATCCTCTCGTACTGACAAGGCATACTACGGAATGCAAGGTCATAACCAAGCATTCTCTCTACTCCCATCCTAGTCTATACTAGCATTCAAGGCATGGACGAGAACATACAATTAATCTTATTAGATTCATTTTACTCTCATTTAGTGTAAATGTTATCACTTATTAAAACAACTTACAATGAGTTACCTTGGTAGCCTCTTAGGGCTTCGACCCCCATTGCAAGCCACTTCTCGACACTACATATAGATTATCTACCCTAATCTCATGAAATCACAAATCAATAATCACCTCAATCCTATACAAGCGACTGAAAAGCATCAAAAGATAATCCACAATAATCACATCAGTTCTCCGTGAGAAACTGAAAAGCATCAAATGATAATCATAATAATCACAACAGTTCTCTATAAGCAACTAAAGGCATCAATGATAAATCACAATATCCAACAGTTCTCAACAAGCAACCGAAATAAATCACAATGTCCATCGGTTCTCAATGAGCAACCGGAAAGTATCCCAAAATAATACTGATCGAAGACTCTAAAATGGTCAAGTCAAACATGTCACAACATGATATCATCAAGATCAAAACAAACACTTCAGTCCCATCAAGGTGACTGTAAAGTAATCCAAGTATAACTGATCGATGACTCAAAAATGGTTAAGTCAAATAACCCATAACATAAATCTCACCATCCCACAAGGCACTAAAAACAATAATCAGCAATATAAACACACTCAACATAGAGCATACCATCGCATACCATGGTTAAGTAAAAATAATCAAGATCGAGAACAAATCATCATATCATCACAATTGCAAAACTCCCAAGCCTCCGGTAAACGTCCTAAACTGGTCAACACCCTAGGACCACCCAAACCCCAAGCATAGACATCAAATAGAAAACAGAACAGTACAGTTTCATAGTTTGGGTTTGATTCCAAAATACACAATAGATTTAAAAGTTAAATTTCAGTTTGCATTTCAATGTATGTTTCAAGTGTATAGAATTCTCAGTATTACCCTTATACTTTAACCCGATCATTTATTCGACCCACATATATAAAGTTACCCTCATGTTAAAAGTCAATTTCTTAATAGAATAATTTGAGGGCAATTTTATCTTATTTTATTAAGTTATAAAAATAACCATTAATGATTTTAAATAAAATAGTAACAATTTTATTAAAATCAATATTATAAATTTTTTAAATCAATAATTAAATTTACAACCTTATGAATAACTTCCATTATTAATAAATCTTATTTAAATCATATTCAATTAAATTAATTAATAATTTATTTAAATATATAACATTTAATTATTAAATTATTATTATTATTATTAAGTGATTTAATAAATACTTAAATACTATTAATTAATTATTAAATTTTATTTATTTTAAAAATTAATATTAAATACTTTTTATTAATTAATATTTAAAAACTTTAATAAATTAAATTTAATAACATATATAATAACCTTTTTTTTTTTTAAATATCAAATGTGTTTTATAAATGCATGGCATTGTTAAATCAGTCGTTGACCCTTATTTAAGGGTGGTCGTGCAGCTCTGCCACGGTAGTGGCTGTCGACAGTCCACTGTCGTGGACAATGCTGCTGACAAGGGGGTGGGATGTGACTACCCACCCTCCATGCAATATATTTTTTAAATATTATATATATATATATATATTATAAAACGTTTTTTAATAACATTTTTTTTTAATTTAATATAAATTCCTTTTAAATGACAATTTTGTATACACAGAATTAAAATAAATCTCTTCTGAATTTTTATTTTTTATTTTTCTACAAATTCACAGCATCAACATGATGGAAAATTTACTACGAACCCTTGATTAATGTATATAATTTCTTTCTTTTAATAAGAAGAATCTCATATTCATTCAAACCCCTCCCAATTAATTTCTTATTTCTTTAATCTACTGAAGAGGGTTTTACAGGTCTTTTAGTTTTCCATAAAACAGAAGATTTAACACGCACCCCAGAGAATCAAAATATGATAAATTTCATCACAAGAATTATCCAGGCACCCATTAAACAGACACGATGAAGACAGGAAAGAAAGAGCATATTAAAATATGCAAAAATTACAAGTGTCTACCTGGACACTGATGCTAATCGCTACGCCTCAGAAACTGTAGAGAAGAATCCCTCCTCTCAGAACCTTCACCTTCCCGAAAATTTCTTCCTTCTCCAATACTCACGGTCCCTTGAAAATGAACCCCCAAGTTGTGATATGGAGTCCTCTCCCAAAATCGAGGCACTAATTATGAGTTCACTCCAAAGAACTCCTTGCTCACCACTCTAAGCTCGTTATTAACTTTTATTTATCTTTCTTTTTATCTTTCCCATGCACATGTATTAATTAATTATTTTACTTTATTTTAATTTTCACTTGACTCTTTTTAATTAATTAATGTTAATCTCATACACACACTTTATTAAAATATCTTTATTACATTCGCATGTTTTATCTTTTTAATTAATTTAATATCTTTTCACTTTTTTAAAAATTTTATTTTTGAACATTTAATTTGATAAAATATTTATTAACTTAAATAACAATAATATTTAGCATTTATTTAAAAATGAACTCTAAATGTATTATTATTAAATATTATCATGTTCTAAAATGTAAACTTTAACTTTTATCTCCAAATTTTATTTTTTTATTCAATTAATTTCTCAATTAATTAAATATAATTAAATATTAAAATATCACAATAATTTTCATTAAATTAGATCATTAATTTAATCTTTTAATTAGACTTAATAAATAGAAAATTTACCAAGAGCCATAAAACAACATACGAAAAACCCATCATAGACAAATTACATACAAAACCAAACTAAGGGGTTATAATCATGAATTAACGTCATCTAACACATTTGGAGGGTACACGACTCATATACTTGTCCTAATTATCAATTAGGACAAATGTCTTAAGGGTTTAGGATTTGGACTTAAGAATTTATCTCCCCTCTCTTACCATTGAGATAATGCGATAGGGTACGCTCATCCTAGCAATTTAGGGAAGTCGATACCCAATACCTGCAACCTGCATAAAATTCACGCATGTACATACATAATATTCTAAGCTAAATAGGCAATGGCGGGAAGTGGTGCATCGTGTAGATCCCGACTAGCAGGTGACTATGATTCCCTTCCTTAACCACATTAGAAATGCCATACAAAGAGAAAACAAACACGCACACCATACACATGCAGTATGGGGTAAGTATCCATAAGAAAACACATATGATAATAAACCATCTAACTAATCATTATCAATAACTGAAAACACTAAATAATCATCATACATACATGAAATATAGAGTACCAAGTAATCTCATCATATAATAAACTAAATGTAAAACAATATGTGATAATCTCAAAACAATAGTACTAATCATCAAACGTAAAACTGGCCTAAAAGAGTTCGGCAATTATAACTAAAATGTGACTTAGGGGTAGGCACTACAAAGAACCTTAGAGGAAAGTTAGGGGTACTACCCCTATCAAGCCTGACATAGAGCAAAAGGGGAAGGCATCAATCCGTGATTTATAAATGACTTATCATAATTGTTACTAATTTTTGCACACTTATAAAAAGGAGTTGAATTTATGCCTAATGGTGTTTTATGTTTCTAACACCCTTCATTCAGCCTGCATATGTGTCCCATAATGTTAGATTGACGTTTCGAACCATTCGGTGAAGTTGTCGGTTCTGCATTTTCTGCCCAAGTGTCAAACAGCGACACAGGGCATGTTTGCATTTGAATATCTTTTGACTGGTTGACCCAAATGAGAGAATTCTTGTTACATCATATTCTAGGGGTCAAAAAATTTCTATGTTTCAGTTTTGAGCTTATGACGAATCCGTTTGATTAGTTTTTAAACGTGATTCCATTTGCAATTTTTAAAAGTTTCACTGGTAGTCAAAACTACAAATTGATCAGGAGCCCTGTTTGGGATGTCATATCTTTGTGCCTATGATTGGTAGGATTGAATGGTTTGTTCCCCTGCATTCTACTCCGGAAATGCTCTGAGTATACCAGTTTACAGATCCTGATGAATCCATCTGCATACATTTCCAGGGCCATTCCATCTGCCAAAAACACCTTTTACTTTTGATCACTGTCCTACATTTTTGAGTAGCCATCTTTAGACACTCGCCAATTTTTCCCGGTGATTCGTCGCAAGTCCTAATCACAGAGTCATCTTCTCCTCATGGCATAGAACAAATTCCCTAGTTTTCATAATCTCAAGTGCCCATGTGCCCAATTTTCAGAGCTCAAACCAAACACAATTTCCAGCTTTTTCCAGCTTTTTGGCATGTTTAATTCATAGGCAATTTTAAGAAGGTGACTTCGGTGGTTGATATCTTTTGGCCCTAATTTGTGATCTGTCTTCATTAAAGAATGTCAATTCTTTTGCATCTAGTTTATATCAAAGAGCCATCCACTTCATGTCTTGGCAAACAATGTCAATTTGATGGAACAATACAATGTGCCCGCTACAAGAGATTGCAGGTAGCATCATTTATGTGGCCGTCCATTTTCTTGGGGAAATGTTTAAAGTTAGAGTTCAACGGTTTGAGTTTCAGATAGGACAGTCCCACGCAAGGGGAGCCTACGGCATTCAAACAAAAACCACGCATGCATATAAATGCAAATAAATGGGCCACGGCACCAGCAGATGATGCTCACGTGGTGGAGAAGAAAGAAGCCTCACGCAGGCATAAAGGGGAGTTCCATAAAATGTCAAGGCAGGTCACGTTTTTTGCAGGAGAGGCGATTTGCACAAATGGAGCTGCCCATGCATCAAAAAAGAAATCGTAGGCCAGATATATGTATGGGCAGCCCATGTTTTGAGGCGTCCATGAGCAGAAAAAAAAAAAATGTGCCATCTAAGCGTAGTGACCACGACTTTCACAGTGGGGGAGCCTCACATTTTTAAGTTGAGGTGGCTGTTTGAAAGGGAAGCGACCCACATTTTGAGCAGGTTCCATCCACGTGGAAGGCAGAGTAAAACATTTGGCAGGGGAGCCCACAGAGTTAAAAGATTTGCAGCAGTCTTCAACATATCACAGGAGCCCGCAGTTGCAGGGACACATTGGGAGAGAGGCAAGCAGATTTCATGTTTGGATTGTCCCACATTGGGCACCAAACGTGTCAACAAAGTCTTTAAAAACAAAGTTACTCAAAAATAGTGATGTTTTCAAAAGAGACGCCTTCTCAGAAGAATGTCGCTGCTCATGTGGAGGGCCCCATCGTGGGTCAACACGGTTTTGACCGCCCAGTCGCATGGTCGCGGGATGTGGTTTGAACCCACGCGACGTCACGACAATATCGCGTGATCAGGGGTCCGGCCTTGGTGATGTGCGATCTTCTGATGCTCTCGTATTGTTGTAGGCAGAAATATAAAGGTCCCCGACGAGGCAAAATTTTTGATGTCTTGCGATGCTCTGCCTAGTCGTGTGATCGGAGGCTCCAGAATGAAGAAGCACGACGTTGCGATCTTGCCTTGCCGTAGGGTCGTAAAACAATTTCTTTCACCCACTGATGCTACGAGAATGTGTTCATCGTATGGTCGCGAGTCAAATTTTGAGGTCCGATGCTGTGACAATGAAAATAAAGGCTTCTGCTCAGCGAATGGAAAGGCGAGATGTGGAGAGATAAGATAAGGGGATATATAAAATGATTTTAAAGTCAGATTCCAAGGATTTGAATGCCCAGTTTTTAAAAAAGTTGAAACATTTGATTTATTTTTAAAGTTTATATAGTTTACACTATATAACTTTTTAAGTTTTTCATTTTATCATTGCTCAGTTCAGCCCGGGATGCAGATTTTCAGAGTGCTTTCAGAGGGGCATTTTTTGTCCAAATTGTGGAGTGCAATATACCATCGAAACCGGGAGAGGATGAACTCTCCAATTTTGCAATCAGTTTTTGAGCAGGTATCAGCCAGTGGTAGCTACAGGAGCTTTTCTAATTTCAGGGTTTTCGTGGTGAGATGTGAAAATTTAATGTTGCAGATGAAATTGCAACTTGGTGTTGAGATTTTTCATCATTCTTTACTTCCCCGGCAAGTTTCAAGATGATTAGATGGTTTCTAAATGCAGTTGGGGCAGTTATGAATTTTGGTAATAGCAATATTTGAGTTTCACGGCAAAAAGGGTTGAGACATGATGGAAATTAGATTTTGGGCCTCAGTACAGATTTGTGATGATCTTCTGATATCTTCTTCAAAGAGATATTTGCATATTTTATGTGGAGATATATCAAATATTTTGCATTATTTATGGTTTTTCAAGTGCAGGTAGATGAAGGATGATCAGTTTCGGCAACTCCCGATTGAAGACATTCTCAGTGGGACAGATGTCAAAAGGATATCACTTTTTCGGAGATATCTTCTTCCCTATATATCTCCTTCTTCTGCTCATTGTGAGGGTTCCAATTTTTATGACCTGTGAGCCCACAAGGTTGGCTCCAGTAAAAAGATTGTTGGTAACCCAGGTCTGGGAAGTATTATTATGTTGTTACCTTTAGAGCTGGAATAAAGAATAGTTTAGAAGCCATTATTGAGTTCTTTTGTTGCATGTGAGTTCTTTTCTGATTTTGATGTTAGTTCTTTTGTGATTCATTCTCGAATCCTTGAAGTTAATGTCATAATTTTTAGCATCTGCAAAAGGGGTATTTGCTACCCATATAGTTTGTGAGTTGTGATTTAAATTTTCACATTGGTTGCTAATTGTGAATGTTCTTATCCATGTTAGTAATTGATTTGAAGTCAATCCTTCACATGCTGTATTTGGGTATTCTGATATAAATATTGTGCTTATGTCAAACTGGTCTTTAGTAAGGTTTCATTGTGCCTTAACAGTATCATTTCTCACCTTTATATTCTGGTGCATCACCCTTAGGTTTTAGAATTTTTTTTACTGTTTACTATTCTCCCCTTTTCCTTCATATAAGATTTAATTTTAGACAGTATAAAGTGATTTACTAGATAGGAAGCCGGCCTAGAATCCGGAGATTCATTCCAACCACGGTTCACCCACAACCTTGGAATGTTTCCATGTTTCTCCAAAAGGTTAAGTTTTATGCAAACTTAACAGGGTGCAATTTTGTTAGATAACAATAATGTGGATTGATGAATAAGTGGGACTGCTCCACAGGGGGAGCAGTCACAAAAACATGATGCACACCTTTGGCATTGTTGTCAAGGGGGAGAATTTAAGTAAGAGAAGCAAACAAGTGTTACACACTCCAAAGACGCAAAAAAAAGGGAGGAAGATGGAGAATCTAAGCAAAGAAAAGGGGAGAAGTTAAGAAAAAGAAAGAAAGAGAGAGGGAGCAAGCAAGAAAGACCAGTGAGGAGAAGAATAATTAAAGAAATCAAAGGAAGAAGGAGCAAGCAATAAACTTGCAATGTGAGGCATCATCTTAGGGGAAAATGTTGAATAAGAAGATAACAAGCGACCAAGTGTTATGGTCAAGTGTTGCCTTTATTGTCAAAGAGGGAGATTGTTGGCATAATAGTCAAAAGTCTAAGGATTGGATCAATAAGGATATAAATGTGACCAGTTATGACCCGATTGTCATTGATGTCAAAGTCAAGACAAAACATCGACCAGTATGTAGTCATGATCAGTGAAGCTTTGTAAGGACATGAGTGTGATTTCAGTTCACAGTTGTGACTGTAGAAGTAAGGACAAGCCAAGATGAGGTAGTGAAAAGAGCAATCATACTTAATCAAGATCATGCTAAATGTGTATGGATATGAAGGATATTGTCAAGCAAACAGACAAGTTGGTGTGACTAGTCAACATGAAGAAAGGTTGAGCCACACTAGTAGGATGAAGTGTAAAGGCAAGTTATCGATGACTGCCATGTCATGAAGTAAGTGGATCACACCTAATAGTGCATTTAATTAATTGGTAAATTTTTAATCAAGGATAGGTGAAAGAATTGAAATTTGGATTCTTTCCAATAGAGCAAGCTATCAAAGTTATAGAACATCCATGACTTATGTTCGTTTAAGGTACATCTAACAAGAATGGTGCAAGACAATTATAGGAGTACAAGCTAGACATAGGTTGGAGAAGTCAAATTTTGAATTCTCATATTAGAGTTTACAACATTGTGCATAAGTATCATATAAGAGACTTTCATTTTTGAAAGATCGACTAGATTGCAAATTCATAAGCAAGATGTCAATGAGTTGAGATAAGTATAATCTCAAAGAGAAGGAGAAGAGGAAGAGAGAAGTGAAAAGGGTGAAAGTGAAGTGTGTTGACGAGAGCCAGTGTACCAAGCAACACAGTGACAAAGTGTGTTGTAGCTAGCAAAGTCAAGCACATAGTGATAGTGTCTAAGCAAAGTTGAGAATAAGCAAAGCAAGTTGCAGACAAGTCTGAGGAGCATTAAAGTGATTTATATTAAGCTAATTACAATAGCTATTATGTTTAGGTCAATTGTTCAATTTTCTCTAACTAGCACAATAGAGAATCCCTTAATAGGGTGACACATTAGTTTGTGTTCCAAAGTCTTAACCAAGAAAGACTCTCATAGGTATTTACTAAATCCCTTGATTGGTTGGCACTTGATAGTATCTTTGTAATCTTTTCACAAATATAAGCTCTTGACAAGGCACACTTCAAGAGAGTGCAAACTTTGTGAGGATCATCTCACACACCATGTGGTTTTCACCCTAGTTGGGTTTCCACGAGATAAATACTTGTGTTTTGATTAAGTAAAAACAAGTTTTGAAAGGACCTGAAACCTTGTACAAAGAGAAAAGAAAGATATAGCAATGAAGGATCTTAACACAATTTTGGAACACCACCCAACAAACTAGAGGAACTCACCATAGTTCCCAACAAGAGGGATAAAAACTAGCCCAGAAAAACACAAAAAAAGGACCATCAAGATTTACATTTTGGCCCAATCTTTTGAGAACATAAAGACATATCAAACGAAGGTTTAAAGGATTTGATTTTTTTCTTTTAACTGATGTCCATCCATCCTCCACCTTTTCAACAACCATCTACCAATCCAGAGATAAACTTGAAGAACCAAGGCAGACTACAAAAGTATCCATAAGAGGGAAAGGGGTAGCACCACAACTAACCCCCAAAACCCTCCCAAAAGAAACATGGGCACCAATACCCACAACAACAGGAGATAAGACAACTAAACCAGCTCTAGCATCAATGTTCTGGATAGAGCCAAAAGCAAAAGAAGGGACGACCTTAACAATCTGAACCAAAGTTTCCTTAGACGCAACATCTGTAGCATTAAAGACAGTAGCAGTAGCAACTGCCAAAGAATGAGCAATCTAAGGTGAGCAATCTGCCACACCCCCTTGGAAACTTTTTGAATGATATAATGATGGTCTGAAACCCCCAACCACCAAGAAGGTGATTTCTTTGATCTAACCTTATTAAAGGAACACCACATTGTGAGATGGCCAGTCTTGTGACATTTCCTACATCTAAAAGGAATACCCTCATAATCAAGATTTTAGGTCCAAGAACCATTTGGAGAAGCCAAAGTAATCTGTTCAAGGAGACCATTAGAAACATCAACCTCCACAAGAATACAAGCATACATCATCTTAAACACATTAGAAGAATCTGTATCAACCATCTAGAAATCCCCAATGGCCTTCCCCACGGACTCCAAGACTGAATCTAGCCAAAGATGACGGGGAAGATAAGATAAGATAATTTTATTAATGTCCAACAAAAGACCACAGCGTGGGTCTATGGGACTAGAAACTTACGCCAAGAAGAAAGACAATAAACAGAGCACCAAACGGTGTCCAAAAAAAGAGTAAGTACAAAAAAAGAAGAAGAAAGCAGGAAACATCATAGAAAAGAATAGGTTCTATCCTCACACGGAAAAGGTCCAACAACAACTTATATGTGCGGCTACTAGTAAGAGGATCAAATCCCTGATACTAGGGTTTGGCCATTAGGGGAAACTGCTCCTCACAAGAGAAACATCGATTACACAAAATGGTTTTCCTATCTATAGTATTTTCAAATTTAAAAATAAAAAAACCCCTTGCCATAGGGTAAATCTTAACAGTATCAATTATGACTGGTTCCCAGTGCTTGGAAATCCAAGCATGTAAATCTGAAAGAGAGGGCTAGAAACCCCTAAAATAAAAAATAGCAGCAGTAGTAGAGAAATCCTCCACTTAATCCTTGTGTTATGTGATAATATCTTTGTCTTAATTATTTTTTCTTAATCCTAACTAGCTGAGTTATAGTCATCACTAACAACAGACCCAAGTGAACAAAAGAAAGGTGAAAGAATTTGAAGTTATCTACAATATACTGATTCAACCACACCCCCCACCCACCTCTCTATATATTCACATGTGTGGGACCAACAAAAAGTGTTATCCTCATCATACTAAGTATCTTGATCAAGTTCATCACCTATATGTCGATACCCAACAATGGATGGTCATGCCACCTGACCTTGTGGGACTCTCAACCCTGCCCCAACATGCTAACAAAGGTAGTCACGTGACCCAAACAAGGAATCGAGCATACAAGGAATTGCAACTATAAACTCATGTTTGTTACTTAACAAATTAGCCTTTTGGACATATTAATTAAAATGATTCACTTTATCCCAAATGTGAAGACCAATTGCAACTAACAATCAAAGAGATTATTTTTTGGATTAACAATCTCCCTATGAATTTTAGAGATGCAACTCTTGTTGTGATGTGGAGTCCAATCAGACGCCTAGGGATTGGGTGACCCACATTAAATCTTTGTGTCTTGTGTTCTCTTTTGTGTGCTTTATTATTTTCTAATATTGGTTATATTTGCATGTAAATATTGTTTCTGTCCCTTCAATCCTAACAACTCCTCGTAAGATCTAGCTTTGGTTTTCAAGGGTATACTTTTAGCCAGAAAGCAAAAAAGGTCAACTAATATTTGAACATCACCATGATACATATGCAATTTAGGATTGATAGAAAAAAGGAAAGAAAAAAAATAGCACAAAGACCATTTACTTAGCCTCCACTATAGACAAATAAGAGGAAGATTTGATATTATTCCTTTCAAATATATGAATTACCAAAACTTAAAGATTTTGAGGAAAACATATGCATAATTAAATTGGAGAGGAAAGCATTAAAGAATGATTATGATAACTCAAAAATGAATCATAATAAAAAAAAAACATTTAAACTCAAAGATTTAAAATATATCCCTTCCTTTTTTAAATGCAAAACAAAGAAAACACCCTCTTCCAAACAAAACAAAACCAAAATGTCTTGGATTTTGATCAAGTCCCACTCATGCATCAAAGGACAAGGGGATCAGGAAACTCTAGCTCTTTCATATACCTTTTGATTACATATTTAAAGATCAAATTGGTAGACCTTCACATGCGGTAACTACTTCTTTTAACTCTTTCAACTTTTGCCCTTTCTCATTTTCTACAACTGCCTATTTGGGAATTAAATATGGGATTACATCTTTTAATTTCTCAAAGATAAAATTTTGAACTTATTAATGAGTTTAATTATTAAAATGAATGCTTAAGAGATGAAGTCATAGCTATGGTCAAAATCATTCATTTTCTTTATTTATCCAATTTTAAGTGATGCATGTTTACATGGGCCAAAAGAATCAACTGATTGACGTGTGTTAACAATATTATCAGGGAAATGAAGGGTTTCTAGAACTCCTTTCAAAACAAAAGAAAATGTTGTTCATTTTATCAGTCCCTTTTCTTATTTGTCTTTTCACTTTTGAGCTTCTCTCTTACATTGTTTTCTTTCTTCCTTGTAAGAGAAAGTTCTACCAAGGTTGTTGGAGTCTAACATAAGAAATGAAACTAATCAAATTGTCGTTTAACTTAAACTTTTCCTTTGACAAAGTTTCCCTTGAGGCATCAACCATTAGAGCTGGAACTTTAACCAACCTTAACTTTTGCCTTCATGGGAAATTTCAAAAAAGAGTTTTAGAGATCGATATTGGAAATCGAACTAACTTTACTTGTTCAAAGTTGAACAAAAATGAGTTCAAGAAGAAATAATGGAGGTTAATGTTCAAAAAGGAACTAGTTGCAATGTTTTATCTTTAATATTTCAACTTGCTTCACTGAAGACCATTGTGGAACTTGAACTATTTGGTCGCAAACCATTTTATATTGCATTTAGCCTTCATTTCTTCTTCTATGTGGTTCCAAGAAGCGTGTAGGAGAGTGAACACCAAAAGTAGATATCATATGTACTTAGAGATTTTCAAAGTAATAAAGGTATAAATGAGTTCCAAAAAGCTTGTTGGGGTCTAACATGGGATTGAACTTGAATCAGGCTTTAATAAAATAAATATTTATCAAAGACGCAACATCTTGCAAGGGTTCATAAACTAGTTTAAAAAGATAAATTTGACCAATTTGAAGATTTAACAAATTTAACTCATGGAAGTTGAATAAGGATAGAACTTTGCAAATATTTGAACTCGAAGAACACTTGACACATGGACTAAAAGCTTAAAATACAACATCTATGCAACACAACCACAAAAACACCAAGGTACTACTCACCAGTACTATACCTAAATGAGAGTACTAATCATGGTTAGTATCATGACAACTAGGGATTGCAAGTCACCCACATAAGGCATTCCAAGCAAGCTTGAGGATCAAGTGTTATCTACCACTTGCACAAGTTGCTCATGACATCTAAGGATTCAGTGGTTTCTAGTGCCCACATCAATTTATTACATTATCACTTTTTAAGAAATTCTAGTTATGTCTGGTACAACCATTGGTGGGTCAGGACCATGTGAGAAGCTATGCTCAATAACTACTCAAAACATTAATACCTACTACTTAAATGCACAATGGAAGAGATAAGAGCAACAAGTTCATCTACTCAATCTACACCAAGGATGAGAGCAACAAGTTTGTCCACTTGGTTCATACCAAGGACATAGTTCTCATTGACAAGTCCATCTGATCTACACTGAGTACATGGGTATTAATGATGTATCTACTTGGTCTACACCAAGGAAAAAGATAATATACACCATCTTACTTGGTCTCCACCAAGGACATAGGTGAAAAAGTACCAACAAATAATCAAGCAATAACAAGATGTAATTCAACTCTTAAACATATTCAAAGCGTAAAATTAAGAATTACACACAAAAAAGAACAAATCAAATTAGTCGATTGGCCACTTTTCCAATAGTATGGATTCTAACAGCATCCATCATACATTTTGTTAGAGCACAAGGAAGGCTCAAAAAGTCCCAAAGCATCAAAATCCCAAATTTCATTAATAACCAAAGTTAAAAATTATCAATTTAGATAATGGGTGAATTCAAATTGCGATAACTAGTATTCGCAATGTCCTCGATCCATTTTGATTGCACAACCCTACCACAATCATGGGATACAACAAAGGAAAAAATTAAAAACATGATAAACACAATGACACAAAAATTTGGGGCTCACGCAAATTGATGCACCCACAAAAATGCCTTAAAATGAAACTCAAAATCTTGGGACAAAATTAAAACCCAGTGTCTCTTTAAGTCCCACTAACCAAAAAATTAAATAAAACATGAAAATTGTAATCGTGGGAGAAAAAGGACATCATAATAGTGATAAGTTACTATTTTTTAAAAAAAAAACTCACAAACCCAACTAGGTATTAAATTCAATCACAAAAGAATGAAAAACATAGATATACGTCATGTTATTGCATTAAAAGAAAGAAACAATTGAATAGACTAAGAAATGAATAAAATGTGGGAAGCCCTACATTACAAACATGTGGAAAATAGAAATTGGGAGAGTAAAATAAATGATCGACACATGTGAATGAAATTCTCAACAAATCCTAATTGTCCCACAAAGATTACGACAAGCCAATGCCAACGAAAATTGGATGTATGAGTTGCCCTCAATGAGCAAAAGTTGAATTTCTCCATAAAGAGAGTAAGAAAATTCACAAAACCAAAAGTGAATAAAAGACTTCATTTTCAAATTACCTTTCAAAAAGGCAATTTCCCAAAATAATTAAATCAATTTATAAAATAAATCACTTAAACTCCCAAAAGTTGGGAAAACATCTATTTAAATCAAATTAAAGTGGCAAGACTACTTCAAAAGTTGGTAAATTAACATTTACGTAATATCACTCTCCCTATATTACAATATAATATAATTGAGATTATAAAAAATTGCCTAAATGTGCAAATAGATGCTAGGTGTGAATCGGATACATCATTCCATCCAAGACCAATATTGGCTCAATATGCAAATCGACCAATGTGACTATCACTTGTAACATTGTCGGTGGTAAGACACGCTCAACTTGTACCTTAGGATAAGATGATGTCTAGTAACTGATCACCAAAATGTGCACATATCAAGTGAACTTGCTTGGAGTATAAATAGGTAAAACATAAACATGAGTAATCAAAGTACACCTAATGGAATAGTAAAGCTCTAGTGACGTGATCATTCATATGTATTACAATGTCATGACACTGGTCATTTCATATTTAATCCTTAATGTGCATCTCATTTTAATTAAACAATAAATAATGATTTATGATAAGACGAGCATATATGAGTGAAAACCTTAATGGAATATCTATTAGCATAGAAGGCACAATAACATGGGAATCAATAGTGAGCATCATGATACTTTCGCACGTATTTTGGTTGACTCAGACTTGTCTCAACCACTCCTTGGTGACATGGTGCTCATGGTTGGGAATCGATCATGGACACAAGGGTTGGACTATGATGACCTCCCCTTCCACTACCAATGTTTCTTTGCTATTGGTCCTTTGGCTTCAAATTTTGCTCTTTCGTGTTGCAAAGGTGTTGCTACTTGGTGGAAGGTTGCTTGTTCCAACCATTTGATTGTTCATGTTGATAACTCCCTCTCAAAGTCCTCTGATGGCTCCCAAACTACTGACAAATATGTTATCCTTGCAAAAATTCTTGTTGAGGCATTTGTGCTTATTCATGACCTAGCTGCAATTTTCATTCATGGACCGGTATCTACTTCTCTTCCAAGTCTTCCTATTGTTGCCATCTACTCAGCTAGTGCTCAACCCTTTAGCCATGCAGGCACTTATGCTTCCTCTTCTTCTATGGCCTTGCATCATGGTTTTGTTGACGTGGCTCAACTTCTTTAGCACTTTGAGGATTGTGTTTTTGACTTCCTTATCAATGTCTCCTTTGCTGGGGAACCTAAGGATTGTATCGCTTGGATAGTTGTTCAAAGGTGAAGAAGGAACCACATCCTCCATCCTTTGTGGTGTGAGTTTGGCCCTCTTTAGTGGGCGTTCCCTTTGTGTTTTATCTATTGTTTGTAGGCTTTTGTTATTTCTCACCCGCCATCCCTTGCAATGTGAGTTTTGACCCACTCTATTAGGCCAATGGCCTCTTTTTTCTTGATTGGTAATAGTTTTTCATTTTATTAATAAAAAAGTTTTTACATAAGTACAAAAAAGGCTCCATTGGTTAACATTGCCCATCCTTAACAGTTCCACCAAACATATCCTTCCTATATCCCTACTACAGTTATACATCTCTTACAAACTTGTTTGGCTATAACAAATATAAGACATTTATATTCATCTAATCCTTAAAAAAAGAGTCTTTTTGCCCTGTCAACACCTGCCCTTTCCATTCCTCATTAACACCACCTACGACCCGCTTGCTTCACATCATCAATTCTTTAGGCTCCACTTGCACATTCATCAACATTTTCCACATCTTCATCCTTTGTGAAAGGCTTCTCCAGCTTTGCCCTTTGCTTTTTTCACCCTTGCCAAAAACTTTCGCAAATTTATTATCAAAAAAGAGTCCATTGCATGGTTTTCTCGTTTACTGCTTTCCATTAGCGAATTTCTTATCTACACCTGGGTAGCCTATTGACGAAAAATAAACAAAAAACAAAATTTCCTTGCCTTCTGCCTATCTTAGCTTCTCTTCAATCCTCCACCCTTACCAAGAAGCTAACACACACCACCCAAGGCCTCTTCCTATTTCCCACATTTCTCCTCCACTTTGGATGGGTAATAAGGAAGCCCATCACCTTTCTTCCATTCACCTCTTTGAATTTTCCAAATTCCTCCACCAGCTTCCCCCATGCCACTCTAATCTTGGCTTTATAAGTGTCTTTGTCAAACCCCAATGGCAACCAGACAAACCTAAATTTTTCATGAGTTCTTCCTTCCTCTATGTTCTCAAAACATTCGTTGTAGTCAAAACCCTATCCCAACCACACCCAATCTAGCAAAGAACCAATCCCCACTATCAGGTCCTTAGGGAACAACATTTTCATTACCCACTCAACCTCCTCCACTGATATGCCAATTCTAGGCCCCAAGCCATCACCATTGTCGCTATGTCAACATTAATTTTCCAATAATGGGATGAGTTTTGAAACAATTACCCCACTATTTCCTTCACTACATCAAGAACTCCTTGCATTGGGCATTTCAGCAGTAGCTTCAACCTATGGTTCTGGATTGTGTCGAACAAAGCTTTTTGTTGTCATGGCATTTTAAATGTGAAGGTAGCTTCCATCCTTTCCATTTTATTCCTGTCACTTTCACCACTATTTACTTTATTATTCACCATATTAAAACAAACCTTCTAACTACTCTATTTATTATATGTCAATGGTTTCCTGTTTTGTAATTCTTCATGATGCCACTTACAAAATTCATTATTTTCTCTCATTTGCACGTCCTTTCATCATGAAATCATTTATTGCATATCTCCCATATCTACTAATTCACTTTTGTTGATTGTCCTTAATGACATCACTTTCCTTATGCTCACACACCTTCTAATTTAAAAATTTATTTTATTCTTCCCTCAATCATTATCATCTAATCCTACCCAATGGTTACACCACTCAAAACTTGACATTCCTTCCAAAAAAGTTTCTGCCACCCATTTTGAAAATTTTTCCACTTCTCTATTAGCTTCTCTATATACATGAAAAATTTTAAAATCTACCAATGATTTTAATTCTTCGTTAACACAAAAAACTAAATTTCCTAAGTGCCAAGCAAAGATCGAGTTGTTTCTTAAGGCTTGCACAACTATCATAGAGTCACCCTCTAATCACTTTAATTCCACCCAACTTCTTTGCACATTTTATTGCCTCAAGTACAACCTAAAACTCTACTTCTTTGTTTGTTCCATCAGGTAATCTATTTGCACCAAAAGCCACTATCTCACCTAAATGGTCTCTAATTATGCACCCTGTACTTGATTTTTCTGGGTTATCCTTTGATGCCCCATCAAAATTAACTTTGATCCAGCCTTCATCTGGAGCTTCCCATTTTGCACTTTCCCTCTTATTTACCTTAGAAGAACTCTTCCTTTTAGCTCCTACCAATCCATAATTATCCCCAACCACTCTTTTTGAATAGCTCTGTCACAACTCATAAACACACATTTAGACTTTTTTTTTCTTAAACACTGTAGTACTAACAACTTCTTCTATTGAAAGATCAATTCTTTGCAATAGTTGGGTTTTTGTTTCTATCACTTCCTAGAAGATCCTCCTATTCCTCTCCTTCCACACTTCCCAAATGACAATTGAGGGACTGACTCTCCACACACACTCTAGCAAATTTCTCCTCCTCATCCTTGGCCATGAAATGAAGAAAGCCATAAGAGAAGAGAACCATGGTCCAAACCATCCCAATTTTCCCTAGACATGGCTCCAACATTTAACTGCAACTTCAAAATTTAGCAACAAATGGTCAACACTCTCTTGTTCTCCACACATAACACATTTTGTAAGTCCCTAGAAGCCAAATTTCATTCTTCTATCCCCTGTTAGGATTCTACCTTGAATTGCTAGCCATGAGAATGTTCCAGCCTTTGGAAGTATTTTTTTTATTCCAGCATAAGTCCCTAGCTTCAAAATACACTTCCTCTTTATTTTCAATTAATTCATAACCAAGTTTAATTGAGTACTTACCTGAGGGTATTGCACACCAACTAATCATGTCCACCCGATTTATAATGCAAACTTTTCTTCTGGTGAAAATATCCCTTAGAGATTGTTGTTGTCCTTCTATAAGACTTTTAACCCTACAATCCTTCAATTCCCATACTTTACCTACGGTTCCAACCTTTTCCACAACATAGTCCTTTACATTCTTGCCTCATAAATCACAGAGTTTCTATTTCAGCTCTCTATCCAAGCATTCTTCATCTAAAGATTTATAACCATTCCATGAGTCCTCCCAAAACTTTGCTTGATTACCATCACCTATAACCCACGAGATATGGTCAATAATGACATGTCTACAAGATAAGATAAAGTTCCAAATTGATTAACCCCTAATCAAGTTTTGGATTGTTAAGATCCTTATGTTCTCAGTTGAATCTAAATATTTGGCCTTTAGAATCTTTATCCATAACTGACTGCCATCAGTTGTCATCTGCCACACCAACTTAGAACCTAGGGCAGTATTCATAGTGCTCCAATCTCTAATGCCAACACCTCCAAAAAAATTTGGTTTGCAAATTTTTTCCCATTAAAGTAATGGCCATTTCTTATCCTCCCCTACCCCACTCCAAAAGAATCTTCTCACCTACTTCTCCACTATATTAATCGCCATCTTAGGGATTTTCAAGATGTTAGTGAACAAATTGTCCTCCAAGAAAATACATGCAAATATAACCTTAAATGCCCAAGTGAGAAGACTAATCAGCACTAACAGTTGGATAGGTTAACATTGGATTGATAACCTTCCTCTAAGTTTTTCGGGTACAGCTCCCCATGTAAGATGTACAATGAATTAATTATGGATGTTTTTAACCAGAAAGCACGAAAGGTTTACAAACATCTACTTGTAAACACAAAGTAGATGTGAAAAGCTAAATGACTCTCTTCTAAGGTAGATACGTTGTGCTCGGAGGTAGATAAGCTACGCTCGACTGATCATTGATCCGGCCCTAAGAGATTTTTTCGCTCAGTTGGGAGATCGACTGATCATCGATCCGGCCCTAAGGGATTTTTTTGCTCAGCTGGGAGATCTGGTTCATTGGGAACTTTCTCTTAAACATTGTGAGCAACATGCCTTTTTTTTTGGTCTTATAGCCCGACGACGTCACAATTGCAACGTTATAAAAAAATAACGTCACAATTGCAACGTCGTCGGGTTATAAGACAAAAAAAAATGCCAAATACACATTGACGTCGCAAATTGACATCACAAAACACTACCAAATGTATTAGTGTTGTGTCATTTGCTACTTTATTCTTGTCGAACGAATGGAATGAATGCAACTAAAGGGAGTGTTCCAAGGAGATAATTGGATGGATGAACTTCATTGGTAACGCTTCATCTCGACAGAGTGTATGGTAGGTACACCAATTTTTGACTAGTTGCTTTGTTTTTTTGCAGTCTAGGGCAGTAGTCCCCCAAAGGGTTTCTCCAGCAAATCATACTCTCTTCAACACCCTCTATAAATTCTCAATAATGGGGACAAATTCCTCACAGAATTCTTCATGAATCCTCCAAATTTATTCCTCAATTCAGTTTGCAGAAATGCTCGATGGAGGTAGATTATTCACATAATTCTTCCTGAATCTTTCAAATCAAATACTGAATTCATGTTAGAGAGTTTTTTTTTTAATTTATTTGTTTCCTCCTCCACTACCTCTACATCACCATCATCCTCTAATTTCTCTGAGATCTGAGTACAAACACCACTGTCATCGTGCTTAGTTTCTGCAGCTAGGGGGACCATTGTGAAGTGACTATCCAAAAGCAATGCACCCATAGTGAATGCTCCCAAATTTTGAATTGGATTGCACAATTATTTTGATAGGATTCCCAAGTCTTTTAAAAATCACATACCTCATAGAAATGATCATTAGAAAGTGATCTAAAACTCTAGGGTTTAAGAAGACTCCCCAAACCTCCATGGGATTTATTTTGGATCCCACAACCATAATGGGTTTTTTAGAGGATCTCCAAAAGAACACAATTATTTTTAAAGGATCCCCAACCCTTCAAAATGGGATTAAACTTGGCTCCCATAACCAAAATTTCACCAGCAAAAAAGAGACCCCACCAATCATCCATAGTTGTAATGTGTATTTGGCATTTTTTTTCAATAAATTCCCTATGTGAGCAAAATCATGACTGATTTATCATATCTCTATTTTATGCAATCTGAGACAATTTTTCATGGTTTTGTTTGATCAAATACACATGGATTCTTGTTCATGGGTTCCTGCAAAGAAGAGGGAATATGAGTACGATTATAGTTAAAAGTCTAACTATCTGTCTCAAACTTACAAGTATGTTCTACATGTGACCTGGTATGGTACCTATCTTATCGATTCAAAGCATTCACCCTTGCACCTCATCAACCTTGTAAAGTTTCCTCCACACTGTCATTTTATTGACAGCAATAATATAGCATGAATTTCAAACAACCTTTTAAAGATAAAGATTCTATACAAATAAAGCATATATGTTACAGTTCTGACTTTGCTAAAAGAGATTTAAGATATACAAAAGTTCTAAACAAGGGAAAATAATTTTATTTAAGAGACACAATAGGCTAACAAGTAACATTACCTACACAGTTATGCTTGGGACTGAATGGCTCAGTCGCCACCTACTCCTTGTAGCTTTTAAAACCTTCAATGATCACCTTAGTGCATTACTTAGTGATTAGCCTATTGCATAATATAATACAAGTGTTCGAACTTAAACACAACATTGTTGGAAATATTGATGACAAGTGTACATCAATTAACATGCTTCTGAACATGAACAAAGAAGCAACCCAAAGCAAGCCACATAAACACAGCACCACCAAAACTACAAAATAAAATTGTTGGCAGTTATTTTAAAGCTATATCATGCTAAAAACTTATGCAAGATAGTAGCAAAATCCCACCTATTGCTTTTAATCCACAAACACAATCCCAGAAACTCAAAATTTATTCTTGAATGAATTTTTGAAAATAAGTAAATACAAAAACAAAAAAATAACGCAAAATAGGTCAGAATGGAAAACTCAAAACACATTGTATTAACAAGGCATATTTTTGAATATTGGGATGCTCAGAAGGATAATTTTGAAGTTAAATAAGCAATTTAATGCATAAAAATAGTCTAGAAGGCGAAAGTTGAAAAGAGATCATATTATATTTATTGTAAATTTCAAACCTATATCTCTAATTCGATTAGAACAATGAAATAATTTGTAAAGAGTCAAGACTTTGACAAAGCTTAGTTTTGTTAACTTTACATAGCATCTTGACATTCAATGCATGTATGTTTGACGCTGAGCTAAGCTATATGTAAGCGTGATAATTTGTGTTGCACATGGATTAGAATAAAAGTTAAACCCACATCACTTTGCAAATGATTATTTGGATTCCTAGAAGAAATGTGTAAGTGTGATGCAAATCAATTTGGAATTTTCATACTGATAACTTTACCCAGCCTTTTGAGGGAAAGCCACCATCATTTGTGCAGGTTCTTCTGATACTCGAGAATGAAAGTGCATATTTAAAGTGAGCAGAAGACTAGGAAAATATTCCCTCCTAAACTATATCTCTGAACCAATAGCCAACCCATGATTATAATAAAATCAAGGTTAGTTGAGCATCTGAAGAAAGTCCATGCAAAGCTCTGTTAATTTAGACAGCATTTAAGCAAATTAACATTCTGCTTTTTCATGACTATGTAATTTATCTTAATTTTTCGACTGTGTTCAAGAATTATTTTTTTTCTTGCAATTTCAGGTATGGATTTTATGATGAATTTCTGAGAAAATATGCAAATGCAAATGTATGGAAGTATTTTACAAATCTCTTTGATTACTTGCCACTGACAGCCCTTATTGAAAGCTAGGTAAAGAAAAAGATATTATACACTATTTTGTTGGTACCCTGTGCAGCACAACAAACTTGTTCTTACTATAAGAAAATTTTCTTTTGTTTTGTTTCATTGCAGATCTTCTACTTGCACGGAGGTCTCTCCCCATCATTGGACACACTTGATAACATATGAGCTTTGGATCGCATACAGGAAGTGCGTCTATACACAAGTATAATGTTCTGTTCTACATAGATTTGAAAAGAAGATCACAACCATAACATTCAGTTCTATGCATGATAGTGTCTTAGATCTGGTTCTATGTTGTGTTCTCTATTAGAAGAATTTTTTGTCCTGGTTACTAAATAGTTTCTATTTAAAAGTATTTTGGTTGTACTAGCTATGTAGTGCCCCGCCAAGGAACCCTTGGAAGTAAGCGAAAAACATGCAGGGGATTTTGTTAAAGCAATTGCATCATTACACACTTAAATTAGGACAACAATGCTAACAACATGAACAAAAATGAACAAAAAATCACTATCACTTTGTGCTTCTGCACAAGTAGAAGTCTTGACACACTTCCAAGGGTCACCTGACACTCTTCTAAACAATTGTAATGAAATTCCCACATTCCATTTTTTTGCCTGACACAAATGGCCTGTTATCAGACCAATAGGGATGAAGGTGCCAATTACCAGTTGGAGGCACTAATTAATGTATGTGTTGAAATATTGGTGGAGACATTAATCTAGCAAACTTGCCCACAAGCTGAGTTCATATTCATCCAAGACTGTGCTAACTCCAACATATGGTTGAATACATAACATCCTCTTCAATTAGGGTCAAATAACATGATTGTCAAGGCCAAATCACTTGAGTATAACAACATACATATACATCAATTTGCTACATTACAATATCCATGAATACATGCACGACTCTTACTAAAATTGGAAGAGAGAGAGAGAGAGAGAGGTGCAAAAGGAACTCATGTAGGTACCACTAAATCCGATTTAATACTTGTACACTGATCCCCAACAGTGCCTTGTCACACCACTCAATCATGTGGTACTCTCAGGTCCGCCTCACTATGCTTGTGGAGATAGTCACATAGCCCAAACAAGAACACAAGGCATACAAGGAGGTATAAGCATACTCACACCAATCAATGTATATAGAGTGCAAATAAATCATAGGCTTATTTAAGAGAAAACATGGAGCAACACAACATGAAGCAATGGCCACAATGCAATATCTAAACACACTCAATCAACCAATACCCAAGAGGTGCTATTCATACTACTAGGACTTCGGTGGTTGAGTACAGTGCATAGGGAATGTCAATTATTGGTGAAGAGAAAATAACATTAATGATCAATGAATAAGTCTTTTAAGGCATCAACATTTCTTATAATAACCCCATCCCTTCCAAAAAGTTTAAATTCTTCTAGATTATTCAGAATGGCAACATTTGGACAGTGTAATCATTCTTATATATTCAAGTGTGGCTATATGCATTGATGGAAGGCCAAAAGCAACAGGGAATATTGCGGGTTTCATAAATAGTACACGACCCGGGTCAACTATAAAGCAACCCAATTGCATATTTGAGGCGCACGAGGGAAATCGTGTATTCATCTGTGAGATAAAATTAATACGTGCAGGGGAAGAGCTTCTTATTGATTACAATTTGAACTGCATAGATACAAACGAGGCTACTATCATGGGGGTGGTACATACTATTAAACCAACTTCTAATCAATGACTCCAACATACCATTTAGTCAATAAATTTTTGGCTAACATTTTTATACTTGATCTTTGACACAGGGGCACAATATGGAGCAACCGCCCGGAGGGGATGCTGGTGATGTTCCCGGCTCATCGACACATGAGTAGGTAAAACTCATTGTAATTGTGCAAACTAGATAGAAGCAAAATGTTATTTTTTAAATGTTGTTTTCTTCATTGTTTTGGAGTAATTTTGATAATACTAATACTATTGTTGTCACAGAGGGCCAGTGGTCGGAGGGAGGGAAAGGAACCTGCAGCCCCTCAGCAGCTCGCCCCTGAGGAGGACCCATTTTATATTGATTTAGCAAAGACAGATGACCCGATCGGTTCGATTAAAAATTTGCTAAAGAAAATTGGCAAAGAAATTATACGTTTGGCAACCATTAAGCCTACTACTCAGGAAATAAAAAATAGGGTATCTGAATTGTTGCACACCTCTGAAACCTTAAAAGTAAGTATTAATGAAATTTTTAATTATAACAAGAGTTCAATAATGGTTTTTATGTTATGCTCTTTTATGAAATTAATTAAAATATGGATGTGTTGTCTTTACAGAGTTTTTTGCGTGATTTCGAGCCCCATTCCCATGATGAGGGTGCTGCAGGTGGTTCAGGTAGATCGCATGTTCCATTCCCCACTTGTGTTTTCCATTGAATATAGATAGGAATTATCATAATCATTGACAATACATGCAATTAAGACTGAATTTATGCACGCGTTCTATATTTATGCATGCTCTAACAATTTTATTCTTCAGCTTCAGATCCTATGATGACGCCGTCTCCATCCAGGACAACCACAAATCTCTTTCCGATTGTTGAGTCGACAACACGCAGCTTACAAGCATCGACTGTTGCACCATCTACTGGTACACAAATCCCTCTTTTTCTCTCTTTTGTTATGTGTTTAAGTGTTATGTGTTTACGATGTAGATTGTAATGACCCCCCGTTGGCAGTCACTCAACGTTTAAACTTTTTCACAATTTTTTTACAACTATTTATTTGATACGCCTTTGGTTTTTATAATTCACGTGAATGATTAACGAGACTCACATGTCTACTGTCTTTGAACTCAAACATTACTTTTTCGTGTATTTTTCACATCTTCTTGCATGAATCATCACCTTCTTTTGACTGTTACAATTGCCGACTCCTGTTCAGTTGCTATTTCAATGAGTACACCAAGCCTGCACAAATTATACTTGTTCACTACAGCCTAAACAAATTTACACTAACCACTAAGCCTGCACAAATTATTCATCAAAAGAGGATGAATGCACATCATAAAATCTACACTTCCCTCAAAACATTTATGAGACAAAATATGGTTCCAGCTATTATTTTGTATTCTTTTAATGATAGACCTTATACAACTTGATATTTGCATCTTAATGAAACAAATAAAATAATAACAGCATAAAGTATCCAAAATCATAACAATGCATAGTGGCATGGATCTCCCACCTACGTAATGATCTCTTTAAGAGATGCTATAAAGAAAAAGATACATTGTCTATTTTTGGATAGTGCTCCAGAATTTCAAGCACCCAAAGTGCTTGGAACATGACCCTAAAGATGTTTAGTAAATAACCGAACTGTTAATTTATTTGAAACAGGTTCTTCCCTTCTGATTGTACAAGCAGAGAGCAGTATCCTATCAATCCAACTCCTCTCTGTACAAAAATAGTGGCCTTCTAAAAGAAATAATAAATGTCATCTTTGAGTACATTATATATCAACATACAGGCTCATTAAATATGTATGGTTAGCAATATTATATTGACGTGATGATCCTAATCCTTGTTCCAAAACATATTCTTAATTACTAGAATGTTTTCATCACACTGAAGAACGAGCCCTCAAGTAAGCAATAGGGACATCTGTGATGCTTTTAGAAGATGAAAGTTTTCCAAAAAAACCTTAAGGAAAAGCAAAAGAAACTAATAAAATGAGGCATCAGGTGCTTAGGACAACCTCTAGACTTGCAAAATGCTGTCCACATACAACAAACATAGCTGAATTATGTGCACTGTCAGAAAAAAATAGCTAACACTAAATTTAACTAGAGATTAAAGGTGTTGAAAGCTAAAATTGCATCATTTCCCCCCAATATCATAGTCATTCTCTGCAAATCTTATGCCACTCATAAGCTAGATGAACAAGACAAACACAAGCACTATGATCTTTCCATTGCATGCAAAGATTAAAAATATTGTAATTTCCTAGTTTCCTTTGCGGGATATTTGTTAAATTGTTTCAAACCAAAATAATATTTGAATGCCAATATGTTGACATTCATTTCCTTCCACAATATAGCTAAAATTAAAATGCCAATAAGATTATGGACATGTAGATCCTAACTTCTTTGTAGCTATTTTTTTGTCACAATAATTATTTTCTTGCCTACTATTAGTAACTGCAGGTTCATGTTGAAATATACTGGCTAGGTATTTGAAGAAAAATTCGGATTTAGTTTCCAATAAATCTTTGACCACCATGATAATGGAGTTTTGGGTTTTGTGCAAAATGCTGATATTTTGTTTGTTTTGTGGTTTTCTAATTTTTTGTTATTTTTTGAATAAGATAGAATGCGTAGAAATATCAATCTATTCTAAAAATAATTGGTACAACCAATGATTGAAACAATTTCTTATGAAACAATTTCGTGACAAAGACATGAAACTTATGAAACTTTTTGCAATAGGAGCTGCAGCATCATTCCCTGGATGTTCCTATGTTCCTAGTACGGGAACGGTGAAGGATGGCATATTGATCGTCAGCGACGATGAAGGCATTCCATTAAAAGTAGCCAAAGTTCCAGGTACTTTAAAGTTATTATTCTATAGTGATATAATAGTAATTTAGTTTTTGATCACTCTTCATCGACTAATGATCCCATGATTGTTTTGTAGGGAATGATGGTTTTTGGAAAAAACTTGGTGATGAGTGTTTGCGAATATTCGGGCCCACCGTGCGTACCTGGTGGAACATCATATCCTAACTAAAACCCCAAACCACTATTTTGATTTCATATCATTGCTAGAATAGTTTTCCTTTTCATCTATTTCTTGAACTATATTAAAGGTAGCTTCACTTCATTTATGAGTCTAACATGTTTTTTTTTACTTAAAAGGTGGAATCTCCAAGACAAAAAGTTGAAGGATGATCTTATAGAGAGCATGACCCAACTCTTTGGACCTCGTGCATTCGAGAGAAACAAGCTCCTTGAAAAAGCTAGTTTATGTTTGAAGTATATTAGGGACCAGTACAGAAAAAAATTATGGGATAACCCTAGGTACAAGCGTCTGCCCTATGTTCCTGAGGTTGAGTGGCAGGCTCTAATTTTGGATGGAAAGTATAAAGCTGACAAGAAAAATGCAATTACACCAGTAGAGAGTACACCAAGGTATGTGATACTGTTGAGAATGTACTAATTAACCTCTATATTTATACTATCTAACATATTTCAAACTTTTCATAGATTGCTTGACACAACAAAGGCAACAAAGGCAAGACTAGAAAAGCACGGGACACACAAGCTCGGCTCTGGTGGTTTTTCGAAACTTCAAGCACAAGTTGTAAGCATTCCTGATCCTCAACTTTTGCAACTTTTGTATTTACTTTTGATATTTTAACTACCCTCCATTAGTTGATGAAACAATGCAAGTAAAATTCACCATACCACACAAAAATGCAGGGCTCAGAGTTCAAGAGATGCCTCACAGAAGAGGATAGGAGAATTGGCTTCCAACAAGGCTATAGAGCCATGGCTGAACGGCTACAAGCTGAAATCAGTGTGGAAGGTTCTAATAATGATGCATCTGAGCCACAGGTAAATAAGCTAAATGAAATTTATTTCAAATTGAATACTTTACCAATTAGTCTATTTGATGTTAAGTTCCAATATAAAGTGAGTATATCTGTTTTAAGAAAGCAATGATAACAATGCGTAGGATGTTGGAATGTAGCCTGACAATCCTTCTACACAATCTGTGAATGTTGAAGGTTCGCATGATGTGCATCCCAGTGGTGGAGGTATACATTTGCTATTAAATTTTTTATATCTAATTGCAATTGGTGTTTGGATTAACGTAACATTTTGTATAGCAGCTGTAGAGGATCGAGGGGTCGATGTTCATGAGCGTGTTGAAGTTGAGTCCAGACAAAATGATTTGGTCAGATTAGGTAAAGAGCGCCACAGTTATGTTATTTAAAATAATTAAATACTTGTAACAATTATAATAAATTATTTTTAATTTAACTCTTTTATTTGTTATTGCAGAGGACCCCCCTTTACAACAGCATAGGAATTTGAGATCATCAAGAACAGAGAAAAGAACTGATGAGGGGGGAATTGATGATGACACTGATGCTCCTCTTAGAGCTTACATAGAAAAAAGAAATAGAAAGAAAAAAAAGAAATGATTGTCATCTACATACCTTAATTGATAATGACTGAATTTCATGTCTCAATGAATTTAATTATGTGCTAATGAATGTTCATGAATTATGTGTTAATGCAAAATATTGATGAATGTTGCATGTTTACGAATCTAATTGTTAATGAATGTTATCATGTGATATTGATTGAATGTTACATTTTATTAATGGTTGAAAGAATGAATGAATGTTAGATGTTAACGGGGAATGTAGAGTGATGTTAGGGGGAGGGGCGTGGGGCCAAATGAGCTTCCAACTTCATGTGGTTGGCCCTATTTAGTAGAGAATATTAAACTATTCTCGAAACAAAGTGAAGCTCAATAAGATGTAAGTGAAGCTCAAATTGGCACAAATAGGGAGTCAATATGATGTAAGGGGTCATTTGAAGTCCTAGGGTTTCCTAGGAAGAGTTATGGGTGGATGGTAGTGCTTACATGATGTAATAGGCTATTAAAGCCCCTAAATGATGTAAAATGCACTCAAAGTGCAAGATCTTGTAAAATTGCCAACATTGGCAACATAAGCCAACTTAGGCTTGAATGGGGTTAGTTAAGGTTATAGGTGTGTGAAGAGTGTTTTAAAAGGTCTTTTAGAGTCATTTAGGAATGACATTATAGTTGTCATAAGTCTTTAGCTGAGAAAAGGTCACAAAAGATAATCAAAGGTAATGATGTTTAAAAAGTTATAAAAACTATCTATTTGCTGTCATAAGATAGTTAGAAGAGCATTTGGCATCCAAGGGGACTTTAGTTCAGTTTTATGAGTTAGTTAGATGGGAAAACATTTAGAAAAGAAATGTCTTTATAAGACACAAGGGAAGAAGTTGAAGAGAGGTGTATGTAACAAGCAAATAAATAAATCAAAGAAATCTGCTATTCGTTGTCATAGTGACAGTTTCCTAATTGCAAGATTCGACTTGGTAATCCAATAAAGTTCTTTATATTCAAGATTTATTATTGTTGCTCCTTGAAAAGATTGTCATGATTTGTTAACTCTTGGCAAGGACTCTTGTTAACTCTTTTCTAAAGTTTAAATCACAAATCACAAATGCCTTATTGGTGTAAAGCATGTTACGTACTATTTGTATTGCTAGACAGTATAAATTATCACTCAAAAGTGGATACTGCATTCCTAGTAGGGTATTTGGAGCGGCATGATTAGTGGAACATTGTTACAAACAATAATTCTTTTGATCATCACATGGAGGATAGACTAGAACAAAGAAGTATTACCATATTCATATTAGTGATCTAATTTTAAATAAAATTGTTGTTTATTTCTCTCACTTGAATATCACTGAACCGCCTATTGTCATTTGTGTTTACTTTTAGGCATCAGAAGCAGGAGATAGGATTAAGGTGTGGGGAGGTTCAGTAGCTCCCATCACAGACAATTGAATGGAGGTAGAATAGTTAACCATTTTTGGAGGTTTATGAATGAATATGGGCTTGTTTGTATTAGTTTGAAGAACCTATGGCAAGATATGCTCAAGGAGATCAGGAGTTGGCTGTGTTTATGGTTTGATTGTACTGCATATCCTAGTTCAAGGATTTTATTTTTAACCATTTTTAGTTAACATTGGTTTAATTTCTCACCTTTTGCTTTTGCTATTTTTCGTTTAGTTACTTTCATGGCTCAGGCTATTCTTACCTGAGGTCGCAATTTTCTTTGTATTTGGTTAATAATTTTGGAGCAATTTTCAATTCGTGGGCGTAAATTGGTGACCATTCATAAGAAACATTTAAGCTTCCTATTCAATTTTCACATCCAGTGACAAAAAACCCTTGGGCTTTCAAAGATATTAAAGGACAAAAGCTCTCTTAGAGTTCCATTACTAGAATTGCGAACAAATGTCGTCATCTCTATCTAGGACATCTCTGCATGAGCATTGCATTGGAGCAGATTTGACCAGTTATCTTAAGTTTCAGATATAGAGCAACTAGATTTGCAAGGGAATATTATATTCAGGATTTGGATAGCTTCGTTGTTGATTTATAAAGTAATAGTTGTTGATCAAAATCATTTCATTGTTAGATCTTGAGTGCCATACTTTGAAAAAATTGTTATCATCATAAATTGCTGCCAGTATTTGCACACATCATTGTTTGTAAAGCATTTATTGAAAACTTCCAGCATTTTGGGGGTTTGTTGCAGAGTTCCCAATAACAAATGAACCGAGCAAAATTTTTTTTTTGTTTTACTTTGTCTGCCGTCGCAATTGCGACGGATCCATCGACGGGGTTGTCGTCGCATCTACAGAAACCCCGTCGCAATTGCCCGGGATTCCATCGCAACTGCGACGCCTACCCCAAGCATTGCGACAGGATTTCTGTAGATGCGACGGCAACCCCATCGGTGTACCCTTCACAATTGCGACGATGGTCAAAGGAATTGTGATGGGTTGATGCCACAATAAGGTGACTGCATAGTGACAGATAAGCGTCGCAATTGCGACGGTAGAGGATAGACGTCGTATTTTGCGACTAAATAACAGCGACGTCTATTACTGTCGCAATGGCGACACATAGCTGTCATAATTGTGACACATAGCCATCGCAAATTGATGCCAAATGTATTAGTGCAAAATCCATTTGCATATTGTGTTACAAAGAGAAAGAAAGTCTGAGAAAGTGAAGAATCAGAGCTTTAAAGACACTTTGAAATCAAATATATTCAGGAAACCATGATATTGAATGTGTTTAGAGAAAACTGAAAGCTATACAAAGATAACGATCAATGGAAATAAAATTGCCCAAATTCAAAGTTTTGTATGCAATTGTCTCCCGAATCTCCCTTCTCTAGAAAATGCAACGA
Source organism: Cupressus sempervirens (assembly GCA_028749045.1). Classification (NCBI taxonomy): domain Eukaryota; kingdom Viridiplantae; phylum Streptophyta; class Pinopsida; order Cupressales; family Cupressaceae; genus Cupressus; species Cupressus sempervirens. The sequence goes on along the minus strand of CM053783.1, from coordinate 799,704,624 downwards.
TAACAAAGATCTTGTTACATTATGCATCAAAATCACAATCTAAAAAAGAAACATAAATTCCCTCCCCTATATTACATTCAAGATCAAAATATCCCCTCTTTTGTAACACACAGTTTCAGAAAAATAAACAAAAGCTCTGCTCCCTCTCTCCCAGAAAAATCGAAGAATATGGAAAAACCCTTCCTTCCTGCTCTAGCACCAAGTCTGTAATCAGGAAAGGAAAAATTCAAACCCCTTCTTTTGCTCTTACTACTGCTGGCTTATTTATTATCTTCTCATTTCCAGTGAAAACTTTTTAGTTTCCCGAACTGAATCTTGAAAAACCTTATGATTCCCCATTTTCCTTGTATTTATATCATTATAAACATTATCTTATATCTTTGCAAATACGAGGCCCCTATGATATATGCATGTTGACAGGTGGCATCTTCAAAGTTTGAAAAGGGAAATGAATTTTATAAAAGATAGGTGCCCTGTGGCCATGTTTCTTTATGCAACATCTTTAGGCTCGAATAATAACCTTCATATGTTATTATTTACCAACACCACATCTCTCGGGTTTCCACTACTTCTAATTCGTGATAGTCATCTTTTAAATGAGCAATACAAGGCCTCGAGCTTGGTGAGGATGAATCCTATTCTTCTTATCATGTTCCATAGATCATGATCCTTTTGAGTCTTTTAATAAATTGACCTGTCAGCATTAAAGCCATCCTATCTGAAGGCTGCGGGTTTGAGTTTTCATATGTTGGCTCGACTAATAATATATATGTGTGTTCTACATATCGAATTTAAGTAGGCTTGACTGGATCCCTTGTATAATTTGAGGAAATCTGCAGAGAATCCAAGTGAGATAGACAAAATATCCACCCTGACTTCAATTGCATTGTCAAGACCAGCCAAAATGTGCAAATCACGACATTGTCCTCCGTCGCACACTTTGGAGATTGTTATTATGCCTATTACAATCAGATCGATCCTATGTCTACATTGATGCTTGGCTCATCCTTGCTTTATTGAATCGATCCACAACCACAGCTTCCAAATTAGGATTACGAGTCGATGAAAACCTGATCTCCTTATCTTATCGCAATTATCACAATGCAAATATTTGTAAGGTAGAATCGGCTAATGATTTCATTTTTCATTACCATTTCACGGGAAAGTTCAATACATTATGGGAATCACTCCAAGGGTGCAAAATGACATATTCATGCCAACTTTTATGTCCAAGCCTTTGCGGGTATCTTGACTGCGAGCTCGTGGTCTTAACAGGATACTTTCACTTGCTTTGCTTTATTCAGGGAAGCTTGATCAGTCTAGTCCCAACGAGCACTTTTATCTCTTCCTCGCAATACGATGAACTAACATATTTTGTGCCTCCATCACTCGTGACAGGATATGTATGGGAGGCTATCAGTAACATCACTGTTGTTTTTCACCATCTAGTATTATGAAAGAGAGTCATTATCATATTTGGATGTCATGGCTATGGTGAAGAATTCCAATATATTGAACTCAACAGTATGATCAATTTTATTACAACAAACCCTCCACCCTTGGTGAGTAGGAACAAATGTCGCTGCTGGCAATTCATGCTTCAATCTTCACTTCATAAAAAGTTGACCACTCGCTCTAATCTGCATAAGGTTTTGTGCCGCCGATATTCGAAGGAGGAATCATCATAATCATTCGATTTGATGATCTTTTCTACACTCGGGTTGCTTGGTAAAACTCGATGAGAGGTCGGGTTCCATTTTGAGGAAGTTGATTAGTCATCTGCCTCTATCCATGCCAATACTTGGCACCCTCTTTCTTAGATTTCATGGTCTTTGCCATTAGCATCTATGCCTCATTCATTGAGAATATGAAAATTGAACCGGCGGCCTTTCATGTTGACAGTTATGTTTTTGTTGTTTACACTCCCATATATCAGTTTGGAATAATGATTATGAACTCAAACCACCCACGGCTCTTCACACTTTCCCATATGTTTTGTTCATGAGCTGGCACTATATATATCGACAATTATCAAGGCTATTCAGTCCACTATGTGGTGAGTGTGAATCCATTCATGATATTTCAAGTGTGTAAACCTTGAAATTCTTAATTACAAAGACACTCATTTCATAATAAATATGCGAGTTTAATAAGTCCCACATTATAGAGGTTGTGAATACTGAGCATTCATAGTCTATTGCTTTGACAGGAGGCTTTAAAACTGGGGTCCAAATATGTCATATGAGAGAACGGTTATCTTCTGATTTAGCAACTGAGCTCTTCACCAGTATCATATCATTATTAATTAGCCATACCTTTGAGCTAAAGATAGCCGACCTATTGAGCTGGAACTTAACTTTTGAATCTCTGAACCTCTAAAGTTCTGAAATGACCTTGGATCTTACATTATGAATCTTCAAAATATTGAGCCCCTTACTGACTTTGTCGCCTTAATATCTTGCACTTCTGATAGCTATTCTATGAACACATATGTTATGCCACATTGAAACAATGAGCTTGTAGAATCATTCAAACTTGTTCTAACAAGCTGAACCAATTCAAATTGCTTCGAACTTTAGTTCAACATAGTTCAAGACTTTACACTTGAAGTTTTAAAACCCTGTCCCTATTGGGCACTAACACAAGAAAATAGGCACTGCTGAGAGTACAGATTTTAGCATCAAAATTATCCCTGTTGAAGACAACCATTTACCCTTCCAACCATCCATTTTTTTAAAACACTTTTTAGCCAGACCCTTCCAGACTTCACTTTTGTTTCTCCCCTAGAATAAAGGGATCCCCAAATACTTACTCGGCAATGAACCCTGATTAATATTCAGAATTCCACCTATTGCAATTCTTTTATTAATAGGGGTGTTGAAGAAAAAAAATTCAAATTTAGTCCAATTGATCTTCTGTCCTGAGACTTTTCCATAGAGTTCTAAAGTCTTCTTCATTAGTCTAGCTTCCTACTCTGACGCTTCTCTAGTTAAAAAGGTGTCATCCACAAACTGCAAATGTGATATAGTGTGTACTCCTCGTGCCATTTTAACACCTTTTCACAACCCTCTCATTCTTTTTTCTCAGATCAATCTCCCCAGAACTTTTGCTAGAATAATAAATAGGAAAGGAGATAATGGGTCCCCTTGGCGCATGCCTTTTTCTAACTCAAAAAAACCATGGGGACTTCCATTTACCATAATAGAGAGTCTTACTAAACTTAGACAACCTTTAACCCACTTAATCCATTCCTCATTGAAACTGAACTTTCCTAAAACTTTAAACAAAAATTCTCTATTTACCTCATCATAGGCTCTTCTTATATCCAATTTCACCATCATTTTGCTGAGTTTCTTTATTCTTATAGAATGGATCATTTCATGGGCTATAATGACTCCTTCAAAAATAGATCTTCCTGGTGCAAATCCACTCTATTCTTCTAAAATGACCTTATTTAGAACCAACTTTAGCCTATTAGCAATCACCTTTGAGATGATTTTATATAGGACATTGCACAAAGAGATAGGTCCAAAATCATCAAAAGTCCTACACTCTTCTTTTTTTGCAATTAAAGTTATGAAAATATTGTTTAAATCCTTCAAAACAAAACCCCCTCTTCTAGATTCACCAACCATCTCCCATACTTCATCCTCTATGCATTCCCACATGAATCTGAAAAAACTCCTTGTGAAACTATCTAGCCCTGGGCTTTTATCTTTTCCTAATCCCCAAAGAGCCCTTTTAACCTCCTCTCTAGTAACTGCAGCACTCAGCATCAAATTTGGCCTTTCTGTCACACAATTTGGAATGCACTCCAACACCTCATCTTCTAAAGCCTCCCCTTCAGCTTCCATTCCCCCTCTTTCTTTAAAAAAGTTTATTGCTTCCTTCTTAATCATCTTTAGGTCATTTATCACTACTCCTTCCACATTTTTTATGGAGAAAACCTTATTATGAGCTCTTCTAATTTGAAATGAGTTGTGAAAAAAAATGTGTTCCTATCCCCCTCTTTCAACCATGTTTTTCTTGATTTCTGTCTCTCAAAAACTTCTTCTCTAAGAAGGATTTCTTTATATTCCTTTTTCAGCTTCTTTATATCCCACTTGTTTCCACTGAAAACTTCCTTGAAAGTTTCGGCTCCCATTCTGCCATCTCCCATTTTTGTTCTCCCAATAGTTCAAGCCTTCATGCCTTCTAAACTGCTCTAGGCTTCCTCTGCTCTGACCATTTCTTCCATGATTTCTAAAACCTATTCAGGAAACCAGTTCTCCATCGCTCTGTCATCGCGTCCTTCCTCCCTAAAACAAAAGGGTTTGTGGGAAATGGCCTCTTTGACTTCTTCTTTAGTTCTATTTTTTGTTAGCACCCCTCATGTTGGCTTTGTGCGGCCTTTGTGTTGTCATTGGCCTATTTGTTGGGCCTTATATTTGTATGTGCTTTGCTCTACAGGCCAACACCATCTTGCTACTTCTTTTTTCAAAAACACAATCCAATGTTCTCAAATACAAAATACTCATATATCATCACCACAAAGCGTCATGTCACATCCTAGTAGAATCGTCATGTAGATATCATCAAATTAGTAAGAAATAGTATAATCTAGCATATAAATCAGCAATTATATTAGTAATAACCAAAATAATGTATTGAAGTCGAATGCATCACACAATGCAAATATCTTATCACATCATACAAATAGTCACAAGATGAAAAGAGTCTACCTTAGACCAAAATAAAACACACAAAACTATAATCACGGGAAGCACTACAATCAATAACTCTATTGGTCAATTTCTTAAGGTGAAGGATATCACAGTTGCAATGGGTATTTCCACCTTTGTGCGCAATTTGGTTGACATTGATATCCTCACACCTCTTGCGGGATATGTTGATTTCATGGTGGGTAAATAAGCATGGACTCAATTGGTGGATTATGAGGGCCTCCTCTTTTGATGCTCTTTATTAGTCAACTGGCAATTGATTGATCTCTCTTGTGTCAAAAGGGCATTACCACTTGGTTAAATTTTGTTATTGATGACTATTTAACTATTTGAGTTATTGATTCTTCCTCCAATGACACATCATAGACAGATGATGACTCCCCTTAAGACAATACTCCTGCTACAATCTAGATAATGTTAATGCTGCATATTTGACCTCTGCAACCCCTATTCCTCGTAGTACAAGTGTAGTACTCTCTCGCAATGTGGACCCTTCTTCGTTTGCTATCACATGGACAATTTTCTAATGATGTAGAAAAAATAACTATTCAACTTCTCATTTGCCTCCCAATGTTCTGATTGAGCGTCTACCCACTCCTACGATGGGTTACTAACTTTTTTCATTAGTGTAACATTTAATTTTGTAACATCCAGCGCCCCTCTATTGATATAGTTTTGATCTCTTTTAACACCTTTAGGTTGTGGTTGTGTAATGGTGAACACCCTTGTTATGCTATTGGTTTTAATCAAAAACATAAAATAAATAGCATCCCACCTTTGACAATAATTTTTTAGTTAATTACTACTTAAATCTTTTTGCTTTTCTACCATCTATAGCATTTATTAGCCTTCTACCTAGATTCAATGTTTTATGAAAAGATTAATAAAGAATTGATATCCACTCTAATATTTTATTCATTAAAAATGTGTTTTCCATTTCCATTTACTATTCACCACACAGGTAATTTTCATTTCCATTTACTATCCTTGGTTTTTATTGTCATTTCATTACTTTTTTCACAAGTTACGGAGTTTTTTTATTTCCACTTACTATTCTCCACATGCTTTTGCGCACATCCATGACATCTAGATTTTTAGGTGTAGAAGTTCAAGCTAAGATATTTATCCAATAAAATTTTCCTTTTCAAAAACAAAATTAAATCAAATTATTTTTTTTTTTCCAAAAAGTCAACCCTAGCACCCCTCAACAATGAACTTTCAAAACAACACCTACGAGTATTCGGATTTTAACTCTAGTCAACAAAAATCATCAAAAAAAAAACTCTATTTCCAACTACAACCAAAAACAAAGCAAAGTCAACTTTCAATCTCCTTGGTCACAAGTTTGAAATGTGCCCTACTCGTGGGAGCCTTGCCATCTACAAACCATAGCCACTCACATTTGTAAATAAGTCCATGAATTTTTCAAAAAAATTGGGGAAAAAATAGTATCAATTTGCCCTTATCAACCGTAGATCATTCAAAAATCAATAAATTCTCAAGGATGGTAGCAATTTGCAACAATAATGTCACGTTAAAAAAAATTCAACAAACAGATTTTTGAAAAATGCCAGAAAACCCTAACAGTTGAACAAAAACTTTCTGATAATTTTTTTTTTAAAACGAAAAAAAAACAAAAAGCAATTGTTAATGTGTCTGGACACTATTCACTGATGACCAGGTGATAGTATTTCATAGACATAAATAAACCCACAATTTTTCACATATTAATGAATGCAATGTTTAACAACAACAATAAGAAGAATCCACCTGTGATTTTTAGTTTGCAAACCTTTTCATATGACCTCTTAGAGCAAATCTATATTATCCAATCTACAATTTTATTGGTGAATACTTTTATTTTGAGTTTGAAGATAAAAACAATGCATGATAAATAATCTAAAAATAATAAACAAATCTAAATTAAGTCATAAGGACTTTATTACAAAAGTAAGGTCTTTAAAAGCCTACATTGTGCTATAATGCAAAACAAACTAGCTGTTAAATAATGTCTATTACTGTTGAGCACTTACAAAAATTTGAAATCAATTCATTTACTAGTTTGAAAGCAATGTTAACAAAGACATGATCAAAAAATTAGATTCACTCAGTTATTTTTTACAACATGCAGCCACATTCTAGTGCTGAATGAATGTTCTCACATGAGAACTTGGATGCACATTATCTTAGATAATTTTGCATCTAGTCCGGTTTGTCTCCCTTTTCAAAAACATCTTTTCTAATTCATCGAGAGGTCTTGTGGATCCATCTGGCAAACTAACAAACTTCCTCCCGCCACCTCTTCCACGTTTACCTTTTTGACGTAGTTCCTCAACTGTGAATTTCCATCCTTCATTAGGTCGTCTTCTGCTGTATGGATGACATTTGATCTTACCAGCAATCTGTACAAAAGTAATTGAATTTTTTGTTTACATGCATATTTGCTCCAAATATATGTGAGTATTGATGCTCCAAAACAGATTAAGAACAGTTCATATTTATTGGCATTCATTCTACAAAAATAAAGATTATCAATCATCATCAAGTGCAAGCTTCAAATACCTTTGCTTTGTTATAATTCATGCGTTGCACAAATTCCTGATAAAGCATTTCATCTTCTTTCTGAGATATTTCCCACAACATTTCATCTGGATCTTTTGCAGTGCCATCCCAATCCTCAGGCATAACTTTGAAATCGGGATTGTTTGGAAGTTGTGCCACGTGAAATTCACGATCTGCAAAATCTGCATATCTGCACAGCGCAGAATAACATAAAAGGTTTGTACACTAATTGCAAAGCCAATAATATCTCCTTTTTATGCATGCACTAGGTTAATCTACAGTACGTGGACCCAAGTTTCCATACATGGTGTCTACATAGTGTAACATAGACAAACAAGCACAAAGGAAATTACTATAATCACCAATAGTGGAACTTCCTAGGATGTAAGTTCTTATCCACTTTAAGTTGAAAAATCTCACACCAGGAGTAGAACTGCCTAGGATGTAAGTTCAAATCCACTTTTACGTTAAAAACTCTCACAAATAATGTAAAAATTACAATAGGCATTTCCCGCTTTGCAAGCTATACAGTTTACACAGAAACTAATTTGCTATCTACTTAAAAACTCTCACAAATAATGTAAGAATTACAATAGGCATTTCCCACTTTGCAAGCTATACAGTCTACACAGAAACTAATTTGTTATCTACTTAAAGAGACCCTATGCAACATGCCTTTAATTTTCAAGTCTATTGTTGTAGCGAAATGGAATGCGTGCTGCTCAAGGCATTTATTAAAATTATGACTTAATAATGTCTGGGTGGTTTGATTCATGCAAGCCTGACTAAGAGCGACAGGAGCCTGCAGCAAGGGATACCTAGCATGGATTCCTAAAACTTGATTATATGTAAGTATGTGGGAACGCCTGGTAATCAAATGCTTCTAGAAATACACAAAATAGACATAGAAAGAAATAAAGTAAGAAACATCATGACCAACAACAAATATAACTAACCAAAAGAACCATTCCAAATACAACAATGGTATAGAAACATAGAACTGTGTATGTGGCCACATCAGGTATTATATGCTTCTAAAAAAACATGGAACGGGTTCGAAAAGAGATAAACTACCTAGCAAAAAAAAGAACATAACCAAAACATCAATTCTAAATACAGATATGGTAGAGAAGACAAGGATCTGTAATAGCTTATTTGAATCCATTCTACATGATAGCAATTGCAATCCTTCCTTCAGGATATTTGTTATTGCACAAAACCAATTGCTCCCATTCCCTTCAGTTCCATCTCCCCTTGTGCTACAATGGCATGATTCTTTTGGAGAATAGAACTATGTTGGTGTGCTTCATTCCTAAACTATTTGCAGAAAAGCAAACGCAGAAGTATTTTAATGCCAAAATAAGCAACGCATGAGATCACATTTTCACCTGAAATAGATTTGCACATATGAGTCTATCCATGGGAAAATTAGAGTTTCACACAGTGACAACTCTTTATATTGTATTATGAAATTAGAATGAAAAAGATGCATCACTTGGCAAGAAAGGGATCCATAATCAGCTCATTAACCTTAATTAATCTTGGGGGCCAAAGTTTAACATGATAATATGGTGAGTGTACTCCGGACCAGAATATCCTTACAATGTAAAGCATATGGCACACAACATGACTGCCCTTGAAGAATATTGTGCCCAAAGCTAGTAAATACTCTTTAAGTATAGCATACTTTTCTTTCATGCAAGTGGCATAATTATTGAAAACTAAACCCATGCAAGATTTTGAGGCTGTGCTTTTACAAAGACTATGACCTCAAGCTCTAAGACAAACTTACCTTCTCCGTTCTTATCCAAAATTGTTGTGAATAGAACCATATGGAGGTCTACCTCTTCCTTTAGACATGACACAAAAAAAAATAATGAATCCACTCTTTGGGAACCAAGAAAGCAAGGAAGTGAAACAAGTTGTTTAGAAATTCCCTTAAAATCCTGGGAGAAGAGAACAGCTTAATCACACTCCTAACAAGGTTAATGGTAGCAATGCGTAAAATTGTCAATTCTAACTCCCATGCAAGAAAAATTTCTGTCAGACATAAATGGAAGCATTTTGAAAGATAAGAAATAAATAATTTTGGATTCCCATGCTACAAGGATCGCTGATAGTCATAATTAAAGATTCCTTGGACATAAACATGGGTACATATGTGTGTGTGTGTTTTGCAATCCTTGTAATACCAGTAGTACTCTTAGGATTGAGATCTCTCGTTCACATTTTTTAACTTACCATCGTTGGATAATGTGTTATTGTAATTACTAGTGATAAATTAAGATTTCCTATTACTCCTTGATGGGAAGCCTTTAATCATTCCCCAAACCAAAGTCCTCATCGTTGGAACTACTAGACTCCTCACGCTCAAGTTCAGCAAAAGGAACACCAACCAACCCTACATTTGTTTCTACTGCAATCTCATCCTCATCAATATAAGACAACTCCTCTAGCCCTACATCCTGATGGAACCCTAAAATTTGCAGAATTTTAAAGTTCTAGATACAATACTGAAAGGAAAATCTTTATGTATGTATGTGTAAATGCAAAATCATCACAAGTTGTGTAAATCTTGAAGACTTAGTTGTTCATGTTCAAGTCCTACAGGGAGCATATTAGAAGATTGTTGTTCATATTGCTGTGGGATAAAATCAAAATCATCTCTTAAATACCCACTGTTTAATGGAGGTCTGCAGATCTATACAGAATTAAGAAATTTGCAGATTTACACTTGTCTGGTACATCAGAAGCAAGCAATCCATTCCAATCAAAGTTGCTTGGGTTAAAGACATATTTGAAGACTGAAGCCAATCTATCACCGGAAGAAAAAAGTTTGTCGCTGCTCTTTGAAGAATCATGCCTCCATTTTGATATAGAGAGGAACAGTGACAGTAAAGTGCATTATAATTTGCTATTACATGTAAAATAATATTTCCTATTTGCAAAGATATAGGATGAATGGGTTTTTGGCTTCATGGAACTGTGATTGGGATACGTCATTCACCATTTCTCCATGGATAGAAAAATCTGCGTCAGACAAGAAGAGGCATGTAGAAACACCCTAACATGGTCATGAAAGAAATGCCGAGTATGCAAGAATAGATCTTTAAATGGAGAACTTCCTGGATGCATTTGATCCTGTTGCATTGCAGCTCCCAGAGGACTATTATGTTTCAGAAAGGGAAAGCTTAACCCATTTGTTGTATGTTGTTCGATGACAGAGCTCCCTTTCCAGTATGGTTCAAATTTCTATAATGGAGAGTATGATCAATTTACTTAAGTAAGAATGATCAGGATCCTCAAAACAATATTGTGATATCTTCATCGCCATAACTGGAGGCATATTCAGTATATTTAATTATACATATGATTAAAGACACACGACTGTGGAGTTAAACTGCCCAATCTTACAGAGTGTATTCTTCAGATTGTCCCTTCAGCAATAAAATTCTCATGGTCATGAGGATGGTGCGTGTGAAAGAAATGAAAGACAGGACTTCATCTGATGATCCCAGTCAGATGCTACATAAGGAGACACGTTAGGATTGAACATTTGTCCTCCATGGTGATCTACGAACTCATATGAAGATGTGCCAGATTTAAAAGGAATAGTATTTGCAGAGGGCCCAGGAGCCGTAGATTTGGAAAGAGCTACAAGCTCTATTCATTATGACGGCACCAATTTGAACTCCCACACCAAGTATCGGCAGTGAATGAATTATTTACCGAAGTCACGCTCAGAACGCATATGTGAAAGGGTCGATGATCCCAAATTTCTTCTACCTACACCCAGCACAATTTCAACATGGTCGGGGGCAACATTGACGCACAAGCACGCGTCCAAGAATGAGACAAAGTTCTAAATTAAAAGGTAGAATAAGTATCAGAGGCGTGAACAACATATACTATCATCATTGTAATTGAAAAGAATACCAGAGGGGATGATTAAATATTATTTATAATATTAACAACATTTGTAGCGATGGATTCAAACCAGTTTCCCTTATTTGATAATGGTCGGATATGAATACATGTTTGATGACCTCGTAGAAGTCGAGAGCCAAGGAATTACAAAGTGATTGCTGATAATAGAATTAACAACGATTATTTTGCCCAAAGATATGAATTAAGAAAATGGAGAGGTACGATTAGAATTAGAACATGTAATTATTTTTAAGATATATGACCCTTCATTCGAAAAGTCATGTCTCCATATTATTTAGATATATAAGGGAGATATAGAACCAAAAAAAAAGACATTTTCGGAGATTCATATTCTACAAGACGCATTTATAAAAGATATATTTTGTAAGGAGGAATAAGGGCGTAAATATGACAAGTAATATAATTCATTTATTTTATTTTAATAAAAAAAAATGTCTTTTGTTTATTTCTAATTGGAATGGAGAATTAAATTGCAGTCGATTCTTCCTTTATAAGTTTTTAAAAAAAAATTGTAAGCGATTTTAATGTCGGATAAGTGGACATGGTCATTTAGCATTTTAAATTGGATCATCACAGATATTGTGAAATATGTAATTGTTTTCATGTCTGTGTCCAATTTGTCTCCCTACCAGAGAAGTTGAAATTCAATCTGGACTAATTTTAAGGTTGCATAATATTTGGTCTGTCACATCTTGATTATTAAATTGTTGACAATTCTAAGTGCATAAGAACTCTATAAAGTTGTACGTAAAACTTCGCTGAAGTTGAATCTATTCCTAGATAAACAAAGGCACTGGTCTTTTTATTATTGAAGTCAGAAAATCTATAACATCCTTCTTACAAATCTCAAACCCATTATTAACAAAACTTTATACAATTCATACAATTCAAACACAGCATTCAATTTCATTTTGATCGAGTTCGAGGACATTGCCAGTCAGAGAACTCGCACGTTTAAATTCACTATAGAAAATCTTTGAACCAAGTGATCAAGTTCGAGGAGAGGGTCTACCCACCTAGGTGTAGCGAAGCGTAAAGTGTAAGGGAATCAAGGTGATTCCCGTTCGTTGGGCAGAACTAACTGAGAGATCCTATCGGAGAAGTGGCAAGCTCTTGGATTTTCAATTTGCAATTTTGGGAACCAATAGATTGGTGACTCTACTAGGGAGAGTTGCTCACAATTAGTTTTGTGAAGTTACCCAGAGTTTCAGATCTCGTAAACCCGAATCAGAAAGTAGTTCTATCGGTTTGATTGGAAGCGTACTCTATTAGAAGTGAGAACCTAGAAGATTCGGAAGATCAATATATTCCTCGAAAGAGGTGACGACTCTATTTAAAAAGATTTTAGGTGGTAGCTCTACTGAGGGAGAAGACTCAGAATGAAATAATTTGATCATGTACCATGGAGAATATGTATTATGGACAGAAAGGGGGTCGATGTTACGCCATGGAGGAAGTGCACATAAACCCACGTGATGCATTTTTCAATCTAGTAGATATGAAGGCAAGACATCAGCACATTTGTTTATAAGGATGGTGAACATTTTTTGGGAGGTACCTTTAGACATCATGCCTCCATCCAAGGAACTCACAAGAAAATTTCGCAAGTTGGGAATTTCTCCTAATGACCTTGATTTGATGCCTCTCTTTCAAATACTAGAAGATGATGAAAGTCTAAGTTATACATCTCCTTTGGATGCATTCTTTTACTTAGAAAAGAAAGAAGAAGAATCTGCAGTACAATTCTTCATGAGGATGTTTAATACCTATCAAGAAATACCTTCGGAATGCAAACCTCCATCTTTTGAACTTCTAAACAGAATGAGTGAATTAGGTCTCTTATATGATCATTAGTTTCTTATTTCTCTCAAACTTATGGATAATGAAAATGTTACAGAAGAGAATGAATGCAGCACTGAAGTAACATATGAGTCAAATAATATTTCAAACTCGAATGGAGAAGAAATTTGTGGGCAGTCTGAGGAGGAATCTTATTATGATGAGACCTGTGTGACAATAGATGACAATGAATATGAAAATGAAGAGGATGATTCTCTCAGCGTGGAAGAAATTTCAGCCTTGTTAGATTTGGAATATCAAAAACATGTTGAAAGAAATGGTCCAAATTTTTTCTCAATTCACCAAGGTGACCAAGGTGATGGATTAGTGCATTCTAAAGGGGTATTGAATGAAGAAGATGGTAATTCACAGGAATCATATAGTGAAGATGAAAAAGAGCTGCATACAATGTATGAACATGAGGAAGTTTCAAGATATAATGAAGACATTAGCCTTGTTGATGAAACATCTGATGATCTGGATGAAAATTCTCATGATAGTGTGCCTGAATTCTCTAAGGGGAAGCAAATGAACATATGTCTGAGTTCTCTAGATGTTCTCTAATCCATTATTTGAAGATGATTTTCAATTGCAATCAAATCCATCAGCAAAATAATGAAGATAGCAGGCCTAATGCTAATTTTGAAGTTGATGAAACTCATGCATTCAGAAGGTGAAATGTCTTTTAGTTCATCCTATGAACAGGAGTTGAATCAAACATGTGAAGACAAGATAAAATCAGCCAGAAATGCTGAGGAGAATATGATGAGTAATTCTAAAAATTTTCCAAGCATCCCACTTGATCAAGTTCTTGATAAAGGAGAAGTAGTGTTTCCTAGACATGAGGAGAAACATCTTGAAGATGGGGCAGATTGTGTGCAAGACAATCGGGCAAAGAAGACACATTCCAATGCCTGTATAACAGATCAAAAATGTGACTCCAGGGATCCTCCATTCAGCAAAAATAATAGGGTGCCTGATGACATCTTAAAGGAAAAACATAAGTTAGATACCAAAGAATGCATTGATGAAGTGGAAGCAATATGTATTGTTCATACAAATGATGGCATTGTGTGATTAGCAAGTTCAAAGTGTTACATGATCGGAATCGGGTATTCGATAGAGGAAAACCACAATGTTCACTTTTTGGGTGGCCTAGGGTCACCCAAAATTTTACCTTGCATCATATTAAACATGGATGCTTGGTCTGCTCTTCCAGTGATAGCTGGAATCTCTCTATGCTCACGGGAGAATACGTCCCCAGAAAGAGCCACTGATGAAACCTTAACATTTACAGAATTCTAAAGTTCTAGATACAATACTGAAAGGAGAATCTTTATGTATGTATGTATAAATGCAAAATCATCACAAGTTGTGTAAATCTTGAAGAGTTAGCTGTTCATAATCAAGACCTACAGGGAGCATGTTAAAAGATTGTTGTTCATATTGCTGTGGGATAAATCAAAATCATCTCTTAAATACGCACTATTTTATGGAGGTCTGCAGATCTATACAGAAATAAGAAATTTGCGGATTTACACTTGTCTGGTACATCAGAAGCGAGCAATCCATTTCAATCAAAGATGCTTGGGTTAAAGACATATTCGAAGACTGAAGCCAATCTATCACCGGAAGAAAAAAGTTTGTTACTTCTATTTGAAGAATCATGCCTGCATTTTGATATAGAGAGGAACAGTGACAGTAAAGTGCATTATAATTTGCTATTACACGTAAAACAATATTTCCTAATTACAAAGCTATTGGATGAATGGGTTTTTGACTTCATGGAACTATGATTGGGGCTACCTCATTCTCCATGGATAGAAAAATCTGCGTCAGAGAAGAAGAGGCATGTAGAAACACCCTAACATGGTCATGAAAGAAATGCCGAGTATGCAAGGATAAAACTTTAAATGGAGAACTTCCTGGATGCATTTGATCCTGCTGCATTTGCAACTCCCAAAAGACCATTATGTTTCAGAAAGGGAAAGCTTAACCCATTTGCTGTATGTTGTTTGATGCAAGAGCTCCCTTTCCAGTATGGTTCAAATTTCTATAATGGAGCGTATGATCAAATTACTTAATTAAGAATGATCAAGATCCTCGAAACAATATTGTGATTTCTTCATCACCATAACTGGGGGCATATTCAGTATATTTAATTATACATATGATTAAAAGTGCATGTGTGGAGTTAAACTGCCCAATTTCACATAGTGTATTCTTCAGATCGTCCCTTACGCAATAAAATTATCATGGTCATGAGGATGGTGTGTGTGAAAGAAATGAAAGACGGGGACTTCATGTGATCATCCCAGTCAGATGCTACATAAGGAGACACGTTAGGATTGAACGTCTCTCCTGCATGGTGATCTACGAACTCATATGAAGATGTGCCAGATTTAAAAGGTATAGCATTTGCAAAGGGCCCAGGAGCCATAGATTTGGAAAGAGCTACAACCTCTATTCATTATAACGGCACCAATTTGAACTTCCCACACCAAGCATCGGCAGTGAATGAATTATTTACCAAAGTCACACTCGGAACACATATGTGAAAGGGTCGATGATCCAAAAATTCTTCTACCTACACCCAGCGCAAATTCAACATGGTCGGGGGCAACGATGACACACAAGCACGCGCCCAAGAATGAGACAAAGTTTTAAATAAAAAAAGTAGAATAAGTATCAGAGGCATGAACAACATACAGAAGACAAACACAACGGGGATCATCATGTTGGTGGTGCACCAATTATAATATGACTATCATCATTATAATTGAAAAGAATACCAAAGGCGTCATTTGCGTTGAGAAACCATTAGCCACGGGATGATTAAATATTATTTATAATATTAACAACATTTGTAGTGATGGATTCAAACCAATTTCCCTTATTCGATAATGGTCGAATATGAATGTATGTTCAATGACCGCATAAGTCAAGATCCAAGAATTACAAAGTGATTGCCAATAATAGAATTAACAATGATTAATTTGACCAAAGATATGAATTAAGAAAATGGAGAGGTGCGATTAGAATTAGAATATGTAATTATTTTTGAGATATATGACCCTTCATTCCAAAAGTCATGTCTCCATATTATTTAGATGTATAAGGGAGATATAGAACCAAAAAACAAGACATTTTTGGATATTCATATTCTACAAGAAGCATTTATAAAAGATATATTTTGTAAGGAGGAATACGGGCTTAAATATGACTTGTAATATAAATTTATTTATTTTATTTTAATAATAAAATAAAATGTCTTTTGTTTTATTTCTAACTGGCATGGAGAATTAAACTGTAGACAATTCGTCCTTTATAATTATCTTTAAAAATTTTGCAAGCGATTTTGATGTTTGATAAGTGGACATGGTCATTTAGCATTTTAAATTGGATCATCACAAATATTGTGAAATATATAATTGTTTCTGTATCTGTGTCTAGTTTGTCTCCCTACCAAAGGAGTTAAAATTCAATCTGGACTAATTTTAACATTGCATAATATTTGGTCTATTGCATCATGATCATTAAATTGTTGACAGTTCAAGTACATAAGAACTTTATAAAGTTGTACGTAAAAATTCACTGAAGTTGACTCTATTCCCACATAAATAGAGGCGCTTGTCTTTTTATTATTGAAGTCAGAAAATCTATAACATCCTCTTTACAAATCTCAAACCCATTATTAACAAAACCTTATACAATTCAAACACGGCATTCAATTTTATTTTGATCGAGTTCGAAGACCTTGCCAGTCAGAGAACTCCCATGTTTAAACTTGTTAGTGTAGTTTTTTATTTTTCCTATTTTGCTAGGTTTTTCCTACATTTTTAATAATCTCGCTTAGGTTAATAAAGCATCTCTTATTAGGTGAATGGTTGTGAGGTGTCACCTTCCTACATGTGAGCATCCATTAGCTATCTTGGGAAGATACTTCGCTATCTTTAGTCTGATAGATGGTTGCTCCTCACTGGTTGGTGTTGTCACCTCCTCCCTCTTCCTAGCCTATATAAGCATGCTATCTGACTTGTATTTGCATGTCTTGTTTTTGCATCCTCTTAATGCTATTTTGCTTCTAGCATTTGCATTACTCTCTTGGAGACTAACTCTATGATGCTATTTTGATTTTGTATCATTTGCATTCATAATTTAGATATTTATTCTTTGCACTAGTTTTCTAAGTTATTAATCTTTTCAGATTCTAACATGGTATCAGAGCTTTTCTATGTGCAAGAGTAGATTTTAGTTTCCTTATTTGAGAAATTCGAGGGGGCTAATAAACTTTATTGTAATTTTTTGAAAAACGAAGTATGCTCTTCTCTTGCATCTTTGGATGATCTTGAGAATCAAAAAAGTTTTGACAAAAACGGTTTTTCTCTAGGGTTTCAATCTCAAATCTGACAACCAACTTGCATATTTGGAGTTTTCAATCAGTATTGCAGGTTCCAGCATGCCATTGATGGACTTAAGAAGCTGATCCAACATTTGCATGTCATATTTTGGTTTTTGGGGTCGATTTTTTATTTTTGGAGCCGTTTTTTTACTGTTAAAGGCGTCTAATTTACACTACAGCAGCATCTTCTGTACATCAACAAGAAAAACGCTTTCTAGGTTTTGTTCGCAGCCCCGAAAAACCATCTGTGTATCTTTTAGATTTTGCATGCAAGCTGTATATTTTGCAAAATCGAGTATGAAAGGCTATAGCCATACCCCTCTCCGTTGGCAGTCGCAGATTTGAATGCAGTTTTCAAATGTCTCGTTCTTGCTCATACGAACTCTAATTTTGATGATTCTTGTTATAAACTTGGCTTTTTTTTTGTGCTCTATCCATTAGTGGAGTTTTTTTTTATTTTCATGCATGAATTCTTCAAAAATTGCAGATTCTCAGCCGTGACTGTGCACAGTTCTCGTTTTGAAAACTTCGGAGGATCATAACTTTCTCATACGACCTCGTATCGAGGCGATTCTTTTTTTGAAAGTGCATGATTTTTCGAGTAGATCACAGTGGTGCTATTTGTTTCCTTGATTATTGTGCCCAAGTTTCACTTTTAGCATATGCTCTTCATGAGGGTTTGTAATGCATTGAAATCAAGACCACTAAGTATTCCTTTCTAGTGGTAGTTGTAAACGCACTAAAATAAAGTGCCAAATCATATTTCTTTGGGGGGGGGGTTCTTTGATTGAGTAAAAAAGGGGGGGCATTGTTGTGGCTGGGTTCTCTTCTTTCTAGCATTTCTTCTCTGCATTTCTTCATCATGAATCAAACAAATATGCCCATCCTAACTCC
The DNA here is from genome assembly GCA_028749045.1 of Cupressus sempervirens. Lineage (NCBI taxonomy): Eukaryota > Viridiplantae > Streptophyta > Pinopsida > Cupressales > Cupressaceae > Cupressus > Cupressus sempervirens. Next base: position 799,686,258 of record CM053783.1, on the reverse strand, counting down.
ATACAATTACTTTGAGTGGAAATCACACATGACAATTCACTTAAGGAAAGCTGGATTAAATAGGATAACTATGGGACTTGAAACTGAACCTGCTAAAGATGAAGATAAGCCTAAGTGGTTTAACAATGTGATGAGGCATTTGGAACATTGTGTTTGTCTGTTTCTCCTGACTTGCTATTTCACATTGAGTCTTTGGATACACCAAATGAAGTATGGACAAAGTTAGAAACACTATTTGGCACACAAGATTCAATGAGGGGTCATATGTTGGAAAATGAATTAATTAGTTTGAGTCCAGGCAATTTCAACACAATCCAAGATTTCTTCACCAAATTGAAATCACTAAGGCTGCAATTAAAACAATATGGAATTAAAAAGAAAGATGAACAACTGATTCTTAGTATTCTCTCTAAGCTAAGTTTAGAATATTCTGTGTTTGTCTCTACCTTCTATGCTACTAAGGGTGCACTTGGTACTCAATTCACCATGCCATCTTTAGATGATTTTGCTGTCAATCTCACTCAAGAACAGGACAAGCTAATCCAGATGGGCACTCTTAAGTCCTCTAAGTCACATGCCTTGACTGCCAACCAAGGCACAAAAGAACAACAAGGACAAAGTAGTAACAACAATAGTAAGGACAAGAAACAAAAGAATAGCGAGGAGAATAAAGATTAGATATCGATTTCTTCAAAAGCAACTATTGATACACCATCTTCCAAGGGTGATAAGCCTAAAAAAGAAAAGGTCAAATGTGCCTATTGTGAAAGACCTGGTCATGATGAACATAAATGTTTGCAGAAACAACTTGATCACTTGACATACATTCTTGAGAAGAATAATATCAATGTTCCTGAGTCTATCAAACAAAGTTCTAATGAAGGGTCTAACAAGGAAAAAGAAAACAGCAAGGGGAAAGGAAAGGGCAAGACCCTTTTTGCAGTTGCTTCCTCACCATCCACTTGGGTTCTTGATTTGGGTGCTTCACACCACATGGCTTCATCTAAGGAAGAACTTGCATCCTTGGAGCCGTGTACTATGCCTTCTATTTTGATGGGTGATAACACTCCTATTGAGGTGTGTGAGAGAGGGTCTGTTGATGTGGGGGATGGCACATTCCATGATGTTCCTTGTGTACCCTCATTGTCAACTAATCTCCTATCGGTATACCAGATCACACACAAGTTTAGGCAAGCGGGTTGAGTTCACTCCTAGTTCAGTGGAGATACGTGAGTTGCACAATGATTCTACAGTTGCAGTTGGGAGAGCAGATCATCAGTCACGACTCTATATGTTTTCTCACTTTGTTCCTGATCCTCCTTTGACTGTTTCACTCACTCACTCTAATGATATGAGCAGATTATGGCATGAGCGGTTTGGCCATCTTAACTTCCACTACTTGCATCAGCTTAACCAGTAGAGCATGGTCACAGGGTTGCCTTCTACTTTGACATTGGGGTCACTTGGAATACATGATAGATCTTCTAATGGGTCAGATTCACTTGAGCAGTCTTCTACCTCCACTTCTGATGCAAAGAGTGATTCAGAGGACTCACCTCCTTCCTCTCATAGTCATCATTCACAGGTTGATGATTCTCCTCTAGATTCTCCATCTTTTGGTCCACTTTGGGCTAGAGAGACCTTGCAGTTTGCAGGTGATTGGGTTGGGGATCCATCAGACACCAAGCAAACTCGTTCACAATTCCAAGATGCTTTGCATATCTTCATTGCTACTGCCTCAAATCCACAGTCCTTTCATGAGGCTTTTGCTATTTCTAAGTGGGATACAGCTATGCAGAAAGAGTATAGTTCTTTGATGAGGAACCACACTTGGGATCTTGTCCCTTTTCCTAAGGGAAGAAAACTTGTTTGATGTAAGTGGCTCTACCGGACAAAATTTGCAAGCTTTGTTGGGGGTGCGAGATGCTTCATCTTTTGGGGGGGCCTCTTCCTCTCACTTGGAGTCCTAATTTTCTTTGGGGAGTCTCTTTTCTCTCTCTTTTGGGGGAATTTTATGTACATGGGTACCTCATCAGGCTTGACTTGCTGGGACCCATTTCTACATCCATCTAAGCTTCGCTTCTGGGGGGGTGTTAGTGTAGTTTTTTATTTTTCCTATTTTGCTAGGTTTTTCCTACACTTTTAATAATCTCGCTTAGGTTAATAAAGCATGTCTTATTAGGTGAATGGTTGTGAGGTGTCACCTTCCTACATGTGAGCATCCATTAGCTATCTTGGGAAGATACTTTGCTATCTTTAGTCCGATAGATGGTTGCTCCTCATTGGTTGGTGTTGCCACCTCCTCCCTCTTCCTAGCCTATATAAGCATGCTACCTAGCTTGTATTTGCATCTCTTGTTTTTGCATCCTCTTAATGTTATTTTGCTTTCAGCATTTGCATTACTCTCTTGGAGACTAACTCTATGATGCTATTTTGATTTTGTATCATTTGCATTCATAGTTTAGATATTTATTCTTTGCACTAGTTTTCTGGGTTATTAATCTTTTCAAATTCTAACAAAACTCACTACAGAAAATCTCTAAAACCAAGTGATCAAGTTTGAGGAATAGGGTCTACCCACCTAGGTGTAGCGAAGCCTAAAATGCAAGGGAATCAAGGTGATTCCCGTTCCTTGGCCAGAACTGATTGGGAGATACTATCGATGAAGTGGCAAGCTCTTGGATTTCCAATCTGCGGTTTTCGGAACCAACACATCCCATCGTGTTGTTAGGCTCTCTTTGTACACGTGTGTCTTGCAATCTATGATATGCAACATTGTGTACAATGACTAGCTTCTCACTCTCTTAGAGGTAAGTTTGTTCCTCTTAATGGAGTGGATGGTGCACCCAAGCACCCAATTAGAGGTAAGTTTGTTCCTCTTAACAAAGTGGATGAAGCACAAGCACCCAAGCGGTCCAATGGCAGGTGCAGCAACACTTGGGCAGTGTTAGGGATACTTGTGTACTCCAAGTACCCATCTCTGGGGTGTCCTCGCATTGGGTACTCCTAGGTTTTGGGTTGGGTGCACGTACCCAAGTTTCACTATAAAACTCATGTCTTCGTTCAAGAGCTATAGGTTTCTAACATTACAGAGATGCAAAGAACATCCTATCTCCAAGAAAAAAATTAAGATAGGTCTCAAAACACCTCCTAGTACCTTAAAGAAAAACTATCAAAAGAGAATCACTTGTTTCATGTGATACATCTATGGTGGTTTACATACTATCCTGCAAAAAACATAATTTCTCCACTAAGACATGTTTCCAATCTATAGCATGGTGAACATCGTCACAACAAAAAAAACACCACAAAACCTACATGAACAATATTTTGAGTTTGGTGAAAGTTTTAAAAAGCATGTCATTCCCTACTCCCGAGATGGGTGGAACGGCTTGAGGCACCTTGTATGGTTTCCCAACTAGTGCTCCAGAATGACGATAAATTGGATAGATAGAACCTTAAGGGAACCCCTTATGTTGAATATTCTAGCAGTGAATTGGAATTCTATTTGTGTAATGTTGGCTTTTATGCTTAATTGTCTTGTGATACTAACCTGGTTGCAGGACCTATACCAGGACACTTAAGCGCCAACTCCCAACTAGTGCTTCATAATAATGATAAGTTGGATAGATTTAACCTTAAGGGAATCCCATATGTTGAATATTATAGCAGTGAATTGGAATTCTATTTGTCTAATGTTGGCTTTTATGCTTAATTCTCTTGTGATACTAACCTGGTTGCAGGTCCTATACTAGGACAAATCCTAAAGGAGAAGGTTAGGGCAGATTAAGTCCTAGAAGGGGACATTACTATGTTTGTGGATTCTGGTTTGGCAAGATCATTTGCTAAGGCCAAAACAAAGCCAAAAATATACTAGAAGGTAAAAAATAGATCTGCCTATATGACATTAAATTTTAATGACCACTAAAGATTGGGAGGTGTGCACAAAATGTCCATGTCGCCATTAATGATAAAACATTCATTACAGATCCTTTAGAGCTCAATGATATGGACAATAGTATTTTACTTAGGGGCATATTTTTGACAAAATATAAACCTTTTATTTTGAAAAACCAAAAGTTATGTTTAAGGAACAATGGCGAGCTAAGATTACAATTATGGTATTTGCTAACTAAAGACTCAAACAAAAGGAATGGAGAAAAGAAGTCCAAGAGCAACATTAAATTCTTCAGCAGAAAAAGGATAAAAGAAAGAAAGATAGGGCAAAAAATGAAAAGACTCTTCAAACAAAAGAAAGATTTGAAAATAAAGATTGCAGTATGAGTCCTTTGAAGTTCTAGAAAAGATTGCAAGCATATTATTCCACATGAACCTGCCTATCTCCTCTATCCAAGTAAAGTGAAAGAGATGGATCAACATCGAAGTGAATAATTAGGAGGCTTCATTTGAGAAAACAAGAGTCCATTGCCAAGCCCAACATTCTTGGTAAAGAAACATGTGAAACAAGCCAAAGGAGAGAAGGTTTTGTACGACCATTCTTCCTTCAAATTATCCTATTCCATCCAGTTCGGATTCAATAAGAAGGGTTGCTTCAAAGAAGATATTCTCCAAGTTCAACTACAAATTTGATAGTAAAAGTTAACAAAGGTAAAACTAAATGAGTAATCTAGGTTTCTACATGATGCTGACTTATTTCAAAAACATGATAGATTAAGCCCTCAAGCATCTGAAAGGAATTTTGTGCAATGTATATGAACAACATAATTGGCTTGTTTACAACAATGATGGAAACATATAACTTCTGAAGCAATATAACCATAAAAGAAAATGGGTAAAATGGCCATAGGAAAAAATGATGGTGATTTTCTTGGTTTACATCTAAAGCTGAGTAAAAACAAGGCTTAAACCTCACATTCTGAAAGAAATTCAAGAATTCATGGATACTGTCAAAGACAAAACAAATTCAAAACTTTCTTGAATGTTTAAGTTATGTTTCACAATTTTACGAAGACATGGCTAATGCAAAACAAAAAAAATCACAGGGAGACAAAAGCGAAAAGTAAAGATTAAGATGAAGAAGCTATTGAAGCAATCTGCCAAATGTAAATAAACGTTTGAATTTGCCTGCAACCTAAACACCACAGGAAGGCATTCCTTTGATTCTATATGCTAAGACAACTGACAACACTTGGTTCGCTGTCTTGACACAGGAATCTTTGGATGGCAAGTAAGGACATATGTAGATGCCAATTATAAACATTAATAAAAACAGAATCAAGGAACCACATAAAAATGAACTATTAGCAGTCAAAAGAGGCATAACAAAGTTCATTTTTTTAATCCAAAGCCCTTGACATATAGAACAAAGAGCTAAACCATGACAGATTTGTTAAAGGGAAAGCCTAACAAGGATTTGGCACAAGAGAAAATAGCAAAATGGTTACTTCAAGTTCCACAGTTCTGATTTCCAAACAGAATGAACTGAAAGTGAAAAAATTCATTACCCCATTGACAAGGGAACTCTGCGCCAACATTATGACAAAAGAAAAATCAAGAACCTATTCTATCTATTCACATTCGTGAACCAGTAATTGACAATGCACATTTGAGCATGTCTCATAGAACTAAGAAGCTTAATTCATGATTTTTGGGCTTATTGGATTATTAATTATGACAAAACACTTTTAAGGAGAATAGTCTGAGAGAAGATCCTATTTTCTTCCATCTATACAATGCATGGACAATCAACATATAGATCAAAAGAATTTGTAAGTTTCAGTGGATTGACCATCTCAGAAAGAAAATTTCTTAAATTTTGTACATAGATTTAGTTAATAGTTAAAAACTTTTTATCCTAAACAATTTTAAGAATTTGGTGAAATATTTGGTAGCTTGAATTCCAAGATGTCAAAGTTCTTTAAAAATTAAAGTCTCGATATACTAAAAACATTAATACTAGGACAAGGATTTATTTAAATTCCCCTAACATATTCTTATAACCTAGTAGAGTTTGTTCAGTTTCCAAATTTAAAATATAGGGAGAACTTTCTATCATCTGCCTTGCCTTGATGGCAATCTCTCTAATTTTGTTTTTCTTCTATAGATTTACTTTTGTTTCCCATGGTCACTCCTCTTCTATGTTTCCATATTCTCTCTTTGTTCAATATGGAAACTTTCTCTTTCTCTCTTCAAAATGTTTCTATTTCTCTTTTTGTTCATTATAGAAACATTCTTGTGTATACTTGTATATATAGATCATTACGATCTCTATTTAATAACGCATTCATTATTTTACCATAATATTGTTAGGATTAAAGAGATAGAAATAACAATTACATGCAAATATATATAGTATCAAAAAACAATAAAGCACACAAAAGAGAACACAAGACACAAAGATTTAACATGGTTTACCCAATCCCTGCTACATCCACCAACAGCAAGTCCAATATTTTTATTATCCAGTGATTACAATCTGCAATCCCTTACAACTCAAAAACTCTGCAAAAAGCTACTATCTCATCATCACATATAAAAAAATCCTTAACCCTAAGCCATTTTATACAAGTTTTTTGTCGTTAACAAAATTAGGACTAGAATGATTATAACATGTTAACCCCGAACCCCTACCAGGAAACATGGTGAGTGTACAGTACTTTCTTGATTAGCCACCATAAGCTAACAATCTCCCACTTGGTGACTGATCAGGCTCCACACCAAACAACAACCTCCCACTTGGAGATTGATCCTATAACAATAGCGCTATCCTACGAGGTTCCCATTGAATCGAATCACCCTGGACTCAACTATTCCTTTATTTTGTTTAGTCAAGAAGACCAACAGAAGCTGAAAAGGAGTTCAACTTCTCCCTTGTCATTGCCTTTATAAACATATCTATTAGATTATCATTTGTATGTATCTTGTCCAGATTTTATTCTCCATCGTCCAAAATTGAATGAATGAAATTGTATCACAATTATATGTGTTTAGTCTTTGAATGTAGATCTGAATTCTTCGCAAGATGAATGACACTCTGGCTATTTGTAAACAATTAATTGTCTCTTTGTGGGTGTCCCAATTTTCCATGAAGAACTGAAGCCATATCATCTCCTTGGATGCCTCTATAGCAGCAACATACTCAGCCTGTGTAGTGGATAAAGCATTCACCTTTTGTAACTGAGAAATCCAACTCATTATTGTCCCATCAACAGGAAATACACATATCTTATAGTACTCGACCTGGTATCTAGATCCCCTACTAAATTTGAGTCAACATAGCCTAGTTAATCAATAGTAAAGCCCCCAAAATGTAAACATTTACTAGATGTTCTTCACAAATATATGAGAATCTATTTAATTGCATTCCAATGCTCAATCTCAAGATGCCTCATATACTTACTAACAACTCCCAATACATGTGCAATATCTAGCCTAGTACATACCATAGCATACATTAAACTTCCTACAGCTGAAGCAAAAGGGACCTTGGACATTTTATCCTCCTCTTCAATTGTCTCTAAACACATCTCCTTAGTCAATTTCAAATAACCAGGCAAAGTTGTACTGGCAGCTTTGACATTCTTCATACATAAACATTGCCATACCAAGAATTTATTTTGCTGCCCCAAAATCCATCATAGCGAAGGATTGTGCTAACTATTTCTTCAAACTCTTGACGCGATCCATGTTAGACCCAACTACAAGCATATCATCATCATATAAACATAAAATAATGTAGTTTTCATCATCCAACCTCTTAAAATAAACACAATGCTCTGAATGACACTTAATGTTACCGTGCTCATTCATAGAACTATCAAGTTTAAGATACCATTGTTGAGGTGCTTGCTTCATGCCATTAATACTTTTCTTCAATCTGCACACTAAGTTCTCCTTACCTTTGAACTCAACTCCCTATAGTTGTTCCATATATATTTCTTCATCGAAATCACTAAGAAGAAAAGTTATTTTAACCAAGCTGCTCCAAATGCAAATTTTCAGTAGCCACAATATTTTAAACAATACAAATAGAAGTCATTTTTGTTAAAGTAACTGAGATCGTTTCTGCAAATGTACTTTCATTGCCATTGTAATTGATGATTTCCAAATGCAGATTTGGATCTCATATATGTATAATATGAGAGGAGACATGTCTCTATAGTTAATCACCATTTAGTTTATAAATAACTACATGCATAACTCATCTTATATATATAATATTAATATATTAACCATATATGTAATATAAGATTATATTATTAATTTATTATATAATAATATATAATGCATAATATATATAATACATATTATATTACATATATCATATATATATTATATATATGAGATATATAATGCATAATATATAATATATATTATATATATAAGAATCACCAATAACAATTTCTCTGAAAAACATAAACACAGATTAATATATCAAATAATCAATGCTTTACTTCTACTGATGCTAAAACATTAACACTCCCTCTTTAGCAAGGGAGAAGTAAAACATCATTAGATTAGAATTAGAATCATTATCTAATGAACACAATGTATATTAAAATCTCTTAGCAACATAAAGTATTTCCTATGATCTCTACTTGCACTTAAGCAATGTCTAGAGATGTCCATAGTGATTAAAATTTTCAGGATCTCTACTTGCACTTAAGCAATGTCTAGAGATGTCCATGACACATCTGCAGTTCATGATCTCTACTTGCACTTAAGCAATGTCTAGAGATGTTCATGACACACTCATGATCTCTACTTGCACTTAAACAATGTCTAGAGATGCCCATAACACATTCATGATCTCTACTTGCACTTAAGCAATGTCTAGAGATGTTCATGATACAAATATGATCTCTACTTGCACTTAAGCAATGTCTAGAGATGCCCATAACACACTCATGATCTCTATTTGCACTCAAGCAATGTCTAGAGATGTCCATGATGACATAATAGATCTATTACCCATGATCTCTAATTGTCCGAAAACAATATCTAGAGATGTACATGATAACAAAACTATCATTTGTAAAATTGTCACCTTACAAAGATTACCTTATGTTTGTTATCATGTTGTCTGGCAGATTCTGGCCCAAAGAACCATGATAACAGGCCTATCAATATGTAAGATCGTCACCTTACAATGATTACCTTTTGTTTATATATGCCAATGAAAGATCGTCACCTGTCATTACATATCTGAAACAACAATTATATAACCAGATATAGATTGAAATCAACATATCAATTTTTACCTTTGAAATATTTCAATTTAACATTTCCCTTTAGAACTTCTCCTCATAGAGAAGATATCATCCATAAGGGATTGCATCTCAAAATTTCTCCTTTGAATATTGATCATGGGATGTCAAGTCCTCTTGTTACTTCCTCAAAAACTCTCTTTTCCCAAAGATGCTTGTCAAACTCATCACTCCCTCATGATATATGTAGGAGTAGGCCCATCAACATCATGCAGTCACCCACATGGATTTCTAGACTCCCTCTAAGTATCAATCTTCTAAACTCTAGCATTGCCTTTGATGAAGTGTCATACTCCCTCTTAATGTAGAAGAATCTCATAATCTCAATCATCAAAGATACTTGCATCAAGATCCATCTTGATCATCAGGGTCTTGGGAACTACTATCATTAGATTTAGTCTACACAATATTTAGTAGCATATTTGAAGTACCAACCTTCTTTTCCTGTAAGAATATCCTCAAACATAAAGGAAAAGATTAAAGCAAATAACCCTTAATAAATGAATAGATAAACGTAAAAGATACAAGTACTTATCTGCCCCAAGAGGGTAATGGAATATCTCCTTTTCTAAGGATGGTTCAAGTGGGAATGGAACATTGACTATTATTCCCCCCACAATGTAAAATTCCCACTCATTCTTATATTGTTTTGTATCAAATATGATAACTTCTTTCTAAGTTCGAACTTGCTCTTTTTATCCAATGAAAATCCAAACATTCATTTAGAAGCAAACACAAACTCATCCATTATACGCCAATATCTTGATTGAGTATGACTGTACCACTTGAATGCCTCTATAACTCATACGTCAAGTATCATTTATCGTAGATGGTTCAAATTAAGTCACCACTTTCATATGATGTACACAAGTGTAGGCCCATTAAAATTACAGGGTTGCATGAATTATAGTCCTCTTGACTGTTACAATTTATTGATCATTTAAGATTCTATCACAACATGGTTTACTCCCTCTGATTCAATATGATCGAGATCACTGAAGATTGATTGAATCACATCCCCTATCTACTCTCTCTCTTTTAAGGTTGTCTCTAATGAAATGTCAGACTATTATAATCTAATATCAATTCCCCTTTCCTGCAAGAACATACTTAGAGGAAAAGATCAAGGTGAAAAGCCCTTATAATAAAATACAATTAAGAGAGATTTACATCTTTAGGAATATAGTACTTAGAAATTTTGCTTTAAAAAACACTTATGTAGTCAAATGTTGATGCCCTTTAAACAATACATGATCCATTTTGACACTGTTGATAGATTAATGCTCTCATAGATACTTGATTAATTACATTCCTTATATCTTCCTTATAAAGAATGTCCAATAGAAATTATATTATCTAATTCTTCCATTTATACATATTTCATTATCAAAACAATTATGATATTGAAAGACATATATGTCCATTACTAGAGATCACATATTTAGGTTTATATTATCTCACCATACTATACAAATTAAAATGAATGATCATAATGATAATAATCAAAATTAATGTTATTATTCTAATAACAATTATATGTCCCTTTAACTTATTACATATATATAATTCTTCATCATATATATTCATAAAGGAATACGATAATGCCATGTTTCTAAATTAAATTAAATTTAAATATGATGATATATACCAAACAAGTATAATGATACCTAATTTTACCTTTCTCCATCCACGATGACGAAAATGGAACTAATTATATTTCTCCATATGTGGGTGTTTTAGAAGAAAACCCTTCACCATATTCTGTAGCATGTGTGATGACCAATTCTCTCAAAACTCAATGAAGCTCATTTATTACATTCTATCACACTGCTCCCCTTCACAATTTCTCCTTGCTCTACAAGAGCCTCAAATGAAATGTCAAGCTCCCTCTCAATGTGATATCTATCTTGCTTTTCCTTCAATAGCATTCTCAGAAGAAAAAAATCAAGGCACAGCACATATCTCTTATAGTACATATTGAAATTTTTAAAAAAAGAGAGAAACTACTATAATAATAAAAAACAATAATAACAATAGTACAGAGAATAATCAAGTTTTTGTAATAATCATAGTAGTTTAAATATTATTCCTTTAGAATAAAACAATTCACTCTATGATATTATTATTCATTAATAATTCTTTTCCTTGATTATAATATTATTTCATATTTCATTCCAAATAATAATATTAGTAACTCACGACAATAATACCAACAAGTCACTAATTATTAGCCACTCACATCTAAATCATTTATTATTTAATGATAGATGTTACTAATTTTATATATATATATACCTCCAATTCTCTACCTACCTTGTGGATATCGAAGTCCATATGGTCAATTGTTTGACTTGCACATGGTCCCTCCTTGGTATTTGCCTTAAAAGTGCTGTCCTCCGCTTGAATTCTCCATGGTACCCCCTTTCTTATTTGTTTCCAAGGTTAAGGGGCAAAGTTTGCATAAATCGTGTTATTTCCCACTTGGAGGTATCCCTTGAATGCACACCTTGCAAGCGTATAACATCATCCTAAGCACTTAATACTTGGTCCGTGTCACTATTGTTTTCCCTCCTTGTACTGTCCTCTCTCATTGGCCTTCCACCATGGACGGTGTGAGTGGTATTGAACCTCAAGACTACATCGACTATATCTAGTCTCTCTGTATTTACATAGAAGAACAAATTTCTCGACTCCCCATTGCATCGTCTATGTACAACACGCTCAACGTTGCATACAAGTTGGTTGTGTGAGACCCTTCTAGCATCAAAATAAGCATTGAGCCTTGTCTAATGTTGTTCAAGATATTGAAACAACAGTTCAAGTATCATGTGACATTTGAAAATGTAGCGCCTAAAACAGATTATAAACGCATATGTGGATAAATATTGATTCCTGCAAATGTCTGAAGATTATGTCATCATTTTAATGCATATAAATTGTAAGTTATAGTGATGGACTGCAGGCAACTTATAGATTAAGCGGTTGTCCTTTCCTTGTTTAAATCTCCCCTCACAAATAATGCTTGATTATTTCCTGTTAATAGCTATGAACTCCCTTATGTGGCGCTATTCACCATTCAGTATTATTTATTAGTGACCACATTGCGGATTTGGTATGACATATTATCAAATACTCATCGGTTCCTATCCATGGATTGCATGCGCTCAATTTCACCATCAGTGTGTCATGCTTGATGAATTTGTTTCAATGCTGATCTCCACCAACATTCAATCCTTGCGTAACCAAGACTCTGAGCTTCACCATTTTCTTCAAACACATATTATTTGATTCCTGTACACTTTGCACTAGGCAGGTGATGATTTGATTCATGTTGTGCAAAAACAATTCTTATACTTTTCTATGATATTCCCATAAGACGTTGTCAAAAAATGATCCCCATGAGCTGTCATGCTTACCGAGCCAAGATTCTCATCATTCAGCAAGTTCTAGGTTATCAGCATTACAAAGTGCACAATCATGTTTCAAAAATTGACAAGACTAATGAATTCAGATTCGTTCCTTCCAGGAGGATTTCATCAAACACATCAGGTTACTTTTCATAAAACTGTATTCTCTACAACGATATTCCTTATGATACGTGAATCTTAAATAATTATCTTCCTCAAGCACCGCACTTCACTCCTATGATATTGTACTAGTTTGAAAACAGTCGTTTCTAATAGAGAATGATATTGTTCTACAAATCTTATGGTACTTCTTTCTCCCTATCTCTTATTTATTATTGCATTTGCAGTTGGCTCTAATACCATGTTAAAGTAACTGAGATCATTTCTGTAAATGTACTTTCATTGCCATTGTAATTGATGATTTACAAATGCAGATTTGGATCTCATATATGTATAATATGAGAGGAGGAGACATGTCTCTATAGTTAATCACCATTTAGTTTATAAATAACTATATGCATAACTCATCTTATATATATATAATATTAATATATTAACCATATATGTAATATAAGATTATATTATTATATTATTATATTATTATATTATTATATTATTATATATAATGCATAATATATATATAATACATATTATATTAAATATATCATATATATATTATATATATGAGATATATAATACATAATATATAATATATATTATGTATATATGAATCACCAATAACAATTTATCTGAAAAACATAAACACAAATTAATATATCAAATAATCAATGCTTTACTTCTACTAATGCTAAAACATTAACAATTTCAATAGCTGGAGAAACTATCTCATCAAAATCAATGTCCTTTCTTTGTGCAAATCCTTTTACAATTAACTTAGCTTTTAATTTTTTCTTACCTCTATCCTCTTCTTTCAGCCTGTAAACCCATTTATTCTACAACGCCCTTTTACCTACAGGCAACTTACATAAATCCCAAGTCTAGTTTTTTAGCAAGGAGTCCATTTCTTCTGTCATTGTAGATTCCCACTAAAGCTTTGTATCCACCTACACAGTTTTATCATAACATTCAAGTTCACCAACATCTATTAATAAAATAAAATATAAAGAGGTAGAAAAAAAATTTGGAGGTGTACTTAACCTTCTTGACTGTCTAAAACTCATCGGGGTTCGTTGTATTTTTCGTCGTTGTTGTTATGGAGCATGAGGGACTATTGGAACATCATCCTTTTGAGTATCATCCACCACTACATAATCTTTTTTTGTCTTCTCATGCTACTACAACAGATCTTTGTACGACACTTTGTCATTTAATATGGCATCCTTGGTTTTTACAATTTTATGATTTTCAAAATCCCAAAGACTATAACAAAATTCATCAATGTCATATCCAACAAATACACATTTCCTTGACTTAGCTTTCAGCTTGGTTCTATTTTTAGAATCTATATGTGCAAATGATTCACAATCGAACGTTTTGAGAGAAGAATAACTCGTCTTCTTACCAATCCATGCTTCTCTTGAAATACCACAGCCCAAAGTAGTACAAAAACCTCTATTAATCAAATAAACAACACTATTGATAACCTCTACCCACAAGTTTAGCATGCAACCTCATACTCCTTGCATGCTTCATTATTGCCCTATTCATGCGTTCAGCCACTCCATTTTCTTGTGGGCTCCTTGGAATAGTTTTCTGCCAACAAATACCATTAGTGGAACGATAATCTTCAAATTCTTGGTTGCAGTGTTCACTGTCATTATTGGATATGAGACATTTTAATCTTTTACCAGTCTTGTTCTCAACCAAACATTTCCATTTCTAATAAGTTTGAAATACATCAGATTTATGTCTAAGAAAATAAACTCATACTTTCCTAGTTGCATCATCAATGTATGTAACATGATAATGAGAGCCTCCAAGTGAATATACTTGAGTTGATACCCATACATATGTATGCACAAACTCTAACTTCTCATTTTTCTTTTCCTTCCCACTCTTCACAAAACTCACTCTCTTTTGCTTTCCATTCACACAACTTTCACAGAAATCCATATTAACACATTTCAAACCTCATAAAACTTTTTGTGAATGATTTACTTTCATAACTTTCTCACTTATGTATCCAAGATTGTCGTGCCATATTGTTGTTTATCTACAATAACTATTTGTTCTCTATGTTCAACTGCAACAACTATTTCTGAACATTCATTTTTCTCTAAAACAATTAAAGTAGGACTAGTGTGACCTGTGCAAAGATATAATGTGCCTACTTTCACACATTTTGCTACTACTAAGGAACCTTTTGAAACCTTCCAACTTTTATCATTAAAAGTAACTATGCAACCCTCATCACTTAGTTGCCCTACTAAAATTAAATTCCTACTCAGCCTTGGAACATGTCTTCCCTCTTGTAATAGCCAATGATTCTCATTCTATAACTTAATCTTTATTTTCCCTTTCCCAACAATTTGACAAGGATCATTATCTCCCAAATAAACTAGCCCAAAGTTCCCTTGGACATAATCAAGAAAATAACCTCTATGGAGAGAAGCATGAAATGAAGCCCTTGAATCGAAAACCCATGAATCATCGACATTTTTTTCAAGAATGAAGCAAAGCATTCTCTTCGGATTTATTACTTACCACATTTGCCTCCTTCATTGTTCTTCTGAGACCAACAATCTTTCTTTTTATGCCCTGGTTTCTCACAGTACCAACAATCTCTTGGTCCCCTGGATTGAGACCTCTTTCCCTTTGATTTTCCTCTTGATTTCCATAATTGTTTCCTCTCTCATTTGTTCTTCCTCTACTTAGTGTGTTCAAGACACTTCCTGATGTAGATCCACCTAAGCTTTTCCTACAACTTTAATCACTCAGAATAAAACCAACAACATCATAAATTTTAGGGAATTAGAACCTGAAACAGAGTTACTCATAGCTATTACCAAGACATTCCAACTTCTAGGCAAAGAACATAGAATCAAAAGAGCCCTAATCTCGTCATCAAAATTGACATTTATAAAAGATAACTGACTTGTATCTGTATTGAACTCATTTAAATGAGCTGCAATAGATCCACCTTCTACCATATTCATAGTAAATAAACACTTCATGAAAAATACCTTTTTTGAAGCGAAAGGCTTTTCATACAACTTTGCTAGTGTTTGCATCAACTCTTCCATCATCTTTGCTTTTGTAATATTAAATGTCACTGATTGCACCAGGCATACACGAATACTTCCAAGTGCCTTTTTGTCCAAAATATCCCACTCCTCATCTGTCATAGTTGCCTCTTTCTTTAATTTCCCTTCCAATGGCCACCATAAATCCTTTTGATAAAGATAGTCCTTCATTTGCATTTCCATAACTGAAAATTATACTATTAAATTTCTCAACCTTCAACTTATCCTTGTCTGTCATTGCTCCTACTCAACCATGAGACCTTCTTGCAGAGGATAACTGAAATAACCTTGCTCTGATACCACTTGTTAGGATTAAAGACACAAATAACAATTACATGCAAATATATCTAGTATCAAAAAATTATAAAGCACATAGAAGAGAACAAAGATGGAAAGATTTAATGTGGTTCACCCAAGCTGGGCTACAGCCACCAACAACAAGTCCAATATTCTATTATCCAGTGATTACAATCATGATTACAACTCAATACCACTACAAGAAGCTACTATCTCATCATCACATATAAAAGATTCCTAACCCTAAGCCATTCGATACAAGGTTTTTGCCACTAACAAAATTAGGGCTAGAATAATTACATGTCAGCCCTTGGAAAAAAAGCTGGAAAAATAATTTTGCGAGGATACATGGTGACTGTAGTACTTTCCTGATCAGCCACCACAAGCTAACAAATATTGTATCAAAGTTTTTTTTTTTTTTGAAAAATAATAATTTCATTATTGAATTTTTTGGAGTTATTTTTCGAAATAGGTTTTGAAAAATCTTTAATTTCTTCATGAAATTTTAGACTTGAGGTTTTCAACATCCTTTGCTTGGGTGTGTTCAATTTTATTTTCTTTGCAAGAATTTGTTTTTTTCTTCAAACCTGAGTAGGGTTTCTTAGCAACATTTTTTTCTTCTACAAATTATGTCTGATGGGGCATCAGTTTCAATCTGCAACTCATGTTGCTTCTGAGGACATTGTTTCCTTGGTTTGGAACCCCTTGTTTTTGGCGTCATTTTTTTCCTGAAATTTTCAGCACATGTTCCCCTCCTTGCTTGTGTTTGTTTGAACGCACCAACCGGCTTTGCCTAGTCGTGTTTGTCAAGTGTCATCTTGCCCTCTTATTGTGGTTTTATTTTTGCACATTGCCACCCTTAAACTATTTTCTTTCTGCTTGTTGTTTCTCTACAAATTGCAGCCATTGCTGGTGGGTTTTTTAAACTGCTTTTTTTTGCATATCTACTATTGGCAGCATTTAGGGTTTTCCTACAACCTTTTGTCTTGATCTGCGGCCAACTATCTTGTTTCCACCTTTTTAACAGTCAACCTTGCAATTTTTTGGTTTTTTGTAATGTCCCCTTATGAATTTTTCCAATTCTATAATGGGGGACATCACATTTTTCCAAAAAATGGTTTACGATTTCTTTCAAAACTCTTAGGTGTTTTGTCGTTTTGAATAACTTTTTGCAAATAGATCTCAACTGGGTTGAACTCCGTCTTTTTGGGTGCACCATTTTCCATGCCTTGGTTTTTGAGCCAGCAGATTTACAATCTAATTTCAGATTCTTTCTCAGTTTTTGAGCTCTCTTCTAGGTGTCCTTTCATTTTTTCTATATCTTCCATCAATCAGCCTCAAAGTTTGTACCTTTTGGGATATTCACGTTTTTTCACCAAAAACGTGTCATGGCATCTCTCACCAATCTGCTCTTGGAAGGCTGAGAACAATTCAATTGAAAGAACTACAACACCTAGAAGTAGAGAATGATGATGATCTTCGAGTACCATCGCCTTGAGGTGATTATTCTGGGTACCAAGATTTGTCCTACAACAGTCGATGCTACTCAAAATAAGTTTGATGAGCGTAATCGTGAAGCAATTATGCTCATTAAGCTTTCAGATACTAATAATCAGCTGCCTCAAGTGTCATCCACCAAGAGAAATACAGAGATCTGGAAAATACTTAAGGATTTCCATGAAGCATCAAACAAAAGCAAAGCTTTCTTTCTGAAGAATCAACTATTCTCTATTATTATAGATGAGCACATGTCTTGATAGGAACATCTTCTAAAGATTAAGGACATCAGAGATCAGCTTGAGGCCATTGGTTGTATAATAGAGGAAGAGGATATGGTGGTCATTGCTCTGAAAAGTCTACCACCATCCCATGAGCACTTTATTGAGATGCTCAACGTTAATTCAACTAATGTTGACCTCAAATTTCCATATTTGTGCACCAAACTTCTGCAACAGGACCGTTGGAAACAACAGTTTGGTAGCAATGCTCCTTCATCCTATACTCTGAATAAGCATTTTCAGCCCAATCCTTTCACAATGATAAAAGGCCCATCTTAGGCATCTACTCAATCTCTGGATAGCTCCAAGAAGAAGCAACTCCAATGCAACTATTGCCCCAAATTTTGTCATGTGATCCAAAAATGCAGGACTCGCATTGCTTCTAAGTAGTGGAATCGAGA
The DNA here is from genome assembly GCA_028749045.1 of Cupressus sempervirens. Lineage (NCBI taxonomy): Eukaryota > Viridiplantae > Streptophyta > Pinopsida > Cupressales > Cupressaceae > Cupressus > Cupressus sempervirens. Next base: position 799,667,945 of record CM053783.1, on the reverse strand, counting down.
AGGGTCTCAGTCACAGGCCAATAGTGCAGAACATACAGAACTCACTAGTCCGCCTAACTCTGCCTTCTACGTTTTTTGAGGATTCGCTCATAGTTCTTTGTTTCGTTTTTTTTTTTGTAGTTAGATTGACCACTAAAGGAGGGTATTAGAGTTAAATCTCTCTCTAATTTTGTCTCTCTTCCATAGATTTACTTCTATTTCTAATGGTCACTCCATATTTTCATATTCTCTCTTTGTTCAATATGGAAACTTTCTCTTTCTCTCTTTAGAATGTTTTTATTTATCTCTCTTTGTTCATTATAGAAACATTCTTGTGTATACTTCTATATATAGACCATTTATGATCTCTATTTAATAACACATTCATTATTTTACCATTATATGCATAACTTAATTTGTCAAAATGTTTTATGGCCTGCTACAATGCATTAACTTTGCCTTCAAAATGCCTCTCAAGGACAGCATAGAAATTTTTAATATGTAGAGACCTTTTTCCATATGTCAAAAAAGTGGCAAGGAAGGGCAAATGACAAAGACCTCTGTCAGCCATGAATAAATAGTGAACCCTGTCACTAAATTAAAGCATCTTAGCACATAACTTTTGACTTTGATCCACTAATGTCAAATCTTAGTTATAAACCCTTGAGTTCAGCGGCAAGAACAATTGAGTTCACAAAGCTTAAACTTTTCATTTTAATCTACTGATGTCAAATCTTAGTTATAAACCATTGAGCTCATGCAGCAAGAAGTGCCAAGAACAATCGATTTCACGAGCCACTCTAGGAATAGGTAATTGAAATTGGAAATTTTGAATGATAGAATCTTAGAAGCCTTAGAATTTACCTCGAACATATACTCTTAGCTTGTGTATTGTACAATCCAACTAATTAAAAATCTAGATATGGGACTTGATAGTCCCTGCGGACTACTTAAATTATATATAATTGTGTAATAATTGTTGCACACTTTGTAATCCTCATTTAGATTGTACTTGCAGTGTTGAGATATATAAATCAAATCATTGAACTTCTCCAAGGTTGGATGATGTGTTTATTCTCAGCAACAAATTAAAGCTTGTTATTATTTCTTTAGTCTTCTTAAAATTGTTAACTCTAACTCCCGTATAAGAAAAAAATAGTGTCCATCATATACATACATACATTATATGTGTGAGCATACACACACATGTAACATGAGTATGGAAATATATGTTCTTCATTATTGCATAAGCAGAAATTCATATCAAAGTTATCAGATTTCCACAATCCAGTTGTTTCTGATTTAGCAGTTTTTGGTTTTGATAAATTCACATCTCTTGCACTCTCACATCCTAATGATGGATCATGGAGTGTGATCAGAAATGTTGATGCTAAAAAAATATGCACAATCAAAACCAGAAGCTACTTAATAGAATTGAAATTCATTTACTCCAATGTGCATATCTCACTCTGTGAAGTTGTCAACTCTAACTCTTATCCAAGAAAAAATGCTCTGCTATTCATCGATAGATTTGTTATGGATGATAAGAAATAAAGAATTTTGGAACCCCATTCTAGACAGTTGGCCAATAGTCGTAACTAATATGTCAAGGCCAAACAGACACCTCTTATACTATTGTGTGCTAAATTTTAATATTGCAAATTTTAGCAGCCTAGCGAAGCTATTATGTTGTCCTAAGACTATTATTCTATGCTTTTAGCACATGATTTTCCAAGCCAAAAAATGCAATTTAAAGGCCAAATATTTTAAGAACTTCAGGCCAGCAAGAGTGTCATCCCTACCCACCTTGTAATAAGGCAATTGATTTATCCAGCAGATGTGCTGTGTTTATTTTTCAACAATGGCCAGGTGTATTTTTGCATGCCTCAACGCTTACAAATCATATAAGAAAAAAAATAGATTTGCAAAGTGCAGAATTGGCTCTCCCGTGCTTCAGAGGGATTTATATCAACCCGTTGCATGATCCTGTTGCCATGTTTCCCTCTATAACAACTGATTGCCGTCAAATGAATCTTGTTCCTTGTTCAACTGATCTAAATGACATTAAGAATTGTTCTAGCGATCAAATTTAATCAAACATGACACTAAATATCTTTACCCATCATTAATTTCCAAGTCACAAGCAAGGGTTGACGTCAAATATCAAGTTCAGCGTTGAATGCAATACAATTTGTAGCAAACAGTCAAGGCAGATTTTGAATAACAATCAAAGATACATCCCAACCTGAACCATACTAAGTCTGCTATCCTAGCTTAAACCCAAACTCAAAATTTAACAAGCACACAAATTTTCAAAAACTTAAAACCATAGTTACCAGGAAACGCCATTAAAATTTGGGTATTGGAGTAAATAAATAAGGAGATTGTCATATTATAAGTAAATGTGGTGACCAAGGATCGTGGGTTCAACTTTACATTCTATATTGGACTTTCCTGGTAAAAACTAAATGTTTCGTAAAAAAGAATTTGAAAAGCTTACTCTGGAACCGCTATCATATCAAGCAGCTGCTCCACAGAATCATCCAAGGGCCCCGTCTTTTTCTCGATCTCCTCCTGGTCCTCCTTCAACCAAAGAATCGCTTCAACCCACTATCTTAAGACTCTAAAATCCTTAGCCAGCCACAGTATAAACCTCGGGATTCTCTTTGTGTAGCCTGTACATTTCCTGCTTCTCTGAGTCCATCAAATAAGTTCCCCTCAGCCCGGGCTCCCTCACCTGACTCAACAAAACATCCATCTCCTCAACCCTATCATCCATACTGCCCATAGCCTCTACGTTTTCGTTGTATTGCTGCTCTATCTTGGTCCATACTTCGCCATCATCAAAAAATAATTCTTCCTTGGCCCTCTCTTCTTTTTTGGGCTCCAATGAAATTAAACCCTGGTCGATGCTTTCCACGGGACGACCCACGACTTCTACTTCTTCGGATTCTTCTTCTGTTATTCGTGGAGACCATGATGAATCTGGACGTTCGAAGGAAGAATCAGAATCTAGGTTTTCTTGTCTCTTTTGCCAGAGCTCTTTCCATGGATCTGGGAGATTCCAATCTGGGTCTTTTCCTGAACCATTGCCATTGCATAAGTTTCTAGGCACTAGGGCTGTAAGGAGGATTCTGCCGGAAGGATTTGTTATTGGACAGTTGTTTAGAACTAGGGTTTTACTCAGGAGGGTTTTGTGGACCAATGGAAGTAATCTCTGCATTGTTTGGAAGATGTTCTCCTCCTTTGTTCTGCATTTATGTTTATGTTTAAAAGATCATTCTTTTCGAAATGGTGAGAATGATTTAGAAAACAAATTGATTATTCAGTTTTCAGTGGAGATGTCTTTTGCTTTTCTGCAATGTTAGTGTTGATGGGATTGAAAAACTCTCGGCAGACCATGATCAAGCTAGTTACATATTCTACCACCCACTGAAGATTTTTAACAGAGTTGCATTTTCTTGCTCAAACATGGCATTTCTCAAGCTTGTTCAGTTCCTGTCATTACACGATTTGATACAGCTTGTATTGCCAAAAGAAACCTTTTAAGAGGGTTTTTTAATGCTTTAGATTACTGTAATTAAGAGGGTTTGCTAGAATATTTCCTACCCTATGGCTGTTAAATTATGAATATAAAATAGTGTATTTCTATGGAGAATAGTTAGAATTATATTCTATATTCACAAGTTCAAATACGACTGGGGGTAGGGTATGTACACCTCGTTTGTAGCACCAAGCACCTCTCGAAAAGAGTACGATGTAGTCCCATATCACTGTCACCATATGTAAACCCAAAAACTATGGCATAGTGTCGTGGACTATAAAACCACCTTACCTTACCTTACCTTATATTCATGATACTCTATTACATTTTCACTTATAGATCACTAGTCTAATGAAAAAAATAGAGATGTCATTAAATTTAAAAGTGATGAAGAGGACAAGCTAATGGATTGTGAAAATTCGATAAAGCCCCATTTGGTTCATGGATATCAACAGGAATTAGAATTTGCAATTCTAAAAAAATCATAATCCATTGTTTGGGTCGACGAAATGAGAATTAGAATTCGGAAAAATTAGAATTCAGTGTCCTCATTTATCTCCCAATTTGAGGATTCAGTGTTCCTTCCAAATAGTTGGTATTGCTCAAATACCTATTTTAATTCTAATTTTGGAAAAACAAGCATTCCAAATTAATGAAAAGAAACTTTTTTTCATGTTCGTCGTTGCCGCTTTTGCTCTCATAAGAGGCATGTAACAAACCATTGAAATTGTCGATGATCTCCCGATTGGTGAGTGGATTCCCTTGTTCGTCTTTGAAATTGATCAATGCAAATAATAGATCAAAAAGTGAGGTACTGCGCCCACTTGGTTTCCCCCTCTTTTCAAATAGTAGCTCATCCTATAGTCAATCATTCAAGTTGTTCCCATGATTCTTGTTAAATCGTATGGCATTCGTTCCCGTTTCTCGACCGTCTATTGATACGTATATGATATGTTGCTCGATCTTGCTTTATGGAGGAGAGTGCTTTCGATCTGAAAAATAGGCTAAAGTTCTACAGGGTCAAGGCATGAGCGGACTGCAGGAACCATTGTTGGATTGTTTAAGAAGGAACTAGTAAAGAAATCGCACTTCTTCTCTTCTCAATCAGAGACAAGAAGATCAGATCGATTGTAGAGCGTACATGAAGCGCTTTGCGGTACCGAGTTCCTAGAAAGTCGAGAGGAAGAGAGAGAGCCCCGGCAATCACAGTTTCAAACAAATGATGCAGCTGCCCATAATATGCTTCAAAAGCTCAAAGCCCTAAATCGGGTTGCATACATATGTTGAACAACAACAATAACAACTATTGCAACAGTGATAAGAAATAGGGGAAATCGTAAGCCTCTTGACTTTAGGAATTTTGATGGTTGTCTAAAACAATAACATAGCATCTAAGCACCCACCTTCGATTCATGCCAGTGGGACCTGCCCTAGCTTGCTTATTCTTGTTGGTCTTCCATTCTTAGAAATGTACAACCAAACGGTGGAAATGTGTATTGTCATAATGAAATCTTGGTGAACTAAATGGTCCCAAATCAAATCCTCAAAATAGTAATCTAGATTTCAAGTTCCCGAATCCCAAATCAAGGTTTCTGAATGCCAATTCTCAAATCATATTCCAACAACCAAACGGACCCTAAGCTTAAAAGAATACAACATTAGCAATATAAGATTTCCATAATCCATATCAATGAATTATTTCTTCTTGTGTAAGAGTTTTTATCATCAAGGTTTCGGATCACACTATGCAATCCATCATGAGGATGCAAGAGAGCCAAAGAGATTAAAGAGAATATAATATTTTAGATCATTTGAGTTCTGTATGAGAGACATATAGAAAGTATAGAAAGACAAATATTTATAGTGTGGTGTACAATTAGATTTAAAGTTAATTTAATAAATATGATGTGACATATTGAAACTATAAATAAAAATGAGATACATGAGAGCACAGGATTAAGAATTACATTGAAATTTATGTTTATTTTTTATTTTTTATTTTAATCTTGTAATAAAGATTTATATTTCGAAATATTTTATTAGATCTAAAATAAGAGACAATCTTAGAGCATAACACAATATTACATCTATAATATAGTCCACATGGCATGATTTTGTCTCAACAATCAGACACAAATTTTATTGGCATCTTTGATAAGTTAATGTGTTGCATGGATAATTGATTTAGGAGCTGCATTCATATGACCCTCACAAGGAGTAGTTCTTTATATATGTAGTATTAGTTTAGAATGGAAATGGTACATTTATTAGATACAATTATGTTCGTGAAAAGGTAATATTGATGTTTAGAGATGGTAAGGTTATGTTTGTTTAGAGTCATGCATATTCTCAATTTAGCTAGAGCTCTTTTTATTGGAAGAATGATATAACCATGAAGATTGTCTTAATCAAAGATAGTTGTTAGCTAATCTAAGGAGCAACAAAAGAAAAGTCCATAATGGGACCATTTTCAAGCTAGATGTTAGAATCGTGAATGATGGAAAAATATTTGCATGGCTCTTGAGACAAATAACCATGATTTATTTAGGAAAATAAGTTTGCAACAAAGTTGTGGTTGCATCATTTTTTATTATCTCTTGGATTTGATATATGTCAGTGTTTATTATACATGGAATGGGCTTTCTAACTTGTACTATTAATCTTAAAAGAAATTGCATTTAATTCATGACGATTTGTTTATCAATATTATTTTCTTATTTTAAAAATCTTTGTATCATGTTCAATTTATATTTTCTCTATTAAACTATGGGTGTTCTTTATTAGACAAAAAATGTGATGTTTTCAATGTGTTCAAGAAGCTTAAGGCTTGTGTTGAGATCTAAACCAAAAAGAGCATTAAAGTAATGAGAATAAAAGAATGATAGATATTTTTTCTCAGTAAAATATGAAAAAATTTACAAGTACATTGGAGTATAGTAAAATAAAAGATAACTCCATACAACCCATGACCAAATTAAGTAACATAAAAATTGCAACAATACTGAGGCACAAGGGAAAAATGTGTGTAAAAGTAAAGCAATATCCATAAAGGTCTTTGTTTAGATTATAACTTTTGGGTAGAAGCAATGGACATTGTTTATCATTTAAGTAACACATCTTGTACATTGATTCTTATTGTTTATTGCTTAACATTAGAGTATTCTATCGTGATTCTTATGAGGATATCGGAAAGGAGAAGAGATATAAGTGAGATTGTACTATAAAGAATATTATCTTCATTGATTGTAGTGATAACATGAAAGAATATGAGTTGTAAAATTCAGAAATACAGATAGTGATCTACAATGATAAAAGAATGAGGAACAAAAAGAATATGTATTTTGAATCCAAAAATACAGGCAATGGTCTAGAATGATAAAAGAATGAGGAAAAAGAAAAAATGTATTTTCAATCCAAATATTAGGAAAAAATGTAACAATAATCTTGAAGAGAAAGGTGAACCAGTATATGAATTGAAGGGGAAAAAATGAGCCACATATCCTACTATTAAGGAGAAAATCTAATACCCTGCCAAAGAACCCTCAAAAAATAGGGCCAAATATGCAATAAACATTTTTTTTTTAAACATGTAATTAGCATCATATACAAATTGCTTCCAATAACCAAAATGAATAAGCAAGATAAAGACAAACAATGATCTGTTGGAAATATAAGAGGAGTAATTGAGAGGGGAGGGTGAATCAGTTACGACTAAAATAATTCCAAATCCCTTAGATGTCAAAATAAATTTATTAACTCAAATACTTGCACAACTCGGTTAGAACTAGATATTCATTGTAACTCGGTTAACAAAGCAATTCTAACATATTAATGTGTATTAACCTTTAGTATCTTAGTTGCTAAAAGATAAAGTAGTAAGAAAATAACATGAACACATGAGACACCAAGATTTAATGTGGAAACCCAATTTGGGAAAACCTTGAGTCAATGCAACTAGTTACAACTTTTCACTATTCTAAAGTGAGCCCTGTTAGGAGCCAACCTTGTTAAAGGTTACAAAATACACTGTTAGGTGTGACCCTGATAAAGGATTTGAATCACCCTATTAGAAGTGACTTGGTTAGAGGTTTTAAAACACTTAAATCTAGAAATTTCACCTTGCTAGAGGATTTACAAAATGACAGTTAAGTCAGCTTTGTTAAGAGATTTCTTCACTGCTACAATTGTTAGAGAGTAACAATGATTAACCTAATTAACGAAGCAATAGATTTCTAGATTCAGATCATTGTTCTAGTTTATCCTCTGGATCCTTCCTAATCAGAATATTCTTTGCAGCTCTTTGGATGTTCTACTCTTAATTAGATATCCTTCTTTATTCGCATCTTTTCTTTTTCCACAACTTCCATGTTTCAATCCACAACTTGACCTTTCATATATATGAAACCTAATGTCAAGACAGCTTGAATACCTTTACAAATAAGAAATTAATATCCACTAAGTCAGCTTACATAAACAAAATAATAAACAAAATTATTCTGTTGTGTTGGAAATATAAGAGGAGTAACTAAGAGAGGAGGGGTGAATCAATTACTACTCAAATAAATCCTAGATCCCTTAGATGTCAAATGAAATTTAGATTGATAAAATTTATTACTGTTGATACTCAGTAAGCATATAGAAATTGATGTAACTCAATAAATGCAGAATGTGTTTAACTTAGTAGATCTTAAGATATTGTCAGTAATTTACTTGCAAGCATGAAAGAAACAATATGAACACATATCACACTAGGCTTTAACATGGAAACCCAATTTGGGAAAAACCACCAAATGTAACTAGTTACTATTTTTCACTCTTCTAAAGTGAGCCATTTTAGGAGTCAACCTTGTTAAAGGTTACAAAACAGACTGTTAGGTGCGACCCTGTTAAAGGATTTGATCACCCTATTAGGAGTGGCCTTGTAAGAGGTCTTGAAAAATTTTAATGGAATTTCCACCTTGTTAGAGGATTTACAAATGGTTGTCAAACCAACTCTGTTAAGAGATTTTAGATCACTACTACAATGGTTAGAGAGTAACAATGAAATAACCTGATTGTGATGCAACTGAATTGATGATTATAGATCTCTGTTATGGCTTATGCTTGATCCTTTCTGATCGAATAACACTTTTTTGCTCCACAAGGATACCTACTTATCCTTCAATTTCACTTCCTCTCTTCTCATCTCTTCCAAATCATTCAACTTTAATACATTGAAATCACAAATCAACCTTTTACTTATACCTTCTAAATTGTCAAGTTAGCCCAAATACAAATTAAAATAACCAATATTCATTACCATAGTCGGCTAGAACCAATGGGTGAAATAATTAAGCTTTACATGCCAAAATAAGAAAATCCTTTGGTAGCCAACCCAGCTCGGTAGAAACTGATTCTGAACTAATTTCCTATGTTAACCAACAGGAGCTTGGTTAACACTGCCAACTTACAAAATTTCTTTGGTAACTGATTGAACTCAGTAAATACTAGCTTTGTTCAATTTTCCTTTGTTAACCGAGTGAGCTCGATTAACACTCTTATCTGCATAAATTCCTTCGACGCCCAAGTGAGCTCAGTAGATACTGCCATTTGTACAGAGCAAACTCAGGAATGCTCAGTAGACAAGAAAAATTGTCTTCACTAACCAAGTGAGCTCGACATGCATTGATTGTCGACTAGTATGACATTTGTGTAACATCAAAGACAACACACAATTAATCAATTGTATCCAATAATCTCCCTCTTTGGCATTGATGGCAACACAATATGTCATAGTACAATGAAATTTTGAGAGCAAGACTCCCTCTGTCAGAAAGTTTCTCCTTCTTTGATTTGACACAAAACTTCTCCTATAGTATTCTCCCTCTGTGAAGGAACTACTTAACTTCTCCTTCTTGGAATTACAAAATTTCAGAAAGATATAACAGTAAACTTCTCCATCTTTCACAACACATTCCAAAGACAATTCTAATTAGTGTCAATGTACCTTGAGTATAGATTCATTTGAAATATGTCCTTGTCAATACTGCATCAATTGATTGATCTTCAACTTAGTTCTTGTTGATGCATCACTAAACTTTATTTAGTGAGCTTCAGATAGGGAAATGACCCCTAGCTTACCTCTTAGATACAAAAATTCATTCTTAAGTAATGGCTTGGTGAATATATCTACAATTTGTTCTTGTGTATGCACATATTCCAATCTGATTTCTTTGTCCTATACTAATTCTCTTACAAAGTGATATTTAATAGCAATGTGCTTTGTTTTGGAATGCATCACTAGATTCTTCGATATGTTGATTGCATTGGTGTTATCACAATACATGACTATTGACTCTTTGATTTCAACCTTCATTCCTTTCAACAACTGTTTGAACCATACAATGTTAGAGCAATTTACTACTACAACCACATATTCTACTTTTGCTATGGATTTAGATGTGCAGTTTTGCTTCTTGCTTGTCCAAGATACCAACCTTTTACTAAGAAAGAATGCTCCACCACTAGTGCTTTTTCTGTCATCAAGATTTCCTGCCCAATTAGCATCAGTAAATACTTTTGATTCAAGATTGCCTCCAAGTTTGTACCATAAGCCATAGTCTTAGTACCTTTCAGATATTTCAAGATTCTTTTTATTGCCATCATGTGGTTTTCTCTTGGTTTTGCCGAGAATCTTGCCACTATTCCAACTATTAAGGCAATATCAGGCCTTGTATGTACTACATAGTGTAATTTTCCAATCATTGATCTATATAAGGTATAATCTACTTCTTTGGAGTCATCATCTTTGGTAAGCTTAAGTCCAGTACACATGGTGGTTCCAACTAGTTTTGATTCTTCCATTCCAAATTTCTTGAGTATCTCTTTGATATACTTAGATTAAGTGATATAGATACCATTTTTGTTCTATTGTGTCTACAATCCAACAAAGAATTTTATTTCACCAAACATGGACATCTCAAATTCTTTATCCATCTGTTCTGAAAATGCTTTGCATAAGTCATCATTTCCTATAAATAGAGTATCATCCTCAAATATTTATGCCAACACAATCTTCTTATCTGGTCCTTCCTTGATATACAAACTACTATTATCATTTTTTCTTTGAAAACCAATATGTATTAAATAGTTATGTAATCTTTCATACTAGGCTCTAAGGGCTTGTTTGAGACCATATAGTGCTTTGTGTAATTTTTAGACCATGTCCATTTTGTCAGTATCAGCAAAAACTTTTGGTTATTCAATGAAGACTTCCTCATCAAGAATTCTATTTAAAAATGCAGATTTAACATCCATCTGATATACTTTGAATCCTCTATGAACTGCATATGCTAGTAAAGTCCTAACACCTTCTAATCTTGCAACAGGGGCAAAAGTCTCACCATAATCAATACCTTCTTCTTAAGAATAGCCTTTACATACCAATCTTGCTTTGTTTCTTGACACTTTTCCATCTTCATTCAGCTTATTTTTGAATACTCATTTTGTACCAATCACATTTTTATCTTTGGGCCTAGGAACAAGAGTCCAAGTTTTATTCTTTTCTATCTATTCTATTTCTTCATTCATAGCCTCAATCCAAATTTCATTTTCCAGTGCATCCTTAATACTTCTAGGTTCAAATTCACCAAGTAAACATGTACCTTTTAGTTTGCTTCTTGTCATTGTGCCATCTAATTTGTCTCCAATGATCTCTAATCAGGTGCATGATGCCTTCTAACATACAGGTTCTTTAACTTTTGAATGAATTGTATTGTCTTCATTTTGAATCTCAACTTCAGGCTCAGGTTCTTCTATCTGTGGCTCGGGTTCTTCAGACTCGATATGTATTAACTCGGTAGCCTGTAAATGTGACTTAGGTTCCTATGACTTGGCAACTGTTGGAGACTTTGAGAGCTCGGGAGATGAAGTCTCTTTTTTGTCAAATATGTTTGGCAATGTATCAGGTTCATAGTAGACAAATCTTTTGTAATCTTCTGGCTCCGTTTTGCTTTTTTATTCACTCTTTTCTACAAACTCATCAATTCTCACATGTGCACTTTCTATGATTTTGTGAGTGGACAAATTCAGACATTTGTATGCTTTACCCCTGTAGGAATATCCTAGAAATATACCTTCATCACCTTTTACATCAATTTTTTCTTTTCTAGATTCTTTCAAGATATAACACTTACTGCCAAATACTTTCAAGTAACTTACATTGGGTTTGTAGCCATACCATAGTTCATAGGGAGTTTTATTTGAATCCTTCTTCAACTGAACTTGGTTCAAAGTATGAACTACAGTGCTGATAGCTTCCTTCCAGTATTTGATAGCAACATTCTTCTCAATCATTAGTGTCCTTGCACAATCCATGATGGATTTGTTTCTTCTTTCAGTTATTCCATTCTGCTCAAGAATACAAGGGGCCGATACTTGTCTTTTGATCCCTCTTTCAATGCAGAAATTGTTGAATTCATTTGAGATGAATTTACCACCTCTATCTGATCTTAAGAATTTTAATCTTTTTCTAGTTTCTTTTTCTACTCTTGCCAGATACCATTTGAATTTCTTAAAAGCTTCTGGTTTTTCTTTCAGATACATAACAATCATCATTTTAGAATAATCATCAACAAAAAGAATGAATTTTTTTTCTCCACTATAACTTTCTATTCCAATGGGTCCACATAAATCAATATGCACAATTTCCAAGACATCTTCTAACTGATAGTTTTTGCTCTTAAAACTAGTCTTTCCCATTTTACCAATTTGGCAATTTTGGCATAATCCAACATCAGGTTTCTTTAAACTAGGGATACCTCTTACTCTTCTGAGTTTGCTTATCTTGACCATATTATCAAAGTTTACATGACATAGTCTTCTGTGCCATAACCAACTTTCCTCTACTTGAGCAATAAAACATGAGCAATCACCAAGATCAAGATAAAATAGGTTACCTTTTGTTTGCTTGCCTGATCCAATTAGATTTCCTTTATTATCCAATAGTCTTGCCTTGCCATTCATGAACTCTACCTTGAATCCAATGTTGTTCAGTTGTACCACACTCAGTCAATTATGTTTTAGTCCTTCAACCCAATAGGCATTGTCACATACAAGTTCATTGGTTAATGAGATACAACCTTTTCCTTTTATGCAACAAGGTTCATTGTTTCCAAACCTTACACTACCTCCATTGTAGTGTTCAAAATGTTCAAACTTAGTTTTATCTCCAGTCATATGGTGAGAACATCCACTATCTATGATCCAAGTATCATTTTTACTAACATGAGAGACAATTGTCATCTTATCTCCTTCATTGTTAGATTCATCTTTTACAGCAATATACACTATCTCATCTTCACTGTTATCAGAATCTTTAGCCATAAAACAAGTTTTCTTACCTTTGTCTTTGGAGGATTTGTGACCTTTAAATTCCTTCTTGCCTTTGTACTTGTGGCTTTTCTTTTCTTCCTTGCTTTCTTTGTTTGGACACCTAATAGCAATATAACCAATTTCTTCACAAGAAAAATAGATTAGAGGTATTTTACCTTTGTACTTTCCTCTGCTCTTGGAATATTTCTTTGCAAGTAGGGCTTCAACAATTTCAAGATCACTATCAGAACTTTCTTCAATTTCTTCCTCACTTCCTGATTGATTGTCTTTTATTTTCTTGCCGTTTTCTTTGAGTGAGAGTTTAGCTTCAAATGCAAATTCAATATTCTTTGAAGTAGAAACATAGTTGTCAAAGTTGTCTAGTTCAAAAGTTGTTAATCTTCCTACTAGGGCATTCAAGCCTATCTTGTTATTTGGATCACATCTCTTTTCTTAAATAGTAGACACTTTGATTGCATAGATGGGAAGTAGAATTTTGAGTATTTTGCTTACAATAGTTTCTTCTTTGATTTCTCCTCCAAATGCTCTGATTTCCCTAACATTGGCCTTGATTATTTCCATGTATTTTGCAATGTTTTCATCTTCTCTCATTCTCATTTGATCAAATTGTCCTCTAAGGCTTTCTACTTTGGCTTTTCTTACATTGTCATCTCCTCCATATATTTCTTTCAGTTTGTTCACATATCAAAAGCAATTTTACAGTCTTTGACCTCATCAAACTTAGCATAACTAAGAGCAGATGTAATATCAATCATCATCATATTTTGGTTCTTTTTCTTAGCAATATCTTCAATTGACAATGTTCTAGTGGGAGTTTTGTATTCTTCATCAAGGTATTTACAGCCTAAATCACTGATGGTAGCCAGATGAAGCCTCATAAGTCTTTGCCATGCTAAAAAGTTGTCTCTATTTAGCTTTGGAATCTCTCTTTTGTAAGACATTATGATCTTTAGCTTAGGTCCTTGAAACCTTCTCTGCAAGCACCAAAAGCTCTGATACCAATTGTTGGAAACATGAGAGGAATAACTAAGAGGGGAGGGGTGAATCACTTACTACTCAAATAAATCCTAGATCCCTTAGATGTCAAATAAAATTTAGACTGATAAAATTGATTATGTTGATACTTGATAAGCATACAGAAATTGTGTAACTCGGTAAATGTAGAATGTGTTTAACTTAGCATATCTTAAGATATTGTTAGTAATTTACTTGCAAGCATGAAAGAAACAATATGAACACATATGACAATAGGATTTAACATGGAAACCCAATTTGGGAAAAACCACCAAATGTAACTAGTTACTATTTTTCACTCTTCTGAGTTGAGCCATGTTAGGAGCCAACTCTATTAAAGGTTACAAAATACACTGTTAGGTGTGACCCTATTAAAGTATTTGATCACCCTGTTAGGAGTGGCCTTGTAAGAGGTCTTGAAACAATTCAATGGAATTTCCACCTTGTTAGAGGATTTACAAATGGTTGTTAGACCAACTCTATTAAGAGATTTTAGATCACTACTATAATGGTTAGAGAGTAACAATGAAATGACCTAATTGTGATGCAACTAAATTGTTGATTACAGATCTTTGTTCTGGCTTATTCTTGATCCTTCTTGATTGAATAACACTTTTCTGCTCCACAAGGATACTTGCTTATCCTTCAAGTTCGCTTCCTCTCTTCTCATCTCTTCCAAATCATTCAACTTGCATACATTGAAATCACAAATCGACCTTTTACTCACACCTTCCAGATTGTCAAGTTAGCCCCAAATACAAATTAGAATAACCAATATTCATTACTATAGTTGGCTAGAATCAATGGGTAAAATAATTAAGCTTTACATGCCAAAATAAGAAAATCCTTTGGTGGCCAACCCAGCTTGGTAGAAATTGATTCATAAGTGATTTCCTATGTTAACCAACGGAAACTCAGTTAACACTACAAACTTACAAAAATTGAGTGAACTCAGTAAATACTAGCTCTGTTCAATTTTCCTTTGTTAACCTAGTGAGCTCAGTTAACACTCTTGTCTGCATAAATTCCTTCGACACCCAAGTGAGCTTGGTAGATACTACCTTCTGTACAGAGCAAACACAGGAATGCTCAGTAGACAAGGAAAATTGTCTTCATTGACCAAGTGAGCTCGACATGCACTAACTGTCAACTGATATGACATTTGTGTAACATCAAAGACAACACATAATTAATCAATTATATCCAACATGTTGTATGTTGGCTAAATCTAAAACTAGGTCACTCGGTTACTATTGAGTTCCTTGGTAATTGACCTAACTCAGCTTACACTGAACCCCTTTGGTAATCGACTTGACTCGATTTGCACTTGATCACTGAACTTGGCTTCTTTTGAACTTTTGCTCGACTAATACTAGAGTCTTTTGAGCTCGGTTACTTGCTCAGTTAGAGTGTAACATTTGTGTAACATCAATGAAAATATGCAATTGAATAATTTTTTTCAACATGCTCATCTTACACTCATGCATAATTGGAGGATTTAACCACTTACAAGAGTTTTATAACAATCCAAAAACACACTTGGAATGGAATACACATGTTCATGAGACTTCCTTATAGGGATTCATAAAACATCCATGAATCACAAAAAGCTAAGTTGATAATATGATGCAGGAGCATCTTAGCTTGCCTTGTAATCCTACTCATCTTTGTTCATTCTGCCATTTAAAGTTGAGTTCCAATGGTTGTCAAGCTGTAGTCATTGTCGAGTACCTATATGTGTTGAGCTATTCAGTGTTGCTTGTGCATTCATGTATGTGTCGAATTGTCCAGTATTGGTTGAGAGTTCCTTTGTATACTGAGTGAACTTGATGTTTTTTGATGCTCAGTTCCTTCTTTGACTGAGTTTGTTTGTGATTGGTTCTTAGTTTGAGTCAACTTATGTATTTAATTTGGATCATGAATTTATTGTAGGGATCTTGTCTTAGGATGAGTGCAACCATTTTAAGATTGACCTTCTATTATGTAATGATCTAGAAAGTTCTATAAGCCATTTTGGCAAGCATAAGTAGGGATGTTAGGTTTAGGTTATGAGAGAACTTAGAGAGTTTAGATTAGATGTTTTGGAAATATGAATCTAGAGTTGAATTATGGATTTTGAAATTGTATCTTTATATTTGGTTGTAACCTAGAAAGCCTTACAATTGGCATGTATGTTGATAACTTGATGAATCAATAAAGCATTTGTTGTTCCTTCTCTCCTTGGTGTTGTTCTCTTTATTTTTGCTTCTGTTTTGTTTACTCAACAAGGTGATTGGATAGTTAGGTGTCCATTTGGCCCTCACTTTTCAACCCTCCTTGTGTCAGAATAACCAATGGGTAAATATAGAGGAGACTAACCCATCCTCATAATCCATCTAACAAATATTCATTTTAAACCTAAGGTAAATGTTCCCAAATGATTATACATACAAGTTAATTACCTTCTAACCATCAATAAACTAGTAGAGAATAATCAAAGATCTATCCCTAGATAAACACAAGCAAGTCACTCGGCATTCAAGTCTGATTGGAAAACCAAACTATGTGCAGATTCCAAAGCAGACAAAGGTATCTATTTGTACAAGCATCAATTGGTAAGTGTGGATGTTGATCAGTTAACATGGTAAACTTTTGAGACAAAATGTCTTAAACTAGTGGGTTGTATGTGCTAAATCTACAAGGAAAAATGAGCACAGGTGTGTATACAAGAAAATATGTTGATACATAATTTCTTGCCAAAATTTAAAGGAAAATAATCAAATGTCTGAGTTGATACTAATGTATGACTAGTCAACTAGCTCCACATTGGGGAGTATCAGATGATATATTTCAAGGTTGTAAATGCTTGATACATCTATAAACATCAAAATAAAATATAATCTACCAATCATATCATTGCATAACCAAAATTACTAAAAGCATGAGAGCAAAGGGGAAAGAATGAGCATGTTATACTCTGATTTATCTCTATAAGAAGAAATGTTACATCATTCCCCAAAGGTGAATTTCAATGTCGCCCAAATACGTGGTACTCTTAGGCCCACCCCATTTTATTAATGGGGATAGTCACTTGACCATAAAGATAAGGAAAACACACACACAGACACACAGACACACAGACACACACACAGACACACACACACACACACACACACACACACACACACACACACACACACACACACACACACACACACACACACACACACACACACACACACACACAAAATAGATAATGCACATGCCAAACATATGCAAGATTTAGGGATTAATATATTGATCTAAATGCAATCAAAATGCAAATAATAGTATACAAGTAGGTAAAGGTCACTACTCATAACTAGTCAAGGTAAGGAATTGAGATTCAAGGATAGAGTGCCATTACATCTTGTAGCAGCTCACGTAGTTTCGAGTGATCCTTCACTCATCAAGGATGCTCTGTTGAGCCATATCAATATTAATAGATTACAAGGATAAAAGATACCATATGCACATTTATAGATGACAAGGTATTGTATTGTGTTAACATCTATAAATGGAAAGATATTGTGTTATATCAACACAACACTGACTAATCTCTAGATAGAATACACCTAAGACCAAAAAAAAAGGTCAAACATGATTCTTTTTCATATTCACAAAAACACAATGAGATTTTCTCAAAAAAATTGTTGCTTTTGATCAAAAAAATATACAAATCATGAAGATCAAATGTTGAAATTTTCAAAAAAAATAGTTATGTTTTTATTTTTTTGAAATTTAGTCATTGGTGCAATTTTTAGGGAGGATAGCCACGTCCTATCAACATCCTCAAATTATAAGAGAAATACATACTATCTCAACCTCTGGAAACAATAATGTGGTCAGAATAATTCTTGTATTATGTTTCATTTTATTTTATTAAGTTATCACTAAAGTAACTCCTTCATGTTTCCCATGTTGACCATGTTGGAAATATTCAAGATATGACAAGTTACTGAGAGGGGAGGGGTGAATCAGTAACTTAAAAAATTTCCTATAAATTTACCACACATCTCTCTATACTATTGTATACATTAGTACTGAAAAGTAAAAAAATCATTACACAAAAGAACACAATATTTTGGTGACCCAGAAACCTTCCAAATAGAAAGTAAAATTGCGGTGGGGATGATACCCACAAAACTTCAATACTGCAGAATAAAGTTGGCCTATTAAGGCTTACATTGACCACTTCTGGTGATTTTCCCTGTTAGGAGCACAAAGGACTGCTAGGTCCACCTTGTTAAAGGATTTACAAACATACAATGAAGTATGTACTCGATTAAGAGATTTATATAAAGACTGTTAAGACTACTGTGTTAGAGGATTTAGAAAACTTATTCACCTATTAAGATGAAGCAGTGGATCTACTTACAACTAATTGCTGATAAGATCCTTTATGCACTGATCTTCTTATGTGATGGATATAACTTTTTTATCCCTGTATTGACCTTGTTGTATTCCTTGAGCTGCTGTTGAAAATCCTTCACATATCCTTCTCATTACTTCACTATTTCTTCATACATGTGATATCTTGCAATACACCTTACATATATACCCTTCAAATTTACAAAATTACAAGGTCGACCAAAATACAAGTGAACAAATACATTACAAAGTTGGCCCAATAGTAAATAACTCGGGTTCACTGAACTGACTCGGTGACCTTTTGATACACGACACCCACTGCATTACTTAGCATCGTCATGCACTTAGCATAAGTGAAGGCTCAATCCATACTAATCACTCGAAGTAGTTCTAAACTCGGTAACTAATGGTGACTCAGTAGATGTAGTGTCACTTGGTAGATATTGCATACTGAGTTTACCTTGCTTTACTTAGTAAACACTGCTTCTTCCAACGCTCGGTTTACACTGAATCTCAATGACACAAACTTACTGCTCGGTAGACACTATGGAGCATGGTAGATACTGAGAAGCTTGGTAGACACTACTGATCTTCACATTGCCTGTATTTACTTGGTAGCTTCAAGAATGCTCGGTGTAAACTACTTAACTGCTAAGCTTACATGGTAACCATTGAATGCTCGGTATAAACTATAGATTGAGTGATGAGCTTGATAAGCATTCAAAATCAAATAAGTGTTGTCACTAATGAAAAATACAACATAATGCCAACAATCTCCCCCTTTGGCATTAGTGACAAAAAAACTTATGAACCAAAACTTATGTTAACTGACATTCTGATTTTGATTTTTCAAAATTGATCTTTGTAAAGCTGATGTATATACATACCGCACATATCTCCCCCATGCATATGGCATAATATATACATGGCATTTATCTGTACATATGTCAATTTATTTTCTTTCTTATTTCTCCACAAGTCTCTTTTACTCCCCTTGCTCCCTTCTCTTGTTCATCTCATACTCCCCCTTTTTGACAATAATGCCAAAGAGTATATACAATAAATTCAAATAGAGACACTAAAATGTGAGAGAAATTTGAAGTGTACCTTGAGAATAAGAGACAATGTCTTATTTATCTTGCAAAATTTTGCAGGTGGAGAGTGCCACTTGAACTTCTGCAAAAAGTTCAATCATATGATCTACTATAGAAAAATTGTTGTCTTGGATCAATGTTTTTGAATAGACAATATGTTTATGCATTTGGTCCATGACTGAAAGGATCATATTTTGGATGTCAATTAGTGTAGACTTGATCCTGGCTTCTTCTCTAAGTAGCTCTGCCTACATTTTTGACAAAAATTTCACCTTCATGTGATGTGATGAGCTTGAACTATGGTCAAGCTGTAACGTTTGAGCACTAGCCTTCATATCCACATCAATATTATTTAATTTTTCTTTAACATCCTTGGTGTACTTGGTAACATCACAAAGCTTGCCAAAAAGTAATGTTACATTTGTAAAAGATTGCTCAAGGTTGCTCAAAATTGTGGATAATTCTACCTACTTTATTGCAATGTACTCAAGCACCTTATTGTCAAATTTCTTCTCTACTTTTTCAATGAGCTTCTCTTGGCCAGAGGTGTCCTCATTGAACTTATTTATAGCCTCTTCTAATTGTAAAAAAATATGTTGAGATGGATCAACATCAACACCTATAGCTTCAGTAATTATGTTTTTGGCATTCTTGATTATTGTGAATTCTCTGTCCCACTCTTCTCTTAACTGCTTCTGCCTTGCCTTTTGCTCTAAAAGCTTACTAACCAATCTCATTTCGTTGGTTGAGGCAGTGTCCAAATCTATCTTGGGAATAATAATTTCTTTATCCAAGTCTATATCTTCATCAATTTCCTTACCAGTAAGAAAAAGTTTTAGAGGAGTCTTTGGTTTTACTTTAGTGCTTATTTCCTTGGATTTAGAATTAGAAACAATAGTTGATATAGATGGAATAGCATAAAAAACTTGAATTGGTCCAACTGGAGGAAAACTGAGAGAAGTACCAACTATATCCAAAATTGATGTGCTTCCCAAAAATGATGTACCAATAGGTAATGTACAAGCTAGAATATTTACAATTGAAGAACTAACAAAAATTGGTGTAGTTAGAGCTGTGGTAGACAAAATTGTAGAACGGATTGGTAGATTTACTGTACATGAAGTAAAAGATGTTGACACAGTTGTGGAACTGACAACTGTGCACATTGCTATGATGGATTGCTCGGGTGCTGATGAAGAGGGTTGCAGCTCGGTAGATGAAGTAACTGATACTTCCATAGAAGATACGTGGAGCTGTGGGGTGGCAGGAGTAGATGATATTTCTGATGTAGATGTAATCAATCCTACTGAAGCTGATTCTAACCTTGAAGATGATGTCATCTTAGGTGGAGAGTGAGGAAGGGAAGTAATGACTTCTACTGCAATCTTCATTAGATCATCTTCTTCATTCACTTCCTCCTTGTCTTCCTCTTCAACTTCTTCCCTTATCTCTTCATCATTAGCCCTTAGTGCCTGATAATCTTCAACATCAAAAGTAGTACATGGAGTGTTGTCATCTTCTTCATCATCACTATCACCATCATCATCCTTGATCTCAACTAGATCATCACTAGGCTTATGCAGATGATAGATATTCTTCCACATGTTTGTTGAATCTCTTACAACATGCTCAGTGTCCTTAATTAGGATCAAACATTTGTGAAATCTGATCATCATTTTGCCTTTATTATTCTTCATGGCTTCCTTTATTTCTGCCATAGTGAGATTTGGAAATAGTTTCTTTAAGGACTATTCGTAGATGTCCTTGGTTGTCTGTGTGGCTGACTCCCACCTCGGTTGCAGTCTAACTAATAATTCTTTTGAGATTTGAGGAGCAATCTAGTCTTGGGAATACTTCCACTTTCCCATTTTGGTGAGTACCAGCTCCTCAATCTGCATCTTCTCAGCATCAGTTCTGGTTTCAAACTTTAAAGCCTTGAAGTTTGTGATGTCAGCTCCTTCTTCCATCTATTTCAACCTTTCTTGGAAGGTAAGTTGGGGCTTGTTGAATACTACTTCACCTTTATCTTTTCCTTTACCTCTCTTGGTTAAAATAGTTGTGGAGGCCTTTAGAGGTTTAGTAATGATAACCCTCCCTTTCTTCTTTGCTGGCTCTACCTCCCTTTCTGATTCTTGCTCTTCATCTTTTTGTTCTTGATCCTCTTCTTTGTCCTCTCCTTTTCCCTCGGTAAGCATTAAGGGACCAGTGATAGTTTTCATCTTAGAAATCTTCCTCTTTCCTTTGCTAATTGCTTGAGGTAGCTTAATTTCCAATTAAATTTTGGCTTTTGCCTCATCATAAGTGTCAAAGACTGGTTGCTTGGGATCTACAGGCTCATTTACCAGTGCTTCAATGATGTCCCTGGTTTCATCAATATTGACCTCATAAGGGAGAGGTTTCACCCATGCAACTCGGGGCCTGACTGCCTGAATGTATACTCTATCATAGTCTACCATGAAACATACATCATCTTTATAGTCCTCAACAAGTTTAGGAGGAATCTTGAACCTGTTGTTCATTCTTTCTTTGAAGTCTTCAAAATAATTATCCATTATACTATCAAAGTTTACACCCATTTCTGTTATAAACTCATTTATCTAATACAAAATGGGAACATCCTTTCTCCATACGACAGAACCTTTGGATGGAAATAATTTTTGCACATAAAAGAAGAGACATGTTAATAAAGAACCAAATTTGTAGGGATTGTTCTTTGATGACCTGATGATATCCATATTCTTGTTTAGTTGCTTCAGTATTAGCTTTGACAGGTCAAATTTCAAGTTTTTCTTCATAGCTTTGAATGCTAAGTCTACTGCCTCACATGGCACGCTATTCAAATGATTGGAACTATAAATCTTGTGGGCAATTACATGAATTCTGAACCTCAACTCCATGTCAATAATGGTGCTAATTTTCAAACCTCTACCGTCCCACTCAGCTAGGATTTTCTTGTGGAGTTCATCCCGACTTAGGGTTTTGGTGGATTTAGCTTTACTTAGAATGGGAAGGCCAGTAATCTTGTGAATCATCTTTTTGGTGATCAGTATGCGTTGCTCCAACCATAACTGACCATTATGAACATGGCTAAGAATATACCTAATCCATTTTATTTGAAAGCTTCTTGGCAGGTGTGATATGTGTATCAACCCTTTTGTTTCCAAATGCTTGTGCTCAGGTTTCAATGAGCCATCAATAGGCATTTCTTCTAAAGCGCTATCCATTTCTAGGGTTCCTATCTCTTGAATTAAACACTTAAAATGAGTGCGGATATCATTAGTCAGAAGTACCTTTGGTGGAGTACCATTAGGGTCGAGTGCCTCCACTACTACTGGAACTAACTTGAAATTTGGTGCTTTCCACTCTACACCCTTGACCAACATCTCTGATCCTCTTTTTGCCTTGCTGCTGCTGGTACTTTTGGATGTCATTGCTGCTCGGTAAGTGATGGAAATCTTCAAACAAATTCCCTAATTGCAAATTCATTCAAAATCACTTGGAATTGCTTGAAATCGCTTGAATGCACCTGGAAATCTCTTTGCTCTTGAAGACACGGTGAAAAATGAAGTTGAATTCCGCCCTTTTTTGATGAAAATTTGCCATTAATGCTAGGTACCATACTGATGTAGTGCGTGACAAACTGTCATCCGCTAACCTAACTCGGTAAGAGTATCAACTCAACAGATGAACCAAATTCCTTTTATTCCAGACCTCACTCGGTAAGGTCTTTAACCAACTTTCCTTAGTGGAGTCTAATGCAACTTGGTAAAAGATAACCTTTCTGTGATCCTAGTGTATCTAGAATGTTGATTGGATCATTTGCATTCCTCATAATTCTTGGAACTGCTTATGATTTTCTTGCTGAGTATAGCTCCAACATATTCTTAGGAATTTAGTTTGAGGGGATGGAGTCACCCACTTCTTGAGTGACTTCAGTTCCATGATTTGAGCTTGTATCTTCAGTAGATTTAGGAATCCATTGCTACTTCATTTGTTTCCTTATGTTGTTAGCCCTTGCTTTCTTTTCATCTTCAATTTTGCCTATATTCATGCAGTTTTTAACTATATGACCGAGTTTAGTGCATGTGTAACACCTTATAGTAGTATGCTTCTTCCTTAGGTGATGCCTTGCACAATTTATACTAGTGTGTCCATATTCTCCACAATAATGACATCTGCACCAGGTATTGTAGTCCCATCCAAATATTGCCTTTATAAGTTGTTTAGCTGGATTGAATGATTTATATTTGCATTGAGATGCCTTGTGACCATGATTTTTTGTGTTTGTGACATTTACCTTCAAATTTTGATTTTTCTTTGCATTCATTGGCTTTGTGACCATGTTGATTGTAGCTGTAGCACTTTCCATTGAATTTTCCTTTTCTATTGCTCTAGCATTTGTTTGATGTATGACCAATTTTCCCACAATGATTGCATGAGGGTTTTAGATTCCTCTTTGCACCTTGCTTGGAAGATTCACCTTGTTCTTCATTGTATCCTAGTCTTGCTTTACCCTTTTGCCTATGAAGATTCTGCTCATTTTGCTGATTCAATTGATTCATGTCTTCTTGTGATTTCAACATTCTCTCATTGATTTTTTTTTCAGCATTTAGGTCATTCTTCAAATTTTCATTGATTTTCTTTTCACATCTTAGTGCTCTCATTGTTCTTTCATTGATTTCCCTTTCATAATTTAGATCACTTATTCTTTTATTATGTGCTTTGAGAATTCTAATTTCTTCATTTGCTCTAGTGATTTGATCAATGAGGTCTTCATGCTGATTGGATTGATTTTGTTCTTCATTGTTTCTTGCCTCCAAGTCTTCATTTTCCTTGTTCCTTTGTTCCAAAATTTCACACAGCCTGATTGATTGGATTTCTTGTTCTCTTTTGAGTTTTTTTACTTCTTCTTGCAGAGAGCCATTTTTTGCTAGGAGTTCTTTGATTGCCTCATTGGCTTCATCTGAGCTACTAGATGGGAAAAAGTCTTCAATATTTTCTTCAACATACTGATGGTCATCCATTTGTCTTGCAAGTTCCTTTTTTCTTTTCAGGGATTGGGAAGGATGCTCCTTTGCTTCTTTGAGTTGAGCTATGACCATCTCCAAATCTAGCTTTTCATTTCCAATTGCTTTGTCAAGTTGGAATATCTCCATTTGTCCTTAGATCTTTGCTCAAGCTGCCAAACTTTTATCCTGAGAACCACAAAGCTTTGATACCAATTTTTGGAAATATTCAGGATATGACAAGTTACTGAGAGGGGAGGGGTGAATACATTTACTTTAAAACTTTCCTTTAAATTTACCACACATCCATCTATACTACTATATACATTAGTACTAAAAAGTAAAACATTCATTACATAAAAGAACACAATATTTTGGTGACCCATAAACCTTCCAAATAGAAAGTAAAACTGGGGTGGGGATGATACCTACAAAACTTCAATACTACAGCATAAAGTTGGCCTGTTAAGGCTTACATTGACCACTTCTAGTGATCTGCCCTATTAGGAGCACAAAGGACTACTAGGTCCACCTTGTTAAAGGATTTACAAACATACAATGAAGTATGCACTCGGTTAAGAGATTTATACAAAGAATGTTAAGTCTACCTTGTTAAAGGATTTAGAAAACTACTTCACCTATTAAGATGAAGTAGTGGATCTACTTATAGTTGATTGCTGATAAGATCCTTTACACATTGATCACCTTATGTGATGGATATAACTTTTATGTCTCTGTATTGACTTTGTTGTATTCCTTGAGCTGCTGCTAAAAATCCTTTGCATATCCTTCTCATTACTTCACTATTTCTTCATACATGTGATATCTTGCAATACACCTTACATATATACCCTTCAAATTTACAAAATTACAAGGTAGGCCAAAATACAAGTGAACAAATACATTACAAAGTCGGCCCAACAGTAAATAACTCGGGTTCCCTGAACTGACTCGGTGACCTTCTAATACACAACGTCCACTGCATTACTTGGCATCATCATGCACTTGGTATAAGTGAAGGCTCAGTCCATACTAATCACTTAAAGTAGTTCTAAACTCGGTAACCAATGGTGACTCGGTAGATGTAGTGTCACTTGGTAGATACTGCATACTGAGTTTACCTTGCTTCACTTGGTAAACACTACTTCTTCCAATGCTCGATTTACACTAAATCTCCATGACACAAACTTACTGCTCGGTAGACACTGTGGAGCACGGTAGATACTGAGAAGCTCGATAGACACTAATGGTCTTCACATTACCTATATTTACTTGGTAGCTTTAGGAATGCTCGGTGTAAACTGCTTAACTGCTAAGCTTACAAGGTAACCACTAAATGCTCGATATAAACTATAGACTGAGTGATGAGCTCGGTAAGCATTCAAAATCAAATAAGTGTTGTCACTAATGAAAAATACAACATAATGCCAACAAACCATTTATGGGTCAAGGTCCACATATGAAGCCACTTCATCCCACTGCTTCTTGCCTACTAGTCAACAATAAAATGATAAATCAAAACATAAAGAAAGAATTTCAAGTCATGCAACAAGGAGGAGACAAGATATGTTAGAAAAAAAATTAGCGCTCCCGTTGAGATTCATGACAAGGGCTTAACCACCTCCTATGTACTATAAGTTAAGTGGTTGTATCAGGCATTGATAGATCAAACTTTTGGTGCAATGGAAACCCCACTCTAATAGGTGGTATTAGAGCTTAGTCATGTTTTCAAATCCTCAAACCCTCTGGTAACGTTGAGGGGGAGATTTTTGGAAATTTGATCAGTACTCCCCTTAGGATTCATGACAAGTGCTTAACCACCTCCTATGTACTATAAGTTGAGTGGTTGTATCAGGCATTGATAGATTGGTCTTTTGGTGTAATGACAACCCCACTCTAACAAGATGCACTCAATTGGACTCTCTAAGATCTCAGGTCACTTGGAATTCAACATAGGAGCATAGCTCAACTATATACCTAGATGTGGTCTCAAAATCATGCATCCACACAATATAAGGTCTCACACTCAAACAAAAAAATTAAGAATAATGCAATATATGACTATCAACACAATCCATGAAAATACAAGTTTTAAGATCACTCAACTAGCCTCTTTTGTAAGAACATGAATTCCAATGCCAATTAAACAAAAATCAAATATTTTCCATAATCATGGGGATAGTTCCCAAGGAAAACTAAGAAAATATCACATACTAAAATTTAACCTTTAAAAATTGACCAAGCTTCAAACTTCATGGAATTCAAAAATATGAAAACCATTTTGTTGTTATAGACTTAATACATAGTTTATCTAATAAAAATCCCATTTTAACTACACACATGAAAATATGGACAACATAACACCATAAAAATTATATATAATTCATAATCCAAACAAATACATGAAAGCCCAAATGGGCATAAAAAAATATCATTCATGTAAGGAAAAAATATAATACATCCCACAAATAATTACAAGAAATTATAAATGATTATTTAATATAAATTGAACGAATTTAGAGAAAAGCCTACCTCACAAAGTGAAGAAAACTAAATGGAGTGGAAATTTTTTAAAAACATGGCAAACTCAAATAAAATCATTAATAAAGAAGATAAATCTTTGCACGAGCCCAACAAGTTGATGCCCACAAAAATACAACAAGCATATCAAACCCAACAAGCACAAATGATCAATTTGCTCCCACTTCACAAAAAGAAAGGAAAACTAGTCAGCCATGTTAAACAATTTGAAATTACAGGAGGAACGGTTCCTAAAGAAGTAGTTTAGACCATAGATATGTGACCCACCAATTTATGCTTTTATTCCTGATTTAAAATTGCCCCAAAAAATTCTTTGACCCCCTCCTAATTTTTTTTATTAGGCTCTAACATTCTACAAACAATTTCTTGATTTGCAATAACTCTTACAATATTAAGGCCTTCTCATTAAATTTGATTTGGCGATCTTTCCTTCTGATTCTGGAGCTAATTCTGCAAATTTTTTGCTAAATAACTCCTTTGGGCGCCAACTTTTCATAGAAAAATGCAGATTCTTTGAACTAAAAAGGATCAAATTGGCGTGCTTTTGAAAAGGGATTGAATTCTGTGAATGCAAAGCAAGGGAAACACATAGAAGAAATCCTAAAATTAAAGCACATAAATCCTCAATGTCCTTAAATCCTAGTGCACTTTCAAGATCTGTTCGTCAGCTCATTTAAATTGAGCATTTTGTAGAATTTAGTGAATGTTTTGGCCTAAAAAGTAATCAAAATAGTGTGCTTTATGGGAGAATTCTATGAAAATATAATGATTTCAAAGTAGGGGCAACATGCACAGGGTACCAAAATGGAAGACAAAGAAGAATAGAGTGAAGGCTATTTTTTGTTTGCAATTGCAAGCCACAAAGATATCATCTATTCTCAACATCAAAAAATGGAAGACAGAGTATATTTTTTGCAATTTGCAAAATTAGTGGACAATAACAAACATCAAAGCAGACATGACTGACCTGTGAAGAAATTGACAAGTGTGGTAAATAACCCTAAACATAGTTCGTTGGTGCTCTATAATCATCCATGGCATAAGCCACAAAATCCATCACAAGAACCTTGTAGAGAAATAGAGAAGTTTTGGAATCACTGCATCAATCTTTCTTCCCATTCTGTAGATTTAAGGTTTGCAGTAAAAACATCAAATTCCTTTGAGGCTCCAACTAGGCACAATGATTTCAAACATAATATTACACCGTAGGTGAATCACAATCAACATATTATTAATAAAAAGTCAGGTGCTCCCATTCAAGAGATATCTACGAAATCAATGGAAAGGTTGGGGTTTCAACCAGTGGCAAAATTCAATAAGAATAATAGAGAGAGATCTAAATTGGAAACAAACTAGGGCAACACACTCCAATTCTTAGCGGCACATATTAAAGCAAGTAAGTCATGGTTTTTTTCTCAAAAAAGATATGGTTTACCCAAATTAGGTAACACCTCTATTGGAAAAGGCTTTTGATCTAATATCATTTTCTCCATTGAAAGCTTAGGCAAATAAATCATTTTCTTTAACCAAACTAAATATGCATGCCAAAATAGGTTAACTCTGTATTCCCAGCAGATAGGATTTATATCTGAACCCATTGTGAGATCCCTCAATTTTTGTGGAGAAAATCTTTGAAAGAGTGAAAATTCTAATCCGAAAACTCCCCATAAGCCTTCTAATTCATATATCCCCTCCATCATAGGATTGGTAGCACCATGTCTCTTACTCATCCGCCCAATCAACCTGTGACTCTCTGGCCCTTGAATAATAAACCTGAAGAACAAATCTTGATTATTAGCAATTAGGATAGCGAAGATTGTTGGTAGGAATGTGAGAATGTTGGTATTTTTGCACTTTGGAATGGGCCAAGACAAGAGATGATCAATATCATTAACTGGTTAAAGGATTTCTGCAAAAAGTAAGCATATCTCACCATTCAGATAGATTATTATATATACATTGTAGTGATAAATGTGTTAAAAAAAGATTTCCTCTTTGTCCTCTGATTGCTATTTTAAAGGATATGTTGTTAAATTCTTTGAATGGATTATAGATTGTAAGGATGAATAGTTAAACTTCCTTATACCAACCCAGATCTCCATTCAATCACTCCCTTCGTAACTTATGCATGTAGAGATTCTTAGGAAAATTGGATTTTCAATTGGGAATTTGATAGGAATAGATGCCTCTTATAAGTATTGCAATAATGTTAATTTTTTGATCAACATTAAAAATAAACATTAGGAATTCAATTCTATTAATTTATTTTCAAATAACTCCATCTATAAATTGAAACATTATAGATTTGAAGGCAAAGTCTCAAAAATAGTTAGTGTAAATAATGAGAGAAGGATCACATTAAAAAATTTCAACCTACATCCAATCTTAAAGATACCTTCCCAATTATTTACATTAGAAATAAAAAAGAAAGCTAGGGGAAGAGCATAAATGTGATAGATCCTATGGTGCTGAGTAAGGTTATAATGGGAAAAATAGTTGCAAAAATGGAGGATGGAGAAATTATACCAGAAAAAACAAAAACCACAACTGTAACTACAGGGATTGGTAAAAGTCTCATACATATATCCAAGGAAGATGAGAAGAGAGAAATAGAAACAATTCAAGATTCAAAAGAAAAAAATCTCAAAGCAAAGAAAAGGAAAAGGTTTAAATCCAGATGACAATAAAGAAATCACTCAATTTTTAGATTTGGGAAAGAGTAAAGGCACTCATCTATAGATGAATTTAGATGTTATATGTGAAGGTCAAAACTCCAAAGAAATCAATAGTAGGATAGAAGGAATTACAAAATATAATATGGCAATGATAGTTAATAACAATAGAAGACTAAACAAAAAATAGAAGAAAACACAAAAAACTAAGAACATAAGAGCAATAAGATGGAAAGAATTTTTTTTAGAAAAGGACTCAAGATCTTAGGACAAAAAGCTCCCAATGGATAGCAATAAGACTCTTGAAGAAACAGAAAATAAAAGTCTTTTCTCTGATGATTCTCCAAAGTGAAGAAATGTTGAATGCATAAAAGAAATAGTGGAAACTCCACTGAAAAAGATGGGAGAACTTGTGAAGGAAAGCATAAACTCCAAAAAAGAGGAATTAAAACGATGTGCCAAATTTTGGCAGACACCAACCACAATACAAGAATCTCCTTTTTATAAGATGAGTGAGGACAATGCAAGGGAGAAGGATCAAAGTAAGATAAAAGGAATTATTAGACAAGATTTTTAGGTCTTCCTGAATAAGGATTTATCAAAGAATGATGATATGGAAACAATAATTTCAAATGAGGTAGAAAAAGATGATTTGGAAATATTAATTGAGGAATTGATCCAAGTTTTTAACTTCGACAATATTGATAAAAGCAGTGAATCACAGAAAGATGATTTAATACAGTGAGTTTTGAAGGGTAGAGATAATTACACCTTTGAAGATTTGAGAAGAGATATGTTAAGAATTGAGGATGAAGATAAAAGAAATAAAGGTCTACAAAAAATCGAATCTAGAATAATAACAGTATAAGGAGATGGTATTGATTTGAGTAGTACACGGGAGTCACTAGATTTAGCAGATAATATATATACTAATAATCAAATAAGTCTTGTAGAACATATAATGAAAGAATTAGTGAATGAAGAAAAAATTAAGAATGAAGAAATACAATCTGAAAGAGCTTTAAATGTTCAAGAGAACATAGAACATCTGGGTATTTTGATGAATTAAGAAGGGATAAATACCCCTAACTATGGCAGATTGAAAGCTAAAAGAGGAAGGAAGTCTCTTAAATAACTCAGAGAAGCAGATGGGCAAGCTAAAGATCAACGAAAGATAAATTAGTTAATTGATACAAGGAAGGGGAAGAACCTTCCCAAGGCAGCATGAAGATCACTACCTAGAATGCTAGGGGCTTGAATACACCTAGCAAGAAATGATTACTAAAACATAATTTAATTATGAAATTATTATGTTACAAGAAACAAAACTAAATAAGGAAGAAGGAATTAAGCTAGAAAAGAAATTAGGTAGCTGGAACATTAAATTCCATGAATCTAGAGGAGCCTCAGGGGGAATTAGGAATGATTTGGAATCCTAGGAAAGTAACTCTAAATATACTAAAATCAGACTATTCATGAATGAGCTATAGAATTAAAAGCATAAAGACTAACCTACTAATTCTAATAAACATATATGGCTCGATACATAACATAGATAAAAAATTGCTATGGGAAGAAATAAGTCTATTTATTAATAATCACAACAATGAACTCATTCTTATAGGTGGAGATTTTAATACTATCATGAATATAGATGAAAAATTTAGACACATACAACAAATTTCCCAAGCATCTTTGGAATTTAAAAAATAGATAGACCTTAACAACCTTTTTGATATTCCTAT
This sequence comes from Cupressus sempervirens, assembly GCA_028749045.1. Lineage (NCBI taxonomy): Eukaryota > Viridiplantae > Streptophyta > Pinopsida > Cupressales > Cupressaceae > Cupressus > Cupressus sempervirens. The sequence continues at coordinate 799,636,589 of CM053783.1, read as the reverse complement.
TAATAATGGTAAGTTCACATGGAATAATAGAAGCAAAGACTTCTCCTATATAGAAGAGAAATTAAACAAGTTCTTTCTCAAGGAGAACTAAGTGGAGTAGAATTAGATATTCAAGCCTCAATCCTACCTATAGTAGGATCGAACCACCATCCTATTAGGATTGAATTTTTGGAACCTTCTAAACCTATAAGAAACCCCTTTAAATGTGAAAGTGTGGTTTTTACCATTTTTTTATGGAACTCATTACAGAATGGTGGAATCAAGGCAATTTTAAAGGTTCCAAAATGTATATATATTTGTCTCTAAGATGCAAAATATTAAAGAAAATACACTTAAGTGGAATAAAGAAAATTTCAACAATATATTTAAAGAAAAATTCGACATCGAAGAAAGCTTAAAAAAATTAAACATAGAAGTAATTATAGAAGGAATGAATAATCAGAACTTCCTACTAGAAAAAGAACTCCTCGCCATACAAGAAAACATCCTAGCAAAGAAAGAAGTCTTTTGGAGACAAAAATCAAGAGAAAATTGGATAGAAGAGGGAGACCATAATACAATTTTTTTTCATAATAGCACTTTATATAATAGAGCTAAAAGCAAAATTATTAAAATTAAAGACACCTCAGGATCTATCACTGAAAACTCTGACAACATATCAAAGATTTTTGTAGATTATTTCAATAATTTACTAAACAATTTTGAGAGTTTGAATATGACATCTCAAGCAAAAATGCATGAAGTTATTCCAAAAGTAATTTCTATAGAAGATAATAAAGCATTAAACTCTCATGTATCTTTGGAAGAAGTCAGATCTGTGATATTCAACATGAACCCTGATAGTTCTCCAGGCCTAGATGGATTCCAAGCTTTTTTCTTCCAAAAATGTTGGGATATTATCGGAATTGATCTTTGGAAAGCCATTAAAACATCAAGAAATGGTGGGTCACTACTATCAGAAATTAATGCTACCTTTCTTACTTTAATACCCAAAAAAGATGATCATGAAAACCTAGGATATTTTAGACCTATAGCTCTTTGCAACACCATTTATAAAATCATATCCAAAATTCTAGCTAACCAAATGAAAGTGTTTCTCCCTAAGCTTATTTCAAAAGAACAAACAGGTTTTGTACCAAGAAGATTGATTCTAGATGGGATACTCATTATACAAGAAACATTACACTTTTCCAATAAAAATTAAATGGCAAGCATGTTCATGAAACTAGATATTCAGAAGGCATATGATATGGTTGATTGGAGGTTTTTATGCAAAACTTTAGAAGCATTCAGATTCTCTCACCAATGGATTAATCTTATTTATCAACACATTTCAACAACTAAAATATCCATTCTTAGTAATGGGACCCCTAAAGGCTTGTTTGACACATTAAGAGGTATAAGACAAGGAGATCCCTTATCTCCTTTCCTATACATTATCATGGTAGAAGCCTTCGGTAGGATAATTACCAAAGCACACTATGAAGGAAAAATTAGGGGTATTATTGTAATTGAAAATGTCTCTAATATGACGCAACAACAATACATAGATGATACCATTTTACCAGGAGAAAGTACAATAAAAGAGGCCCTAAACATCAAGATGATCATTCAACAATATATGGAAGCTTCAGGTCAAAGAGTGAATGTTGTAAAATTAGAAATATTCTACATTAACACCAAACCTAAAATAGAAAAATAGATTTGCAATATTATGGGATATAAAAGGGGCACATTCCCCTATAAATACTTAGGCATAAAGTTAGAAAAAGGTAGTAAAACTAACAAAGGATGATAAAAGGATAGGAGGCTGGAAATATAAATGGTTTACAAAAGCGTGTAAAGTTACTAAGATCAAAGTAGTTTTATCTGCCCTCCCAACATACCCCCTTTCCTACTTACCTCTATCTAAAAGTATCAATAAGAAGCTTGAAGCAAAACTAAAAAGCTTCCTTTGGAATGGCATTGATGAGCATAAAAAACTGGCTCTTATAAAATGGAAAAAATTATGTAAACCAAAGGAAGTAGGAGGCCTAGATATCAAAAACTTAAGTTGGCAAAATGAAGCTTTAGGGGCTAAACTGGCATGATGACTTTTTCTTGAAAGAGATAAAATATGGGCCAAAATTGTGTATAACAAATACCTTAATGGAGCCAATCCCTACTCCTTGTTTAGAATAAGGATCCTTCCTAAAGGATCTAAAAGCCAAAATTTTATAGTAAAAAGAAAAGCCTTTATTAGTAAATATCTTATGTGGGATGTTGGTAATGGTGATGGAGCTCTCTTCTAGGAGGAGTCATGGGATGGTCACCCCCTAGTTGACAACATGGGGATTCCAACCATCCTTAAAGAGCAATTGGTCAAAAATTTGGGGGTGTAAGGTTAGCAATTATAAAACTACAAAAGATAATAATGGCAGTATAAGTTGGGAATGGAAATCTCTAGACAATATTGACTTAGAACCAACAGTAATAAAGGTTTATGAAAAAATCATCCATAAGAGGAAAATAAAGCAGTTAGAGAGAAATGACAAACTCATATGGGCAACATCAAAAGATGGCTAATATAACGCTAAAAATGGATATATAGTAATCACCCAATCCCAAAGGTCGGAAGAAGTGAATATCCTTAAACTTTGTTGGGATTTGTCCTGTTTACCAAAGGTAGGCTTCTTTTTGTGGATTGCCTCCCAGAAGAGGATTTTAACTGTGGATAGACTTAGGAAGATGGGCATTGAGGGACCATCAAGATGTGTGCTACATAAGCAAGACAGTGAAAATTTTGATCATCTCTTATATAAATGTCCATCTACACAATACTATTGGGATTGGCTTAGAAAAATGCTAGGTTGGACAACTTCTTTTCCAGAATCATTGGATGATCTCCTTAGGGGCTGACCAACTGATAGTAGTAAGTGTATATATAGAAAACTATGGAATATTTTCTCATCTATCCTTGTTTGGGAAGTTTTGAAAGAAAGGAACAAAGAATATTTCATGATTAGGCTATGTCTACAGGTGAGATTATTAATAAAATTGAGGCTTGTATTGGTGAAACCTTAAACTCTCACCTTAGGAGAACCTAGAAAGAGGAAGGATCATTTTCAGAATGGGATGGTCTAATGAAAAAGAGTTGGAAAAACCTAATTAATCCCCCACTGATGTATAAAAAAAAAGAGGCAAGGGAAAAATGTAGATGGATTCCACCACCCAGTGGTTGGACCAAACTAAATTTTGATGGAGCCTCAAGAGGCAATCCTAGTACTACAAGAATAGGATGCATCATCATTAATGTTTCTGGCAATTGGATAGCAAAAAGGGATAAATTTATAAGATCAACCACTAACAATCTCGTTGAACTAGAAGCCCTTCAAGAAGGTCTACAAATGTGCTTAAATCTTAGTATCTCAAAACTCATTATTGAAGGAGATTCATATATTGTCTTAAATGCCATTAGAAAAAGGGGGACACCAAATTAGGTTTTAAATTTGAAATTGGAAGAAGTGTTAAATGTCTTAGATCTCTTCGAATATTTTCAAATTCTATATATATTCCGAGAAGGTAATAAAGTGGTAGATCAGCTAGAAAATAAGGGTGTTGATGGTGGAAATATCTTAATCTATAATTAGAAGTAATTTAAATAGAAATTGAATAGAGGTCTTAATCAAACTGAAGAATGTAAATCTCATTCTTATTAGCAGAATTAGCTTTGACTTTATGCTAAAGATAAATCCAAAAGGTTATACAAAGCATCTGATAGTCAGTAGGTCTTAAGAAATCTTTTTTAATAAGATACAAGGTAGAATAGCATATCATCAAATATAAACATCAAGCAAGAAGTAGCTAAACTAATTTCAGAGTTAGTAAACAAAGGGTCAGGAAGCAGAAGTGATAATTTCTGCAATAGTAGATGTTAAACAATATTGGCAAATGATTCCAAACAAATTAGAGGAAAAAAGGAAATTATATTTTATTGTTCTCCATCTGATCTTTGATCAAGTATTATCATCATGAGCTGATATGCATCATCTCAAAATGGGCAGAAGCATCTTTATTAAGGAAGCAAACCGTTAGTTTGATAAAAGATAAGAACTTGTAAATTATAATAGAGAACACTATCTTTAAAAGACATGTTAGATCACTTAATACTTAGAAGTATAGAGTAATTTTAAACATTAGAAAAGTATGGAAATTACAGATTTTTTTTATTTATACAGTTTTATAAGCTGACTTCTAACCTTATGTGGAAATTAGTAGTGTTTTGGATGTAGCTTCTAGCCTAATCTTGAAATCTAGAAAGCAAAAATGCAGCTATGGGGTAGAGTTTCCTTGTTTCTCATACTCTCAAAAGAGTATTTTGATTAAAATATTTGTATGTAAATTAATCAAGATGATATAAACTAGGGTATGTCCCTTTTAATCTGTATAATATAGGACTTCGGTCCTAGGCAAGACTGGAGGTTTTCTTATTTCGTTCTTTCCTACTAGTGCCTGTTTGAATGGAGAATCTATGTAATTTTTTATTTTATTAAATTATAATACAAAGCTTTGACCATTTACTGATTAAAAAATAAGCATAAATGATATTTTCTACAATGCAAATTGGAGTGAAATCCAAATTTAACAAAATAATAATTAAGGAAATGAACTATTTTTCCCTAATATAAAGTCACTTTTTCAAAAATGACTTGAAACCTAAATCACTCACTTAAATAGTAACTATAACCTTTCCTTAAAATCTACTAGATAAAATTATTTCAACTCCAATTAAATGGAGTTCAACTACAATAAAGTTGGTAAAAAAAAGCTTGAATTAATTAAAAATCAACAATTAAATTAAAACCCCTAAGCATCAACCATTGTAATTCTAGATGCATGGACACAACACTAGTCTATTACAAAACACATATGAAATTCAAATTTACCAACATGTATTAGAGTTATAATAATCAAACAAAGACATATCATCCATACAAGGGTGATATTGGCTAAAATATGAAAGATTGATGAAACTATCTCATGTTCTACTATCAAGGATAAGACATGCTCAAACTTGTAACTTAGGCAGAACAATGTTGGTACAAATTCACTGAAACATGTAAACATCAAGTGTAGTTGTTCGCAATATTCATAGCTAATGAAATGGTAAACAATAAAAGTATGACTAATGAAACAATGATTCTCTAGCAACACAACCATTTGTATGTATTATAATGTCATGATAACGGTTGTTCCATATTTAATCCTAAAAGTACACAATCATTTAAATTAAGAATAACAAAATTAAAATAATCATTTACGACAATACAAGCATATATCAATGAAACCCCATCAACAATAATGACATAATATAAAAATTAATCAATGATAATCATCATAATAACATAATCCATTAACTTACTTTGAGGATCGATTTTGGGTATAAAGTACACAAGGTGAAAGGAAATTTTGAGCAAATGACTAGTGCCAAAGATATTCTAGCTTCAAAGGGTATCAATACCAAAAATAAAGCTTTCTTAGAGGGAGAAATAATGGTGGGGGAAAGACACAAGAGGGAACCAGAGGATGAAGCTTAGAAGTGGCACAGAGGCTCCAAGTTGTGGAGCATTCTGAAAAAAGGTGAAGTCACAAATTTCATAGAATAACTCCACAGATGGAAACCCTCTGTCACTCGGAGCATGGAAAAGAGCTAGAATGAGGGAATTGTTAAAATTGATGGGGGTGGATTTCATGGTGACGGAGGATGTTATCTCAGCAGTGACTAGTATTCCCATAATGGGGAAGAAATTCTATAGAGATAGAAAGATTTCTAGGTAGGCAATGCTAGATTTCACTAAGGATTTAGAGGTAAATAAGTCTTTGTTTAAGAAAGGTACTTACTACTTGCTGAGTGCCATCAAGCCATTATGGAGGTTTGTGCTATGGATTATTATCAAGTACATCTCCCTCGACACTAGACTCAATCGCCTTTGCACCCACCACTTCGTGTTTCTCAACCATTTTAGGTATGGGGTGAAGATATCTATTCCCTTCTACCTTTACTCTTCTTTTAATGGAAATATTAATGATTATAAGGAGAAGAATTCTAGCAAATCTACCTTCCATGAGGGGCTATTATTGCGAATCTAAAAGTTTTTTAAGGCTAGGGCTATGGGGAAACAAATTAAGAATAGGAAGGAGGGAAAGAGGGGAAGAGGGGACTCAATTGACTTTGGAGAGGACTATACACCTTTTGATACTAAGGACAACCATGAGATGCACTTGGACTTGGAGGAGGAAGACTCCCCACAATACAATTCTAGTAGAAGAATCATTAAAATAGAGAGGAAGGAGAAATTTTTTCTCACCAAACCTAAACAGGGGTTGGACATTTCTTCAGATAGGGACTATAATGAAGGGGTAGAGGGCATGGAAATAGAGGGCAACAATGCTGAAGGAGAGGAGGAGATCTATCTCAGAGAAGGGGAGGGCTTGGAGAGGAAGAGGGGAAAGAGAAACATTACCATCAAAATGCTAGCCAACAATGAGGAGGATGTCATGACTTTTTAGGGGTTGGAAAAGAGGGAAAGTCACTGATTCCAAGGAGGAAAAACAAGAGGAAAAATAGGGGGTGGGGAAGGAAAGGGTAGAGGGGGATATTAATTGGAATGAAGGGGATGAGCAAGAGCAAGGCTATGAGGAATTCAAAACTAGCCAATACAAATGCACAATTACAGGCAAAGATAGGAATGTGGCATGGAGGAATTTTGACACTGTTTCTATGAAAATGGAGATTAAAAGAGAACTAATCAAAAATTTTGTCAAGGAAAGTAAAGAGGGAAAAATCCAAATGGAAGATCTGATTGACCCAACCCTTGTGATTTTTAGTGATACCACTAAGGAAAATCCTCAAATGGATGTTCTCAACAATGCTACAAATATTGCAGTGGATAGCTTTCGCACCACCAAATGGATTTTCCATGAAATCCAAGAGGTCAAATATAGAGTGAGCATCTTGGAGAGGGAGAACTATAGGTTGAAGAATAGGAAAATGGAGGAGGAAAAGAACATGGACAACATAGTTGAGAAAGTGAAGAGTAGGGTCCAAACTATGGAGAGCTCAATGGAAAATATAGTTGAATAGAGCTATAACATTCTCAAAGAGGCTAATGAGAACATAAAGGTGCTCATTAACAAAGTGGAAGAACACAAGGCTAGTAAGGAGGAGGATCGTTCTCCCAACAATGACAAGGACAGGTCTCTTGAGGATAGTTTGAGGAAGAGAACCAGATCTAGTACAAAGAAGAAGGATAACCAAGAACCTGACAAAGATCTTGTTGACATGAAGGAGGCAGCTGGAAGATTGTTAGAGCTAGAAATTTGTGCTACAAAAATTCTTAGAGAAATCACTTGAGTTGCCTTCTTGGTTTTTCTGTCGTGCTTGGTTTTTTTGTCCTACTCCCTTGGTTTTATCAGGTTTATTTCTTTTATTTGAGGGGGGCTATTTTAGTCGGTTGCTTTAAGTTAAACTATTAATTTAAGCATTCTTTTATGTCTAACTTTTTTGTGTAAGGGTTTTAGGGCCCTGTTAAAACCTATTTTCCTTAATCAATAACATAATCCATTATTCTTTAATACATAACAAATATATATCACCATAAAGCATCACATCACATCCTAAGAAAACATCAAGTAGATATGATCAAAATAACAAACAACAACAACATCTAATTAGCTATTTAGTGACAAGTAAAAAATAATAAAACATCTCTAAGATCCCAATTGCATCAAAGCTCCAAGCATTTGATTATATGCAAAAAAGAGGAAAGCACAGTAAAAAATGACATACATAGAATTGGAATGAAAAAACTAATAAGCTGAAACTGGGCTATGCCTCTTTTACATATGTACTTTGTATAAGACCTAGGTCTTCAGCAAGACAAGAGGTTTTCTTTCTCTGTTCTTTCCTACCAATGCCCATTTGAATGGAGATATTTGTATTTTTCAATTCTATTTATGAATATAATACATAAGGCCCCGACCGTTTATCGATCAAAAAATAAAATAAAATAATAATAATAAAATAGAGCTCATCTCAAATTGAAATAACATGTAATAGATGTGTATGCAAAATGAGGGCCTCAGATCCTCACACACACTTCAACATGGTCATTATATGCCAAACCATCCCAGAATGAACATTGAATTGTTTATTTGAAATAGTTTGACAAATCAACCTGTTGCCTTTTAACTAGAAGGATTTTGCCTTTACTCTCAGAATGAGAAATAGGCAACCAAACCTCTAGAACGAAGGATTTATGTAACTAAATGAAAGTGCAATTAATTTAGATGAGAGATGCAATTGTTAATCTAAGAAATGAAGAAGCATAGTATGCTAAATGAATGCATATTTAAAATCTAAATGATATTACAATGAAAGAAATAAATCTATGCAAATGTGAGCAAAGTGAATAAGAATTTTAGCATAAGTTTGACACAAATTCCAAAATTCATCCTCTATAATGAGGAATAGAGAGCTTCTTTTATAGAATTCAAGAGGTGATCGATGGTGAAGATTAATCAGAATGGACCGGTCAAGATTGAAGAGGAGAGCCAATCATAAAGGAAACTTCCTCATGAAAAGGGAGTTAACTGGTCACCTTTGAGTGATAAAAGGAGTTAATTGGTCCCTTTTTGAGTGATAAAAGGAGTTAACTGGTTCCTTTTTGAGTGATAAAAGGAGTTAACTGATTCCTTTTTGAGTGATAAAAGGAGTTACCCAATCACCTTTTTGAGAATATTTAATTTTATAAAATAGAATATGACCTCATAAATGGATAACTTTAACTAATTGAATAATTAAATTCAATAATTAAAGAGGAGATATCTTATTAAATTAAATGTATTTAATTCCTTTGTATATTAGCTAAAGAGGTAGTTTTAATTTAATTAAAGTAGAACACTTATAATTAAATTAAATTAAATCAATAGGTTTATGTAGCTAATTTGAGTTGATATTTAGGAATTAAATAAATAATATGATTAATGTAGATAAAGATTTATTGCATTTGACACCTAGGTCAAGTAGCAATTATTAGAATTAGAATTGCCTAGTAAAATAGGACTCGAGAATAATTGAATAAATCAAAGTTGGTTAATATGGCAATGTGCTAATTTTGGGTAATTACATTTGCCCCTCTTTGAATGAATGTGCAAGCAACATGTTTGATTCAAAGAAATTAGAAGTATAGATCAAGAAATGAGATTGGTTCTGAAATTGATGATACAAAGACCAATTAATTATCTTCTAAAGGTTATCTCCCAAATGAAACTTAACCTTAGGGGGTCCAGATAGAACACCTAGATACCAAAGTTGATTGCATAAAGATTGTCAAATTTTATAGAATTGTTCCCAAAACAAGACTTAACTCTCAAGAGTCGGGGTTTAGACTGTCTTGGTACTTGTCCATTAAAAGTTAACAAGATTAAAGATGATTCATAGAATTATTCCTAGAATGAGGCTTAATCCTCAACAAAAGTTAGGATTATCTCCAAATCAAAGCTTAATCCTTAACAAGAATTTGGAATTATCTCCATAACATAGCTTAATTCCCCAGAGTCCAGATAGAACACCTGAATACTAGTCCATAAAAGATAGTAAGATTCAATCATGAGTCATAGAATCATCTTCAAAATGAGGCTTGATCCTCAAGTGTTAGGATTTAGACTATCCCGATACTTGTCTATCGAATTCTGACCATAAATGTTATAAGATGTGATCAGCTGATCAAAAGTTGAGATAGATAACATAGACACTAGATAGAAGGGAGCAAGATGCCCCAAGTGATAAGATGCCTCAAGTGATGCGGACACAAGATTTAGATTGAGTTGAAATTTAGATTCAATGATGTAATCATCCTACCCCCTCGGGAGTGAAATCGAAAGATGACACACCAAAAATGTGATGTAGTGCAGTATGTTAAAAGATACTGAAGAAATGAGGTTCATAAGAACATAAATGAGATCAAAATGGTCAGAAGAAATATAGAAGAGATCAAAGTGATCTAAAGAAATATAGAAGAGATTAGAATGATCAAAAGAATAAAGAAGAGATCAGAATGATCTAAAGAAAAATAGAGGAGATTAGAATGATCAAAAGAATTTAGAAGAGATTAGAATGATATGAAGAAATATAGAAGAGATTAGAACAATTAGAAGAATTTAGAAGAGATCAAAACAGTCTGAAGAAATATAGAAGAGATCAGAATGATCTAAAGAAAAATAGAGGAGATCAGAATGATCAGAAGAATTTAGAAGAGATTTGAATGATCTGAAGAAATATAAAAGAGACTAGAACAATCAGAAGAACTTAGAAGAGATCTGAATGATCTGAAGAAATATAGAGGAGATCAAAATGATCAATTTTTTATAGAAGAGATCAGAATGTTCTGAAGAAATATAAAAGAGATCAGAATGATTAGAAGAATTTAGAAGAGATTAGAATGATCTGAAGAAATATAGAAGCCAATTTGAAGTGATTTCAAGGTCTAAAAGACCAAATTTGACCAAAGTTTGGCCAGATTTGACTTTTTCCAAAATTTTTGGAAGATTTGAAGAAAGTGTGATTTGAAAAGATTTCAAGATTCACAAAGTATCAGAAAAAAATGGATTGCACAAGTGTTCGATCATGTCAGTCCCAAAATTTTAAAATGCAATTTTGAGTTGTTTAAGTGTGTCAGATTTCAAATTCAATCTTGAAAATGGATTCAGAGTAATCAAAGTAGCCAAGAGGGTGACTAGTCAATCATTTGTACAGTCATGAAGAAACATGATACTTTGAAGAAGCCAATGATCCCACATCACAAAGGATGCAAGTAAATCAATGATCGAACTTATGCAAGAAGAATATGCAATGCAGCCCTATGCTAGATGCAACCTTAAACTATATGCAACCCTAGGTCTAGTTACCAAGCTTCAAAAAATTTCATCACTAAGCATATAGCGAAACCCCATACATCATACAATTCCCACTTATATTGCAATCATGAAAATATGAATAGGACATATGTTCTAGTTTTGTCAGGATTAAATGTAAGCATTTGAGGCATAAGAAGCCAAAATGACCAGAAGATTTTTCCCCCTTTTAATATAGCAAGTGAACATAAGCATCAGAGCATAAACGCTAGGATGACCAGAATGTTTCTTGAATGTAGACACACCAAACACACGGGAGATCCCTCTTATGCTAAGTAATCAGTAAGTATTCTATCCACAATGGCCCTTGTGTCTATAATTTGAGACAGAAGTTATCATATATACTTGTAGTGACCTGTACGTTCACTTAGCAGGATAAGTATCAGTATTTACTGTAGCATAAGGAGTTCACTCCAACAAGCAAGGAGAAGAACCAACTTCATTGATTTATCCATATAAAAGTAGTCAAGGTACACATGACCATCCAATACAAGATGGAGGCTCTTATAGTGGACACCCCATTTATATGTATGCCTCAGATCATTGGAACTAAACCACAAACAGAAAGCAAAGAAAAGATTATGCCCCCAGTCCTTGCTTCTCTAGTAGAAAATGACATCATCAAGTCACTCAAAGAGACATGATAAATAAAAAGCAAAACAAGCAAAGAAAAGCTCAGCATATCTCAAATAGATTCAACATTTTGAGTTCATTTTTGTGTTGCAGGATTGATGTCAAGTGTCAATGTTCATAACATGTTTGAAAGAAATCTGTTTAGTAGGGTGACAACAGTAGACTGACATAGTTAGAATAACTGGTGACTAAAGTCAAAGAGGAATCTTCAGTAAGAAGAACCTTGGTAGGAAATTGAGCAACTGTAGACAAACATAGTTAGAAGAATTGGTGACTGACGCGAGAGAGATCTTCCATGAGAGGAATCTCAAAAGTGACACAAGTGGTAGTAGGTAGATGCAATTAGAAAAACTGGCAACTGTCGTGAGAGATGTTTTGTGAGAGGAATCTCAAAAGTGACATGAGTGATAGTAGGCAGATGCAATCAGAACAACTGGTGACTGATGCTAGAGAGATGTTTCATGAGAGGAATCTCAAAAGTGACATGAGCAATAATAGGTAGATGCAGTTAAAACAACTAGTGACTGACGTTAGAGAGATGTTCCATGAGAGGAATCTCAAAAGTGACATAAGCAATAGTAGGTAGACACAATTAAAACAACTAGTGATAGTTGCAAGAGAGATTCCATGAGAGGAATCTCAATAGTGACACAAGTGACAGTAGGCAGACACAGTTAGAACAACTGGTGACTATCGCAAGAGATTCATATGACACTGTAGGGTGTTTCCCCTGAGTTATAACAAGATTCAATCCATGGATACATGAGTGAAAGAAGCAAACTAAAGCAGGAAAGCAACTTTACATGAGCCAGAAGATGCATTGTAAGATATAGCATTGGGAACAAAAGGTGCCTATTTACCAGGTTTTCACCTTCTTGGCAACAATTCTATTTTTGCTACCATGATGCCTATTTCCAAGTTTCCATCAATGACACTTTTTTTTTGTTTTTCAATTTTTTTTGTATTTTTCTCTTTTTGATTTTTTTTTTTGTATTTTTGAATTTTCTGAATGTTTTTGGTATTACCAAGGTGCCTATTGCTAGGTTTTCACCAAGATAATGATTTTTTTCAGGACTTTTTGCAATTTTTAGATTTTTTTCAGGACATTTAAATATATACAAAGAGCTTATGTGATTAGGTCAGTTGTAGAACTGCTTTAGGTGGAGAGTGTTGATGGACTCTTTGAGCACCTCTTCCTTGACTGTAGAAAGTTGGTAAGCACTAGATCCAAACACTGTAGTGACTACATACGGACCAAGCTAGTTAGGTTCAAACTTCCCCTTTTATACTCGTTGTTGCTGATTCTTAGGGTTTTTTCTCAAAACGAGATCACCCAGTTGGAAGTCACGTGGTTTGAGTTTCTTATTGTAACTTCTAGACATACGCTATTGATAAGCTCGGAGATGATTGCACACCAATTGCTGACATTCATTTAACAGTTCCAGCTCTTGAAGCTGAGATATTCTATAGCCTTCATTAGTGATGAGGCCTTTCATGGAGATTCTCAAAGTAGGAATCTCGACCTTAATGGGAAGCACAACATTCACTCCATATACTAAAGCAAAGGGCATTGTACCTGTTGGAGTTCTGATACTTGTTCTATAAGCCCATAAAGCCAAGTCCCTTCCAGCTTTACTAATTGTGCAATGCAAAATCTTAAGGATCACATTGTTGGATGCTTCTGCTTGACCAATACCCTGGGAGTAATAAATAGAAAACCAATGTTGTGTGATTCTAAACCTTTTACATAACTCCTTAAGATCCTTGTTTTTAAACTGTCCTCCATTGTTAGTAATAATGGAGGAAGGTACACCATACCTACATATGATGTAATTCATAATGAACAAAGCTATGCTTTCGCCATTTGCTATGGAAAGAGGGACTACCTCTACCCACTTAGTGAAGTAGTCTATAGCGGTAATGATAAACTTATGTCCATTTGAAGAAGATGGGTGAATCTAACCCATGAGATCAAAGACCCATTATTGAAATGGCCATAATGTAACCAATGGAAGTAGATATCTAGCTAGAGCATGAATCAAATTCCCATGGAGTTGACATTGTTTGCAGGACTTAGCATATCTGATTGCCTCTTGCTCTATATTCGGCCAATAGTAACCAGCTCTAATGAGTTTACGAGCTAGTGCCAAGCCATTTGAATGAGATCCGCAAATGCCCTCATGTACATCTACTAATGCACATTTGGACTCATTGGGTTCTAGACACCTAAGGAGTGTTCCATCGAGACCTCTCCTAAACAAGTCGTCAGTAATAATGACATACCGTGAAGCATTATAGATAAGGTGACATCTTTCATTCTGGGTTAGATTGCTTGGAATGGTTTGGTCACATAAGTAAGAGTATATGTGATGGTAGTGAAATGAGTCATGTCCTACAATAGAACATATCATCTTAGATTTGGGAGACTCATAGGTAGGGTAGAGTAACATTTCCACCAGGAACATGTGTCGGAGATCATTTTCTGGCATCTATAACAAGGAAGCAAGAGTAGCCATGGCATCAGCCGCTTTGTTGTTTTTCTGAGGAATCTGTTGAAAGGTGATATGAGCAAAGTATTTCTTCAAGTCATCCACCATGCATTTATAAGGGATCAATTTCTCATCCTTTGTCTAATATACATCATTGACCTAGTTGATTATAAGCTATGAATGACCAAAGATGTTTAATTGATCCACTCTCCATTCAATTGCAATCTTCATGCCATTAATGAGAGCTTCATACAGGTAAAAGCACAAACCTGTGTCACCTTTTATAAAGGAGAAGTGATATTAGAATTTAAAGTCTTCAACTTTAATGACATAAAAGTGGCATTTGCGCTTAGAATTTGAAGAAGATGTAAACTAATGAAATGTGTAAAATTAGATGAAGTTTATGTTTGTAATTTTTTTGAAAAAAATTGAGTGAAAATTTTGTCTATTTTTTAATTTTTAAAGTCTATTTTTAAATTTTTTTAAAATGCTGAAAATATAGAGTTTTTTTCCCGTCAAACTAATGTATGAAAATGTTCATATTTTGGTCTGATTTTGGAATATGTTAGAGTCAACATGTATACCTAGTGCACCAAAAAATAAAAATTGAAATTCAACTAATATTTTTTAAGTTATAACTGGTCAAAGTCAAAGTTATCAGAAATTGATAGTTTTTTTCTCCCGTCAAACTTTTTTCATCAAATCTACATATTTTTTAAAACAAATTACATATTCTTGAAGAAGACTCTCTCCTCTAGTGCAACATTAAAAAATAATAATTTTTGAACATGATTTACTATTTTTTTCTTATTTTTGAATAGACATCTTCCTGAATCTTAAAATACCTACTTGTATTATTTTCAAATTATAACATATTATCCATAATCAAAATTAAAAAAAATTATATAATCATAATCTTGACTCTGAGACCTACAAAACTATATTTTTAGTTTTAAAAAAAACTTCAATTTAGTAAGTCAAATTGGCCTTCAAAGTGAGAAGTTTTCAGAAGTTCTTATTTTTGCTTGTGTGGCTGCCACCTAGGATGGCACATAGGTAGTTCCGGCTGAAACCCACTAGCATATAAAATTATCCTTAATCACTTCTTGGCTATTTTTATGATATTTTGAGTCATTTGAAACATGGGGGTTACGACCGGAACCGTTTCGACCGGAAGTGTTTCGACCGTAACTGTGCGTGCCACGTCGACAGGAAAACTTGCCACATATGTACGGCCGAAACTTGTTTGGCCATAACCATTATGGCCAAAACTATTTTGGCTGTAACCCCTCCAAATATCACAAATGGTCACACAAGTTTGTGCTTTCACCCATACTTAGTGATATGAATTGTACAAGGAAACAAAATCTTCTATGCCTTAGACAGTGAGTATCTCTATGGTGTGATGAACAAGAATCCAACACCTGATCCCTGTTGTGTGAATGAACCATCAAAGAACACCATCCAAGTTTGATGTGTAATTGTTAAAATTGATTCATCAGGAAAGTCAATATTGAGTGGAAGAAGACTCTCCATTGGTGCTTCTGCTAACTAATCATCAATTGCTTGTCCTTTGATAGCCTTTCATTCAACATATTGAATGTCAAACTTGCTTAGTATCATGACCCACTTAGCCAATCTTCCTATTAGAGCTACTTTGCTAAGTAAATATTTTAGTGGATCAATTTTAGCAACCAGTCGCATAGTATGACCGAGCATGTAGTGTTTCAACTTTTGAGAAGCAAAGACAACTGCCAAGCAAGCTTTCTCAATGATACTATAATTCATTTCATAAGAAATCAGCGTGTGATTCAGATAGTAGATAGCTCTTTCTTTGTTATCATTGTCTTCTTGTGCTAGCAAGATACCTAGAGATGATTCTGTTGCTGAAATATACAAGATAAGAGGCTTCCTGTGAATAGGAGGCATCAAGATTGGTGGATTGGCAAGGTATTGCTTTATCTGTGTTAAGCTCTGCTCGCAATCTTGACTCTAGTTGTATTTCACACATTTATGCAGCATCTTGGTAAAAGGTTGTGACCTATCTACCAGTTGTGAGATGAATTTGCGTATGGATTGAAGTCTTCCTTGTAAGCCCCTCATATGACTAATATTATGACGTGGAGGCATGTCCATAATTGCTTGAACTTTCTCTGGATCAAACTCAATTCCTTTTGTAGACACAATGTAACCAAGTAGTTTCACAGATGTTACACCGAATGCACACTTCTTGGGGTTAAGTCTCAAATTGAATTTCTTCATGTGATCCAAGATAGGTCCCAAATCTTGAAGATGAGTATTGTGTTTTGTGCTCTTAACTAAGGTATCATCGACATAATACTCCATTGTTTTACACATCATGTCATGAAAGGTTGTAGTAATTGCCCTCTAATATGTAGCACCAACATTTTTCAAGCCAAATGGAATTACATTCCAATATAAAGTTCCCCATGCACAAGTGAAAGTAGTCTTTTCCTGATCTTCTAATGTAATTTTGATCTAATTATAACCAAAAAATCCATCCATGAGTGAGTACATTTCATATCCTGCCATCATATCCACTATCATATCAATGTTGGGGAGTGGAAAATCATCCTTTGGACATGTTAAGTTTAGATCTTAGAAATTTGTACAAATTCTGATAGATTTTTCATGCTTGGAGATTGGAACAATGTTTGATATCCATTTAGCATAATCAATAGCTTGGATGAAACCAACTTTCAAAAGCTTTTCCAATTTAGCTTTGACAAGCAATGCAAAATGAGGATGCATTTTTCTAAGTTTTTGTTTGACTGGTTTAACTCTTGGTGTAATGGACAAGTGATGCATTATGAGATCAAGATCTAATCCCGGCATGTCTAAATATGTCCATGCAAAGTTTATCTTTTTCTCTTGGAAGAAGGCAATGAATTTTTCCTTTTCCTCTAGAGACAATGACCATGCAAGATGTATCATGTGAGGATGTTCTTCTGTTCCCAAGTTGACTGGTTGTATTAGCTCTATCAACACTAATGATCTTTCCTAAAAATGACTAGGAAGTGCATCAAATATCTCATTTGTAGGTGTTTCAAAGAGATTTTCACCCGTCTTTTATTTTTATTTTTTTACGTTCTGACATTGCCACAATGTGGTTTTCACCATCAGACCTTTTACTTCTTTTCTTTTTGATTGTATGACTGAGATATTTGATGTCAGCTTCAGTCATGTTGACACTTTGTTCATTGGTGGAAGACATTATAGGTTCGAGAGCATTTAAGTAACATGGAAGAGCATAGTCATTCTAGAATGTAGGGACTTTGCTAGATGCATTAGAATTCTAGTCTATGAGCTCGAGATAGGTGAGTGAAAGAGAAGTGGTGGGTTCAATAGCATTCACAGTATAATCATCAAATGCACAGACAAGTAACTTGAGACCTAGTGTGGCTTCATCCGTAAGTGTGTTCAAATATCTCTAAGTTCTAATGTCATTAATAGAAGACTCGATGAAACTAGTTGGATAAGAATCATCTGACCTAACCCTAGACACTTCACCTACTTTGAGGAAGTTTTCATAGACATGAACGTGATCTATATCTTTGTCTATAGTTTCCTCTAAGAGAGAGTCAAATTCATATTCCTTAGAATCTGTGCTGCATGGTGATAGACTGTAAAATTCCCCAATAGTGATAGGGACAAACTATCCTTCATCATCTAGATTTTTACAAAGATACTCAATGTGCAAAGCATGACTAGACTCTTCTAGTTCTTGTTGGGTATTTTGTGAATCAGTAGTACCATCAAAAGAATCACTATCACCATTCATGGTGTTGATACATGGTATAAAATCATTGGGTTTAGCAAAGAATTTAGCAAGATCCTTAGGAATGGGATAAGGAGGAGAACCCTCATCATCAACATTATCTTCATGATCATCAAACTTAGCTTATGACTCATTCTCAGATGAATTTTTAGGTTCTAGTACAAATTTGTTGATCCCTAGATGGAAGGGAATCTTCTTGAAGCCTAGACTAGATGTATCTTGATTCCTCCTAGCTATCGCTTTAACTGGATCAATTAGACCATTTTTATTACATCCAATAGGACCAGTTCCCTTGTAGCCAAAGCATTTCACGAGTTTAAGACCTGGACCATACTTCTCTTGAGTAATCTCATGAGACTGTTCTGTGAGGTCAATTGGAGTTTCCTCTTTGTAGATCCATGCAACAATAGCTCCATTTTCACTTTCCTCCTTGAGTGGGATTGTAGCTTTGACAAATGTACCTTTGTACTTGGTTTGAGGTTTCAACACAAAAAGTCTCTTTTCTTTAGAGGGTCTCCCATAATGATAGGGAGATTCAGGAAGAGATGTCAAAAACACAATAGGTTCCATTTGATATTCACCCATTCTAGTTTCTTTCAACTTTAGTGATTGCTCAATTTGTTTCAGCTTGTTATCATGATTGTCTATAGAATCTCTATTAGCAGGCACAAAGTTTTTAGTAGATTTCAACATGTTACAGGTATAGCTAGTAGTTGTAGGTATAGTGACTTCAGAGCCGTGAAATGGGAACTTTAAGCATTAATGATAAGTAGAAGGTACAACCTAAAACTCATGTATCTATAATCTTCCCAGAAGAATATTATAAGATAAGGGAATGTCCAAGACTTGACAAGTGACATCCCTTTCGATAGGACCGACTCAGAGAGGTAACACGAAAAGACCCAAAGATTTTCACTTAACTTTGTCATATGCTTTGATGGTTATCTTGCGTCGAGGGTCAAAAAACTCTTCAAAAGTAGAGACAATATTCAAACCAGCTAAATTATCGATCAACACACACTAGACACATCTCTAGTGTATCATAACCTCAATGTGTAGAGGTTGATTATGTGGGTGATTCAGTGAATTGTCATCTTCCTCAGAGAAAGTCATATAGTAAGGTGAAGTTAGATGACCTACCATAGATTGGAACCTCTCAATATCAAGATCTTGAGGGACACTTGCCTCAGTGAGGGCTTTGTCGAGAATCTGCCTATGAGTAGTTCAAAGATTGTGATTTGAGCATTCGTTCATTGTAACTGATCAAGTATACTATAACTAGCAAGTTTTGTTCCTTTGTTGGATGGACCAGCAAGAGGTTTATCTTTATGTTGTTCTATCTTAGGAGGAGAATGTATGGGGCCTTTGAGTACTAACTTGGCACGAGAACATGTAACAACATTGGCACAAGTTTGTGATGACTCATTATCAAATGTGTGGGAAGTAAGGCCCTTCAAGATGAATGGTGTCTTGGGTTTATTGTTATCTTGCTTTCCCTTAATGGTAATAATGTCACAATACTCAAAATCCACAGGTTCAACCATGTTGATCACATTGTCGTCATTAGAGTATGTATAGTTGACCTTGTTGTTAGGTTTTGGTTTTGAGCTCTCTCCTTCTTTGTAAGATGGGAAGGGCTCCTTGAAAGCCTTGTGATCCGAGTTCTTGTTATGTTCATCCACCACAATGTCACCATCATCAATCATGTCCTAGAATTTGTGATGCAAGTTTATGCAGTAGCTAGTTTTGTGTCCCTTATTTTGGTGGTATTCGTAGAATGTGGTTTCGTTCCACCATGGTGGCCATGGTTGTGTATCATAAGGAGAAGAGTTGTCCAATGGTGAAATGAGCTTGTTTTGTAGCAAGATCTTACAGACCATGTCCAAAGGTTCACCAAGAGGTGTATACTCTTGTTTAGGGTGCATATCCCATGAGTTCCTTGGTTTATTTTTCTTCCTTAGCAGGTTTAGGAGTAATGTTGTCAACAA
Source organism: Cupressus sempervirens (assembly GCA_028749045.1). NCBI lineage: Eukaryota > Viridiplantae > Streptophyta > Pinopsida > Cupressales > Cupressaceae > Cupressus > Cupressus sempervirens. The sequence continues at coordinate 799,616,727 of CM053783.1, read as the reverse complement.
CCCCATCATGTACAATTTCTCAGTTCTTGTTGATGTACTTGGGTTTGTCCTTGTTAGAGGTGGATCCTTGTTTTGTTCCTTTTAAAGGGTAAGTTCACCCTTCTTGACAATGAATTCCTCTATGCAGATAGCTTGTGTGACGATGTCCTCGAAGGTGCGTGGACCTTGAAGTTGGACTCTCTACCTAAAATTGGGTAGGAGATTATCAATGAAGATGTCAAGCTTTTCTGTTTTAGGAATCTTGTGTGAATATTTAGTATAAAGTTGTCTCCATCTCTAAAGGAATGTGAGGAAAGGTTCCCCAATCCTTTGCTTAAGATTACACAAATCTCAAATGTTAACTAGGTGTTGAATGTTGTGAGAATACTATTGGACAAACAAGTTGACAATTTCATCAAAAAATTTGATACTAGGAGGCAAGTGTGAAAAGCACTCCATAGCCTAACCACCTAGACTTCTTGGGAATAGATCCATGAGATATGTCTGATTATGCATAAATTCTGTAGACAAGGCCCCAAATTCCCACAAATGATCTTGGGGATCAATAGTCCCAAAGTATTTATCATACTTAGGTAGCTCTACCCCTCTTGGAAAAGGAGGTATGTCTATCCTCTTGTCAAATGAGAATGGACAAAGAGCCTCTAAGGTGTATGTTTTTACAAGCGTGTCTTTATCATGCATCATATAGGCTAGTTCATCTTGCATGATTTTCAGTTGTTTTTAGAGTTTGGAAGTTTCAATCTCCTCTTTAGGCGGGATAATAGTTTCCACATTGAAATGATGGGGTAACTTGGCTCCCTCTTGGGCAAGTTTGAGAAAGTATTTTTCTTTCTCTTTGTTGAGTAGGATTTCCATGACCTTTTCGAAGTTTTTGTCTTTGCAACACTTTGCTATGTGTTCAGGAAGCATTTCCACCTCTTCCTAATCTTCATCAGTGTAAGGGTCTTTCTCTTTGTCATTCCTAGGTTGTTCTTGGTTTCTACTGTGGTTAGGTTCGTAATCAACCATTGTAGGAAGGTGTTTAGTTTCCATATGTTTTGATTGGAAAGGTCACTTGAAAAAGAATTCAAATGTATTGTTTGGAGATGTGGGACCTTTGCTAGTTTCAGGATCCTCTTGATATAAGGGATTCCCAGTTTGTTATAAGTCTATAAAGAGCGTTCTGTAGACCCGTGGTGATCTAACAGGTGAAGGGGATCGTGAAGATTCCTCACTAGATGAACTAGAGATAGACTGTGTATGGATTGAAGAGTGACCTCTACTACAATTAGTACCCCTAGCTATACCTCGTCTAGGTCTTTGGGGATAAAACACATTGCCACTTCTTTTTGCCACAGTCATAGACAAGGACAAAAAGTGAAAGCTTAAACTAGGACCACACTAGAACATAGTCTCAAAAACAAAGTAAGATAAGGGTACTGTATACTAAGGTACTAGTTATTTGAGTAATGGCTAAAATAGCCAAAGATTATGACTATCATGACAAAGTATGGCAAACACCAAAGACCAAAGACAAAGTGAACAAGAGACAAGACTAGTTTATGTGTAGGTCACAAGTCATTAGCTAAGCAAGAAGTCACTATTTGACATTGTTTGTAGACAGAAAAGAGATAAAATGATGCAGATCATAGACTAGATTTAGAGTGTAGGTTTCAAACTATTTTGGACAGATTGTTGTTTGTTTTGGAAAATTCTAGACAAGTAATAAGACCGTTATCAAGTTTTGGACAACATTTTGGTTGTTTTGAACAAGACAATTGGTTTTCCGATAAACATGGGAAGCAAGTAGTAGTTTCAAACAACCCAATTAAGGACAAAGCAACTCAGAGGGGTGGGGGAGTCTTGACATTTAGTTTGTTTGATAGGTTTGGACAATGTTTAAAGACTCAATAACAAACACACTTTTATCCCTAAAATAGAAAATTGGTAGATAAGACAAAACCTTTGTCCCACAACTTATGTGCATGCACACACCTCACATAGTTGTGTCACCCCCTAGAGGGCACCCATGTTTTTTGTGTATTCAAGGGTCTCAATAAAATATACATTTAATGAACACCCTTGTGGTAGGGGTCAAGTGCATATACCACCTTCCAACACCCAGTTGCATGCCTATGGTGAGTTCTATAGAAGAGATTCTTCCCCATCCTTGCACAAAGATTATGCCTCCTTTCGGAGGTGAACCAGGTTGCAACTAACTAAGAGGTTTTTACTTGGCTTCCATTCATACTAATCCCCGATGGCTTCACAAGTGAATTTGAGGCCAACAACCCACACTAGCATCTGTAAGTGCACACACTTGACTAGAAAAATTGGGGTTGGTGCCGACTAGTGCAGTTTATAAGGCCTCTTCTTGATATGTGATATCAAAATGAAGAAGAGGAAATTAATATGGATTTGGAGTCTTTCAATCAACAAAGATTCTTTATTAGAGTGAGATGGAATCTCCGGTGAAAGGAGTGTGCTCACTTGGGTCATCCTCGAAGGTTGGATCACTCTGATAGGCCCTCTAAAGGATTGACTCAAATCAATGGTTCAGATCTAAGGGTCAAAGTTTTTGATTTCCCTATAGGTGAAAGAGCATACTCCTCTACCTCATTTCCTTGCCCAAACATGCAAGACATGTTAATTACCAAGTTAGCTTAATCGATCCCACCTTGGCCTATTCCAAGACTTTGATCTCTTAAAAGGAAACCATCATCTCTTCATTAAAGGCTTTGTTTGGGAGAACCAAAAACTTGCTTTCCTCCCTCAAATGCCATCTTTTAGAAGCTTCTACATTTCTGATTTACCCTTAGTCATGACCTCCAAGTGGTAAAGAGCATACTCCCCTATTACCCTATCTTGCACACTACAAAGTTCACAAGCCCTATTTATACTATATGTGAAACACAATAAAAGAAGACACAATGTTTACGTGGGTTTGAAACAAGTCTTTGTCATGCGTATCTTTGATAGGCATCCTGCATTCACACAATCAATATATGTTTGAAGTATTTGGATAAAAGGTGTCTTTGTCAAGTGTCTTGAAAACCACTGTTAAGCTGTTGAAAACTAGAAATCCAAGTGAAAATGCTTTAAAAAACACTGCTAGTCAAACATAAGCCTAACTATGGGAAAATAAAATTAACTTTTTTTGATCTTTTTTATACCCATAAAATATCTTAGAAAAAGTCAAAACCTATGAAAACATCAGAAGTCAAAATTTTTTTTATACTCTTTTTAATTTGTTTTCTTTTTAATAAATTTTTATATTTTTAAAATATCCCGCAAATCACTATTAAGCTGCAAAAAAAACATAAATAAAAAATAAAAATGGAAAAACAAAAATCCAAAAGAAAATGCTTCAAAGAAAACTGTTAGTCAAACAAACATCATTATAAACTGGAATCTAAAAAATTGTATTTCACATTGTTGTAAAATTTCGTACGAAATCATGCACAAACTTGCGTGAAGAAATGATGTGCACTACGCGAGAATCTGCACTATTATGCACTTTTTCATGCAAGAAAGTGTAGAGGAAGATGCGGAATCTTCAGTTCTCCGCGCAAAAATTAGATTTCTCGTGTGAAAATCTAGAAATCTATATGGAAAAAACAATAAAAAATGTAGAAAATATAGAAAATGAGGCCAGAAAAATTTATTTTTTGAGCCCCACGGTGGGTGCCAGAAATGTGTATGTGAAATGCGGGCCTCAGATCCTCACACACACTTCAACACGGTCATTATATGCGAAACCATCCCAGAATGAACATTGAATTGTTTATCTGAAATAGTTTGACAAATCAATCTGTTGCCTTCTAACTAGAAGGATTTTGCGTTTACTCTTAGAATGAGAAACAAGCAACTAGACCTCTAGAATGAAGGATTTATGTAGTAAATGAAAGTGCAATTAATCTAGATGAGAGATGCAATTGTTAATCTAAGAAATGAAGAAGTATAGTATGCTAAATGGATGCATATTTAAAATCTAAATGATATTACAGTGAAAGAAATAAATCTATGCAAATGTTAGCAAAGTGAGTAAGAATTTAAGCATAAGTTCGATGCAAATTCCAAAATTCATCCTTTGTAATGAGGAATAGAGAGCTTCTTTTATAGAATCCAAGAGGTGATTAATGATTGAGATTAATTAGAATGGACAGTCAAGATTGAAGAGGAGAGCCAATCATAAAGGAAACTTCCTCATGAAAAGGGAGTTAACCGGTTGCCTTTGAGTGATAAAAGGAGTTAACTAGTTCCTTTTTGAGTGATAAAAGGAGTTAACTAGTTCCTTTTTGAGTGATAAAATGAGTTAACTGGTTCCTTTTTGAGTGATAAAAGGAGTTAACCAATCACCTTTTTGAGAATATTTAATTTAATAAAATAGAATATGATCTCATAAATGGATAACTTTAACTAATTGAATAATTAAATTCAATAATTAAAAAGAGGAGATATCATATTAAATTAAATGTATTTAATTCCTTTGTATATTAGCTAAAGAGGTAATTTTAATTTAATTAAAGTAGAACACTTATAATTAAATTAAATTAAATCAATAGGTTTATGTAGCTAATTTGAGTTGATATTTAGGAATTAAATAAATAATATGATTAATGCAGATTAGGATTTTCTACATTTGACACCTAGGTCAAGTAGCGATTATCAAAATTAGAATTGCTTAGTAAAATAGGACTTAGAAATAATTGAATAAACCAAAGTTGATTAATATGGCAATGTGCCAATTTTGGGGTATTACAATAGAATGCAACTACAAGAGGCACTACATCCTCAACCTAAGCATAATCTTACTCATGGAAGCCAAAAAAAAAGATTGGGGTGTAAATGTGTCAACAATGAAGCATCCTCCTGAGTAGTTGAAGTCTCATCTCTTGGGTCACATTGGACCTTAATTTCACAATGTCTCTATCCATGAGGGTCAACCTCTAATGTTTAATAATATATATGGGTTCCAAAGAATTTTTTTTTCCTCTACTTATAAAACTCCCCAATCAAGCACATAGGTCACATTAGAAGTATTTTGTCTCAACAACAAAACATAAAATTCATCATGGACGCATGCTAGGCTAGGCAAAAATGCTATGTGGTAGGAAACACGACTAATTCTCTTGAGGCTCTCTAAAGATCCAACAAAACATGGTACCAACTTAAAACCTTTCTCATAATGGATGGGGATTTTCTAGTAGATAACTCACAAAGATAAATACTTACCTATTGTAAAGTGACAATATAACCTATGAGCATCTACATACTTCTGTCAAACCAAAGAAATACCCAACCTCTATAATAAGAACCACAAATCACTTCATATCATAAAGCATCTTGGGACTCAACACTACAAAGTCCTTCCAATGACCCCAACTCAAAGGTGTACAACACTATCAACCATACAATACCTAAAAAGGAGACATGCGAAGAGAATTATGGTACTTGTTGTAGACACCTAAATTTGAATACACCACTAGGTAATTGTTGAGCTGTCATTTTACATGATGCTTAACAACAGGAATCCTTTCAAACTCATCTCTTGAAAAGCTAATCCAAGATAAAATCCAAGGTTCCTAATGATCTTGTGACCTACCAGAATCTGCTTAATTGAAGATAAATGTGTATGTTTAGAGGAGGCCTTTGTTGGTTCCAACCAATTTCGGATAAGATGTTTGATATATTGTTTTGAAAAGTAACCACAAAACAAATATATTTTTTGTATTTTCTATTTTATGATGAATGCAATTTATTGATGCAACTATATGAATTTCTACTTTAACCAAGTGTTAGAAAACAAAATAAAAAAGATAAGGTAAAGAGAGATTAAAACAAATAACTTGAAAGGGAAATTCCTAACAGACATAAACCATGGTAACTGTGAGTTAAATCGTTGAAAAGATAGGGTAGGAAACCAATGAAAACCTCAATTCCACTAATGTAATTGTCAATGGGAACTCAATAATAATTGAAAAATGTTTCACTTCTCATTAAATCACAAGGCCACAGAAAGTGCGCTTATAAAAGAGAGGAACTATATAGGAACAATAGGTGATCTCTTCTCCAACTTGGTAAATGAACAAAATTTGTTAACACAAGGCAAACACTAGAACTAAAAGGTCACACAATCGAATCAACACAATAAAACCATTGGCTCCATTATTATTCATGAACATGCATTCACGAAAATAACACACTCTGACAAGAATAACTACACTCAAAATGAGAGCACCAATAGCATATATTATTGCATCAAAATAATGGCCTGTAGTACATATTACATCCATGTATTAATAAAAAATCATCTCCTCCATTTGTGTTAGGAGAGAGAATTCTTAAAATGTAATTCATGCTAAAAACTAATAAAACAAATGTAATTATATACAAGTTGATTCTCTAGATGGTGCTAAGTAGGCCTCCACCCTTGTTTATATCACTTAATGGGTGCACAAGCTGTTACATGACTTTAAAAAAATGAAAGAAGTAGTAGATAAGAAGAAGGAAGTTGCAAGAGGATCTGAGAATTATTGGAAGCTCAAAAAATGGAAGCTTAACCTTCTCTAAATATTTTTGGGAGTTGAACAATCATCAAAATGTATTTTTGATACATGGAATGCTCTTAAAATAGCATCTAGTAGTTAACTATTGGTTCACTATTGCTTCTTCAAAAAAATTGATGCACCTTTGAAAATAGTGCACCTACGCACCTGGATGACAAGTTCCAAAAATCCAAATTTTCCCAAGTGTCAAAACTAAATTTCCAGTATCTGGGTTTCTTCTTCTTTATCCCAAAGAAATGTCTGGATGCTTATTCTTAAATTTATCTATAATCTTCATTAGTTGGACAACCTTAGGAAAATCTAAAGTCCCATACTTATTCTTTATTGTTTTTCAATAATTGCTAACCTCTATACGAGTTTTCACAAAATCCTCAAGTTTAGTGTTCAATTCCAACAATACCTCTTCGATCTTAAATGCTTGCCTGATATCTTCATCTGAAAAAGTATCCTCAAAAGTTCTTCAAAATTGTTGAACTACTTATTGCACTGAATTGGGCTTGGTTTTTGACTCATCTTCAAAAATGTCAAGGCCAAAAGTGTTGTAACACCTCTCTACTTCCAAAATCTTTTCTTGAGTCTGATCCCTCAACCTCTGTATATCCTTATGCAGTTCTTGCATCACTTTATTACTGACAGATATTTTCTCTATCTAGTCATCGAGCTTGTCTAACTCTTGTATAGTATATACTTCCATGAGCATACAATACCTTTGACCTTTTATTGATGTCAAAGCTTGTAGGTCTTTTTCCCAGGTATGCACCTCATGCATCAACCCAAAATCGTAATTCACTATGGACACCATCTTATCTGCATTTGACTAAGTATGGTGTAATAGGTTCAAATTGCTCTGTATTATCTGTACACCTTTTTTTTCACTATCGTTATGCCATTGTTGACATGGTCCAAAAAATGAATCCACCTGTACACTACCCTTTTCTCTTCTCTCTAGTGTCACAATGAGAGTAATCTCTAGATGATCCAAGTCTATTGGGCCCACTATGCCATGTAAGTAGCCTTTCAAAAGCTCATTCTATTTTCATAGCGTTAGTAGTTTGGACTCATCTCTGTCCATATGCTCGAACACCTCTCTCATGCTTGTAGTGATCATCACTTTTGCAGTATCTACTATGGGCCTTCTTAACATGACCTCCTTGATTTGATAATCTTTAGGAGTCAGTTCCTCAATGTCAGCATGCAGAGGAGGAATAACTATATGTGCCAACAAGTCCTAATCTTGGTTCTTTGTGATGAAGGCTAGTGGTTGTGCATCACTCATAGGTGGCTCAAGCTTCTTTGTAGCTTTAATTAGCTCTATCATTCTCTCATTGACAGTTAGGCCTAACTGCTTCTTTTTCCAAAACATTACCTCCCTCTTCAACTATGCTAGTGTGGTGCCCATTGGAGACATGTATTTGACTAAAGAGGTGGTTTTTGCTACAGGCCCCTTTTCCTTATCAGTCCTCTCTGGAGTCTTCTCCTTTTGAGATAGATAAATAATTGGAGTCTCTGTACCTACTTGGTCTAAGATCCTAGCCCTTGTATGATGAGGAGTTTGTTGAGGCTCTTCAAGTATTTGCCTCTCCTCTGATACCTCATCAGCTTGTAATTGTTGGGGCTCTGCTCCCTCTGCTATTTACTCTTCTAATTCTGTAGCAAGAGAAAGTAGTGTTGATGAGATTTTGTTTAAGAATGAAAAATCTTGAGATGGTGGTGGTGGAATACCCAGAGGTCCTTGAGTTAGACGTGGTATTTGACTCTAGTCCTCTCCTAAGGATTCACTCCTAGGGATACATTTTATCTTCTTACCTACCATCTCATTGTCAACTAGCATGAATTTCAAATCAGAGAGGTCAAAGATATTTGTTTCTTGCCCCACCATTGCATCTATCCATTGTTGTTGTTTGTCTTCTGATGTTCAAATGTGAATAGGCTCCTTTTGAGCAGATGGAGGGGTCAAGGTTGAACTTCTTCTTCTTTCCTATTCTAGGTCCCTACATGAGGGAGTCCTTTGACTCAAGGGAACATATTCAATCCATTCATCCTCTCCTTCTTCACCTTTAGGAATTGTCTTAGGCACCTGTGAGGGTGGAGTGTTTTTCTTCTTCAATCTTCTCCTTCATGTCCCTACCACAATGGGCTCAATCCTAGCCTTTCTAGGAGCCGAGGGGGAGGCTTCTTCCGTAGTTTGTAGATATGTTACTATGATGATATGTTACATTCATGACTAAGTTTTTCATTGATGTCAACATAGTAGTTTTATATGGAATCTGACAGAAGAATAGTGGAAAGATCAAGTTTGTATGGATGGCTAGTTGAGTATTCTCACTATCTGAGGTTATGGGAGATATATCTAAGTATCTAGTATATGTAGTTAATGTTAGATGAAGAAATGATGATTCTGGAAGAAGTTATGTAAGTTTTGGTGATGCCTGTTATGAGATAGAGTTATAGAGGCATGTTCTGGTAAACTTGTTATACCTCTTAGCAAAATTGTTATTCTAAGAATCTAGGTTGAGGAAATGTATAAGACATATTATTGATGACATGGCTAAGGTCACTCATCATAATATTTTGTGTATGGAAAGTTATTCAAGTTGCAAGGTGGAAGATTGATGTTATTGCTAAGTGTAACATGTTCTTAATGTGGTCCTATAATGATTAATTGAGAAGGTCTTACAGCCAACTCAAGGAATTGTTTTATGGATTTGGTATAAAGGAAGGACATTTTCCTTTACCATGATAAGGATATGGATGGATGTGGATGATATTTGTAAGTAGCAAAGAGAGTGAAATGCGAAGTTGAGCAGAGTAGAGTGGAAGTGAAGGAATCTTCATTACCGAGGTTTTGCTAAGTGCTCCAAGGTTTGATATTTGAATCTGAGGTTTGTGACTTGGTTTGTAAGGTTTGATTGACATAACAAATGAAAGAAGAACATAACAATGAATTGCATGTTTGAGAAGCGAGCTCTTCTTGTAATTGAAATTGCATGTTTGGGTAGCAGGCTCTTCTTGCATACATTGTACTACAACTCGTAATAGGGTTGGCACAAACCGTAATAGAGTTGGAATATCCTAACAAGGATCCAAAGCCTCCTAATAGGGAATTTATGTACTAAATGTTGTAAAAGAGTCCTAACATGGTCCATTCTCTAACAAGGAATATTTATATTAGTACATCATCTTGTGGGCATTATTCCCATCAGGGTTTTCCCTCTAATCATGGGTTTACCTAGTTAACATAGCTGGTGTAATTGTCTATGTGCATCTTATTATGGTTGTTGTTTGCTTTGGTTGAATGGTTAAGTTTTTTTAAGGTTAATAAATGTTTTAATTGTTGGATAACTAATTCACCCCAATATAAGAGCATTAGGTCCTTGAAGATAAAGTTTAACAACTTTGGGAGATCCATGGCAAGCATGTTCAAAAAAGATAGTCCTACATCTAACAGAGGAAATTTTGACACCCAGATGGTGAAAATTCTTGGTGAGGTATCAAATTTGTGTAAAGAATAGAGTATTGAGTTTTTAGATCTAGAATCCTTCTGTTGTATACAAAAGAACATAAGCTCAAACAAAGAAAGATCCCAATTCAAGGAAGACAAGAAGATCAAGGAAGGTATTGATCTCCTCATGAAAAGAGAACCAAAAGATATGGAAATTTTTGTTTGTTGGACATGTAAAGGATTTGGTTTTTTTTGTCCAGATGTCCTAAGAGAGTAAGGAAAACTAGGAAGAGTTCACTTTCTGATGAAGATGAAGAATTGAAAGCAAGTGTGGAAAGATTCTTGAATGATTGGGATAAAGATAATGAGCTTAAATTGGTTAAGGAAAAGGAAGTAGTAGAAGAGATAGCTTTGGTAACTATTGTTGATCCAAAGGCTAACCATGAAAATGTGGAAGTTATCATTAGATGTGATTTATCTAATGAGATTGAAGAAATAAAATTCAATCTACAACATAAGAAAGAGTTGAGTTGAAGACTCTTGAATAGAATGGCATTGCAAAAAGAAGAAATAGATCAGTAACCGAAGCTACAAGAGCTATGTTAGCTAAGAATGATGTATCCAAGATGTTTTGAAGAGAAGCTATGAATACAATAGTCTACACTCTAAATAGAGTATAGGTCAAGAAAGACATAAACAAGACCCCTTATGAATTGTGGTTTGGTTACCCACCTACAATTAAGTATTTCAAAATTTTTGGCAGTAAGTGTTATATCAAAAGAGATTATGATATTGGAAAGTTTCACACTAGAAGTGATGAAGGTGTATTTTTTGGTTATTCATTGAAAAGAAAGGCTTATATATGTTATAATTAGAGAAATAAGACTATTATGAAAAGTGAAAATGTAAGAGTTGATGAGAAATTCAAGATACAAGAAAGAATAGTTGATTACAATTCAGACAATGATGTTGTTACTAAACAAAGGAATAATGAATTATTTCTTGAGACTAACAATGATTTGTAGAATGAAGGAGAGCCAAGACAAGAACAAAGCTTAGAACCTTCAGTAGAGCCAAGCATTGAGATAAAAACTCCTACTTTGGGAAAGAATATGATAAAGAATCACCCATCTAAGCATATCATTAGAAGAGGAGATAAAGGTGTGATGACAAGAAGCAAAGTCAATGAAGAATTATGTTTGATATCTTAAGTTGAACCTAGAAATGTAGATGAAGCACATAAAGATGATTGGAAATAAGCTATAAAAGAGGAATTGGATGAGATAGTTAAAAATGAGACATGGGAATTGGTCCCTAGACCAGCAGACAAAAATGTGATAGGAACTAAATGGGTATTTAGGAACAAGATGAATGATCAAGGTGAAGTTGTAAGGAACAAGGTAAGGTTGGTATGTAAAGATTACTCACAACAAGAAGGAATAGACTATGATGAGACCTATGCTCCTATAGCTAGAATAGAAGTAATAAAATTATTCTTAGCCTATGCAACACAAAGGAATTTCAAAGTGTATCAGATGGATGTCAAGTTAGCATTTCTGAATGGAGAACTTGAAGAAGAAGAAGTGTACATTGAGTAGCCCAAAGGTTGTCCTTTGACAGATGATAAGGATGTAGTATTCAAATTGAAGAAAGCATTGCATGGCTTGAACAAAGCACCTAGAACTTGGTATGCAAGATTAGACAAGCATATGACAAAGCTTTGATATAACAAAGGTATGGCAAATAGTAATCTCTATTGTAAAGAAATTGATGATGGTTTGATGATTTTGGTAATATTTGTTGATGATATCATATTTTGAGGAAATGATGATGAAAGTGACAAGTTTGCAGAAGAGATGAAAAAGGATGTTGAGATGAGTATGATAGGAGAAATGAAATATTTCATGGGATTACAGATTGTACAGAATAAAGAAGGAATCTTTATTTCTCAGACTAAGTATTTGAAGGATTTACTAAAAATGTTTGGCCTGGAAACATGTAAACCTATTGGAACACCTATGGTAATTGGACACAAGTTATCCACAAAGGATGAGACACTGACTATTGAGAAGAAAAAGTTCAAATCTATGATTGGAGGATTGCAATATATGACTCACATAAGGTCAGATATAGCAAATGTAGTTGGAATTATTGCAAGATTTTAGGTTGATCCTAGAGAATCACATTATGCAGTAGTCAAAAGGATATTTAGATATCTAAAAGAAACATCAAAGTTCAAATTGTGATATGACAAATCTAATGATTTCATGCTATGTGCCTATACTAATGCTGATTGGGCAGGCAATATGGATGACAGAAAGAGCATGAGTGGTGGAGCTTTCTTTCTTAGAGGAAGATTGGTTTATTATCTGAGCAAGAAGCATGATTGTACATCATTAAGTATAGTGAAAGCATAATATGTTGCAGCAGTAAACAATTGCAATCAAATTATTTGGATGAAGCGGATGTTGAAGGATATAAGGATAGAAATCAATGAACCTATTGTCATACATTGTGATGACACAAGCATAGTAAACATGTCTCAGAATCTAGTGTTGCATTCAAAGAATACACACATTTTTATTAAGTATCACATGTTGAGAGAGAAAGTTGTAGATAAGGAAATTAGATTGGAGTATGTGAGCACTAAAGAGTAGATTGTAAATATATTCACTAAGCCTCTTCACAAAGAGACTTTTGAGTATTTTCAAGGTATGCCAGGGGTTATGCCCCTTCCTACATTAGAGTAAAATATGCAAGAGAACATCAGTCTAGTGTAACAGAGCACTATTGTTTGTCTGGACTGAATGCTGATGCTTCCTATATGGGGGAGTATCTTTGATGGACAGAGTCATCTAGGACTCTTGTTGGATGTTGTTTTGAATAGTGTCTTTGGACTCTTGAGCTAGTAAGAACCAGTTATTATAGAGTTTGATGGTTGGTGAAACCTTTGACATTGATGTCAATGGGGGAGAAGTTTGGCATGAAAAACATCATGAGAAGATCATGAGGAAGAACATCATAAGGAGAAGACAAGCAAGAAAAAGTACAATATGTTCAAAAGAAGTACATCATGGAATGATAGATTGATGGAAAGCACATTGAGGTATATTAGTGGGGGAGAATGACTGATGAAGAGGATTTGAAATGAGAGATTAACATCCTTTTGTTGGTATTCTTGGAACTAGACATTTTTCATCTATGTTGTCATTAATGCCAAAGGGGGAGATTGTTGAGAGATTGTTGGAAGCATGAATGCTAATAATATTCCTATGGGGGAGTATTGTAGATATGTTACTATGATGATATGTTACATTATGACTAAGTTTTTCATTGATGTCAAGATAACAATTTTCTGTGGTATTTGACAGAAGAATAATGGATAGATCAAGTTGGTATAGATGACTAGTTGAGTATTCTCACTATCCAAGGTTATGGGAGATATGTCTAAGTATCTAGTATATGTTGTTAACATCAAATTAAGAAATGATAATTTTGGAAGAAGTTATGTAAGTTTTGATGATGTATTTTCTGAGATAGAGTTCACAGAGGCATGTTCTAGTAAACTTGTTATATCTCTTAGCAAATTTGTTATTTTGAGAATCAAGGTTGAGGATGTGTAGAAGACATCTTGTTGATGATGTGGTTAAGGTAACTCATCATAATATTCATGTACAAAAATTTATTCAAGTTGCAAGTTGGAAGATTGATGTTATTGCTAAGTGTAATGTGTTCTTAATATGGTCCTATAATGATTAATTGAGAAGGTCTAACAGCTGACTCAGAGAATTGTTTTATGGACTCAGTATAAAGGAAGGACATTTTCCTTTATCATGATAAGGATGTGGATGATATTTGTAAGTAGTAGAGAGAGTGGAATGCGAAATTAAGAAAAACAGAGTGTAAGTGAGGGAAATTTGATTACTGAGGTTGTGTTGAGTGATCTAGAGTTTGATATTTAGATTCGAGGTTTGTGACCTAGTTTACAAGGTCTAACAGTGTTTGATTTGATTGAAAAAACATAGGAAAGAAGAACATAATAGTAAATTGCATGTTTGGGTAGTGGGCTCTTCTTGCATACATTGTACTACAACTCCTAGTAGGGTTGGCACAACTCCTAGTAGGGTTGGCACAACTCCTAATAGGGTTAGAATCTCCTAACAGGGACTCTATGTACTAAATGTTGTAATAGACTCCTAATAGGGTCCATCCTCTAACAAAGAATATTTATATTAGTCCATCATCTTGTGGGCATCATTCCCACCGGGGTTTTCCCTTTGATCAAGGGTTTCCCTAGTTAACATATCTATGTAATTGTCTATGTGCATCTTATTATGGTTGATGTTTAATTTGGTTGAATGGTTAAGTTTGTTTAAGGTTAATAAATGTTTTAATTGTTGGATAATTGATTCACCCCCCCACTCTCAGTTATCTTGGCAGACTATTGTTTCTAACAAGTGGCACCCTCTATTCTTCATCTTCTTGTACCTATTCTCCTTGCACATGTTCTTTCTATGCCAATTCTTCTTGTGGGGCACTTGTGGTTCTTGGTTGGTTTCCTATTCAGGCTCCTATACTTCAAGCTTTTGAGCTTTAAGTTCAACTTGTTCTTTGTTAGACACCCTCTTCCTTTTATTCTTTCCCTTATTTACCCTATATTATTCAACCTCCCTCTTATGTTGATATACCATTTTTGGCCTCACCAAGGATTGAGCAAGGAAGGTTGGTACTATAACTTTTGCACCTTTACCCTTCACTGGGTGTGTTGTGACTTGAAGAGTAACAATTTGAGGAACTGGATCAAGTTTGAAAGGTTTTATTGGCCCAATCCTTTGCTAATTGAATTATATGCATGACTCTATGATTAATATCTACATTTTCATCTCTTCCCATCTTTGCATTCATAATAGGCCTATTTTAAATCTTTTCCCCATTATATAGAGGATCCAAGATGTCTTTTGTGTCTTTCTTGAAAGTCTTCAATGAGATCTTCATCTTGAGCATCTTTTTTCGCCAAATATAGAGCCATCCTACAATGATCCCTTATGCAGATATCATAGTCATCTATTACACTCACCCAGTAGTCTTCCAATACATCATGTATTAATCGCTTCCCTGCCAAATGTTGCACCATCCCAATATTGTCAAAGTATGGGCAAGGGGAGTTGTTCTCTTCTAAGGGATATTGATCCTATTTTGAATCAAAGGTCATGATGTCTTGCTTCTATTTGACCTTGAAAGCACCAATTATGATTTGTCATACCCATGTATCTTTGTATTGTTTCCTCACTCTATCATATGTAGATGTGAGTTGCCTAAAAATCTCCAACAGAATGAGCCTATCCGATAGATACCTTAGGAGTTTCTTCAGGTTCACTTGTGTGCCTGTGACCCTCAAGTATGTGAATGTTTTGAACTAGATGTAATACACACCTGTCTTTGTGATTGTGTCCACTACTTCTACTAATATCCTTATGACATAATCACCCTCTATGAACTAGATGATTGCAAATATGAAACCATCATTCACCACCCTATATTCCACACTCTACTCTGAGAGCTTCATCTTCACCAATTCTGGGTACACCACATAGGGCCAAGCATTAGCATCTTGCATGCTCCCCTTTTGTAAAGTCTTAGATAGTTTGTAGTCCTTGTTGCTAGTAAGTACACCATGTATGATGTCATAGAATCTTGGGTTAGCTTTCATAGTTATGAGATGCTCATGCAAGTTATTGTTGAGGATAGTGGCCCAATCTATTGGAATTTTTGTCATCCTGATGGTATCAATAAAATGGACCATCTATGTGTGAAGATGTCTAGCCACAGGGATTCTCATTGCTTTGCTCAAAATAATAATTGCATAGCTGATACCATTATTCATGTATCCTTGTGTCATATCCACTTTGTTGATTCTGTGGCCTACTAGTGTTCTATCTATTAGGAAGGATGATCAAATCATCTCTTTGGCTTTCTTTTCATTCTCCCAATACCATCTTTCTGCCTAGTCAAAGGTTATATTCACATATTGATCGACTCTTGGGAGATGGAACATTTTCTCAATATTCCTAGGTTGGTGCTCTAGGACTATCTCCCATGTGACACTCTTGACAACCTTTTCCTCTGGCACATAATGCTCTGCCAAGGTCATAATCAGCTCTAATGATTGTACTAAAGTCAGATGTGATGCTATGTTAAGTAGGCTAGAATCCATGAGTGTAGATACCATAGTGGACCTTTCTTTAGGCTTGCTACTATGATGAGGAAAGCATTCCAATCAATATGTCCAAGCTTGATGTCTCTGATTTTGGAATGTTCATCTTGAAAGTGAGATTTCCTTGGTGTACCTTGGTATTTGAAAACTACAAGTTTGGGTGCAATCTTTTATGCCATTGAAGAGGATGAAGATGCCATTTTATTTGTACAAGAAAGCATTAGTCTAGAAAGCTAAAAATCTAACACAAAACAAACCCTAACATACTAAAACCTAGTGAAAATGACCCAAAACAATGAAAATTAGTCAAATTCCCCTCACAAAGCCCTAAAATGTAGAAAAGTGCACCTAGCGCACCCTTATAGGAGCACTAGATGGCTTAAAAATGACCATTTAAATGTAGTTCCACATGTGCACACACATGCACCTAGGTGAGGTGCACACATGCACATGTGTGCAATTGTGCACATGCACTTGTGGTAATGCAAAGGGGGGAAAGACTTATCTTTTTTATGCATTTGAGTGCTTAAAGGGTGTACACATGTACACCTTGATGGGGTGCACATGTGTGCACCCTATATGCCTAAGCTTTCTTTAAAAAAGGTACACATGTGCATACCTTGGGGAGGTGTGCACATGCACATCTTTCCTTTGTTTTTTTTTGCTTTAGTTAGGTTTGAAAAAAAAGGTGTGCATGTACACACCTTTCTTAGACTTTGATGTTTTGTTATGTCAGGTTTTTTTAAGGGTTTTTAAGTGAACAAAGGTGTGCACATGCACACCTTGAGGAGGTGCACATGTGTGCACCTTTGGTGTCTTACATTTTTTTATGTTGGATGTAGGTTGAGGAGTACAATAAGCAAGGGTGTGGAGGTGCAATGATTGGGGGAGCATGGAAGACAAGTGAGGAAGTAAAGGGGGGTCTAAGGTTTATATAGACCTTAGGCCTAGGGTGCACACCCTTTGGAGGTACACACATGCGCAAGTGCACATGAGTGCATCTCCAGAGGGAGATGAATGCACACTTGTGCACTAAACACATCTACGCACCCTGATGTGGTGTGCATGTGTGCCAGTGCACACTTTTGCACTAGAAACTTGAAAATCTCACTTTCTCTCTCCAATCTTGATACTCAAACTTTCCAGTTAGAGACCAAGGCTTGACCCAAACTCCTTGAAGAGTTCAAAAGTGACCTAGGCCCTAGATTAGGGGTCTATAAGACAAAAATTTACTAAAGGTTCCCCATTTCTAGGAGAAATAGGGCATGAGTTATGAAACCACAACAATAATCTTATTTAGTCATCTTCTAGGACATTATTGATTAACTATTTTATATTTAATTAATTAATCATCATCCCCTAGTTAATTAATTAATTTAATTAACTATAGTCCAATTGATAAAATCAAATAATAACCCAAAATTAATTTATCAATTAAATCCCTATTCCTCTATTAAATTAAATAAATGCAACAATCCATTTAATTTAATCCTACATCCCCATTTATTAAATAAGTCATTGAATAAATCAATCCCAAAACCCTAAGCCAACCCATTCGCCCATACTAACCTCACTTAGGAAACTAACTAACCCATCCCATCAATGCTAAGTCACTTACCTCCTAACCCCCCTCCTAAGCTAAGATCAATACTCTTCCTATGCATGTGCACAACTTTAAGCAAGGGTTAAGACTTTCTAACCCAAGCCAAAGTCAAAATTCTCCCCTCACCCTCTTACATTCCTATCCAAGAGCATTAATGGCTCTTACATGCCTTAAATACCCTTAAATGCATCTTACATTCCTCTTCCACACTCCTCTTCCCTCATTACTTCCTTTGACCCTCCACTTTGACCATCCAATCCCCTTGTCACACTTGTCACAAGGCTAGAGCTTTGAAGAAGCATAATCCATATGCTTCCCCCTCCTTGCATCCTAGCACTTCCTCACCATCCTCCCATCCTTAAATCCTAACCCTCCATCTCACTACCCCTTAGCCTATAAATCATACCCTTCCCCTCTCACAAATCATCAACTTTTAATGCCAACTTATAATGCCCCATCAACCACTGCAACATAGCCATTTATATCCTTACCATGTCAAAATCCACACATACCACCATTGTTAAAGCTTTCACCCATCTCCACACTTGATCAAAAACCTATCACTTAAAGCTTGACCACATCTGAGCATACATCCCTCAATCGCTAGACGTATCAAAGTTATCAAGGTTAGACACTCAATGGTGTTCCCTTCATTTTATTGTATGTATTTCTTATTATTCAGTTGTGAATGTTAAGTTAGATTTGATGTTCTTAGCATACTAGAATTCATAGCTCTACATTTTGGCATGCCTTGTGGGAGCCTACCTTCGGGTCACTTTTGATCACATTTGCATCTATTTTGCTAAATAACCAAACTAACATGTTGTGTTTTCTCTTGTGTGTGTTAGGATTTTTAACATTTTTTGCAAGTGCGTAAATATTAATCCAAGAAACACACTCCTGACCATATCACCAATTTTCCACCAAATCAACTTGAAAACACATAATTTTTGTGAACCTAAGGCTATGAGTTCATGGGGAAAACCTAGTGGGATTGCGAACCTACGAATGTAGGATCATGTTCATCATAACTCTTATCTACCATGTGGCCACTAAAACCTTCCCTCTCATTCTCATTATTTAATTTACCCATAGGAATGCTTGTAATTTCTAGCAAGTTTACTGGAAAAACTTGTGAGATCGCTCGACCAAAACAACCAACCTAGAAAGCCATTTTCTAAACTCTACCTTCAAACCCCCAAATACATTTGTCAGTAAAAATGCCTTCCAAACCCTGTGGGATCACCCTATCACAAGTTCACACTATAAGTATTTTTCTTGTGGTCTGCTTTTTTCCTATTTTCCCAATTTCTATACTATGATCCCATGCTATTTGATTGCATTCCCACAATGCAGGATTGTAGGTTGACTCTTGTGGGTTCGCTGGTTTGCTGGTTTTATTAATCAGTTTGTGTTTTTATTTTGATAGAAGGATAGCTTGCAAGTGCATTTTTGAGATTATGACCTTTAATTATTTTTTGTAGGTTTACTTAGTTTTAGTTGCAAAAAACCAATCTTGAATGCCTTAAGGACAAAATTTACACATTTTTATTGGAATGAATGGTTGAGTAATTAAACATGTTTTTCATTGGAATGAATGATTAAGTAATTAGAAAAAAAATCTTGAATGCCAAGTATTAAAAAGAATAAATGCTTTAAACTTTTCATTTCAAGTGTTAATTGTGAGGCCTCACCCCGACCCATCATAGTACAACTGATACATTGTTATTTTGATACATTATGACTCGATATGTTGAGAAATTGTCAGATGGACTGAACATTATTATCTTATTTTATGTTGTGTGATGTTTTACTTTGAGATGCTTAATCATGTTATTTAATGTTTTATAAACATGCATATTGATGATTTAGTATAGTAAACAAATGCAAAATTAGGAATATGATTAATACCTTAATGATATAAATTTTAATGGTTAAGTTTATGAGCATAAATGAGATAACAATTTTTTATATGAAAGATTGGTGTTTTGATTTATGTGATTTTTCCAAATGAGTTTTAAATATATGCATGTATTTTTCTCGAACTATTGATGTGTGGAATAAGTGTGCAAGATTATTAGCCAAGAAATCTAATGGAGAATTGGAACTTGACCCTATGTACAATTTGTGAAAATTAGGAATGAGTCTAATGAAAGATGCAGACCCCAATGTTCTGTATTTTATTTGTATTGTAAATTGAATGTGTGTATCATTCTATATATCGTGAAGTGTTTAATGTTTTGTAATAGTAATTTTATAGTGTCACTTGATACTTGTAATCCATATATGTATATCAGCATGATAATTAGGGTTAGTCGAGTAACTTAATAATCTGAGATGGACTAGGTTAGTAACCTAAGACTAATTAGTTGGTAATTAGGATTAATTACCCTAATTAAGGTTTAGTGTTAAGTTTGCATAACTAGGGTTTTAGAAAGTCCTAATATTTTAAGTAATTTAATAGGTCTTAAAATGGTCCTAGGAGAAAAAATTAATGAAAACTAAGTGCCTAGGGGGTATATGAATGGGTTGGGAGCATTTTCCACACCCCGAGACCCTTTTGTTGACTTTTGTGACCACCAAAATATCTCATTTTTACTTCAGTGCGAAAATTGGAACTTCATCATGAGTTTGACAAGTTTATACTCCACCATAAAGTTTTACTTAATGATAGGGTTAAGTTAGAAGCCCCTAGAAGCACTTAGTCAAGTCTAGAGTTATTGTAATTTTTAGGTGGTTGAGTTAGGAGCCTATTTAGTTGCAAATTTGGGGGTGGAAGAGTGTTCACCCAATCTCTTATTTTAGAGGGAGTTAAGCTAGGATTGAAGAAGAAAGAAGGGATAACTCTTCTCAAAATTTCAGTTGCCATAACCATTTGTGAAGGTAGGAATCCTTCAAGTCTTTGTTTTCATGCTGTATTTTTTATTGCTTAAGTAGGCTTTTGCATGTGTGTGTGTTCGTATGTATGGTGAAACATGTAAGGGATGAGATTGTGATGGGTTTCTTAAATGTTTTCTTTTTGTGTTTTACATTTTTATTTATGAGGTAAACTTTAAGGGTTGTGTTGGCATTAATCACCATTAGATCAGGCAGAAGTGACCATGTATGGGAGGAGGGCTTCAATTGGACTTCGAGAAATGTAGAGTCTCTCCTCATGATGAAGAGAGTGAGAGAGTAGGATGATATTGGCCCCTACTTGTCAGTACAAACCATGTTTGTGTTTTGGAAATTAGGAAGTGGAAGAATGAAAGTTCTTGTGATTATAGCCTCTAAAGGGGAATCTCTTATGGTGTTGTGACCGACTTCTCCTGCCTAGAAAAATTCACCTTCTCCCTAGTCTAGTTTGTTAATGAACTTGTTGTGCAAACTTAAGATGAGAGTAATTTTTTGTATGTGTCCTTGTGTTAAATTTGTTTGTCTCTCGATGAGTTTTTGGTTTCTCCATGGTTACCTTGATGTGATTCGTAGATTTCATAGTGGCTACCTTGATATGGAGCCATTCATGAATTCAAAGTTGTTGTTTCAATTCAAATGTATGAGAGACTTCTCCTCTGGATAATGATCCTATTGTAAAAAGTTATTGTTAAACTTATTTTTGAAATGATTATGATCTCAAGTTTTCTTCCCTAGTTCTTTCCCAAGGGAGTCCTTGAATCAGATGCTTGATTAAAATGAATAAGAAGTGGCTAGCCCATGTATGTTGAAAAAAATGAGTATTTTCCTTTCATATGATATCCCTTATGATTCAAATTTATTTGCATATGTTTATTGGTAAATAGATACAATAATGTTATAAAAAGTTATGGAATTTGAATTTCGAACTGTGTTAAGGAAACTTGATTTATTTAGTGGGTATTTCATTGTAATTTTGCAACTATTGGAAAGAAAGATATTCCTATTTGAATGCTTAAATATTGCATCAAAGACTGTGTTATAAGTCCAACACTAAGAAAAAAATAATATCCCCTTGCCATGTAAACTAAATAATTTTGAAAATCCAACATTAAGAAAAAAAGGACTTAAAAAAAATCTATCTCTTTGACCAAAATTGCTCTTTACCCTTTGTATGGGAAAAAAATTTAATCCTCCCTCCAACAGAAAATATTCTTTTTCAAGATCCCATTTAATATCTTTGATACCATTTTGAAAGAAAATTATATAATTAAAAAAAATGAAATAACATTAAAATTTAAATCAATAAAAAAAGAGACTACCTATTCTATCCTAAGTCTTATCCACTGTCAATGGTACCTTGGTCTACTAGTGAAGTTGAATGGCTCATAAAGAGCCCACTAGGGATCAAGTCCTGCTAAGTGCAAGGCTCTGACATCATAAGGGATGAAGCCAAGATCGTACCCCAAGTGATCTTGATGGTGTGGATGCTCCTCATTCATTGGCTCTAAGCCGAAGAGGTTTTAGGCATGAGTGGGCCTGTATCAAGTTTCTAAAAAGTCTATGTGGTGGCTTTTGTTGGTTGGTACCTCGCAGGATTTGTGCCTCATTGGGCTACCTCGCAGATCTAAACCCTCCATAAAAAAAGTCTTATCCACTAAACTTTTAAACATAACTACCCATCACCCTAAAACCTCACCTACCCTCCCCACTTACACCTCAGCCTTTAACCTAGGCATTGAAAGGGAAACACTTCCTCCTTGGCATAAATACCCATCACATCACAGACCTAACATCACCCTCTACTTCCCCAAGTTGGACACATCATGCATTTGGGGGGAGATTAAAGTCAAAACATTTTAAATGCTACCTCATTTTTTTTAAAACTCCTTTCTTCCTCCTTGGGTTGACGTGTACTCCATATGGTAGAGCCTTGGGCAGTGCATCAAGGGTTTGGGAAGGTGTCCCACCCTTGGTCCATGTGAGTATGGGGGTTGGTGAGAGTAGGTGGAGTTTAGGGAGTGAGTAGATTTGGTTAATAGTTAATAAAGGTAAGTGGATAATAGGTGTTAGATAGTTAAGTATATTTTAAGTAAAGTTAGAATTAGTTTAGTTAGTAATAAAATTATTTGAGGGTGTTAGAAAAAAAGTGATTAAATGGGTTAGTAGGTAATCATAGTTAGATTAGTTTAAATTAGTTTTATTAGAGTGTTAGTTAAGATTAGTATTTTTGTCTAAGTAAGTTAGAAGCAATAAAGCTAAATGAGGATTTTATTTAATGTATAAATTAGTCAAATTAGTTTTGGGTTAAAGGGTTTAATTCATAGTTGTTCTAGAATTATTAAAAGTAATTATGAGAATATTCTTAAATTAGGTTTATTTGTTTGAATTTAGAAATTAGATATGTTGTCATGTAACTTTGAAGAAGAATATAGGAATAGAATATTTTTTTTAAAGAATGGATAGATTTATTTTTAAATGTTTGAGATTTAGTTTTAATAGTTAACTATTTAAATAATCTTGTGAATTTAATTCATATAATTATAGTTTTGAAGAAGTTTAATGTAACGAAGGACGATAGTGGGTTAGTTAAGAATAAATCAACATTATAATATTGAATTAACCCATGGAATAAATGTTTAAACAATTTGATGGTTATTGATTAATGATTTTAATTAGCTTGGTAAGTTCTTTTAAACATTGGCAACAAGTATCACAGTAATTAGATGAACGTTCTTAAGGGATGTAACCTGTTCAACTAGGAGACATATCAAGACACAAAATGAAATATGGAACTCTAGGAAGCCTGAGTCGACTTATGTGTGTCTTTAGTCAAACTAGTTTTAACATAGTAGATTAATTAACTTAAAAAAAAATTTCATGTGTTTTTGCCCCATTATTTTGGGCATGGCATTAATAAACATTATGGCTAAAACACTTCAAATTTTGGGGCTTAAAATAAAATTCACTTCATTCGATCAATTTATTATGTTGACTCAATTTTATTATGTTGACCATCGCTATAAGTTGGAAATGAACCTTATGTTAAATCATGAGTGTCTTCAAAGTAGTCACTAGGATGGATACACTGAAAGCTTCCAAGTTAGAATGAATCAAGTGCCTTATGTATCTTGAGATTATGCATTTTAGCACATCTTTGACTTCTCTATTTTTGCAAATTAGGACCATTTAAATATGTGATGCATGTACCAAAAGTTGTTAGCAAGATCATTCACAACAACCTAGGAGTGCTTCTAGCAAGTTCATCATCCTCTGGGAAGCACGTCCCCTTTGGATAGAAGCTCAAACTGATAAATAATCAGGTTGGTATATAAATGAGAGGAAGGGTAAACCTTCTTGCTCCATCAAGCAAGTTTGGGAAATGTGTTTTTGGGGGTAACCTAAGGTGGGAAAAATTTCCCATGATTTCAATATGTTCGGAATAGATTCTTAAGTGGATCAAATATGTACAACTGAGTGGTTGACTCCACAAACCTAATTATGAACCAATTTAGTAGCCACCCTTTTATCCTTGGTGTATTATTCATGGTGCAAGAGACTATAAGGCTTCTCTAAAGTTACCTTCCATATGTGTTTTCCTTGGTAGAGGCATAAGGCTACTCGGGTTTCATCTCCAAGAGTCATTGTCCTCATAGAAGGGGGGCTTCTATTTGTTATACCTTGAAGGATCATTGATGTGTAAGTTTTTCAATTGACTCTTGTATTGACTCACCTCTTCGATTTGAGGTAGATATCACACTAGATATAGAAAACATTAAGATGGGCACCTCTCGATAGGCCTAATGAGTAATAAATTGAAACCAAAGTGACCTTAGGGATAAAAAGTGTGTATGAATTGTCTTATTTGTGCAAAAGACTTGTGAAAAACATTTTTATAACATGTACATTTTTATGGTTACTATCAAATTCTTTTGCTAAAGAGATCATTTGTCTGTCTCTCTCAAAGTTGCTTTTTCCTTTGAGAGATTATTTGCTCACAAAACACCATTTCTAGTTATCAAAAAGAGTCTTATCCTTGGTATTTCAAAAAATATTTGTTATCAAGTCTATTCACAACAACTTTAGTCTAGTTGGTTTTACTTGACCTATTCTAAAACAAACATCATTACACCATCTGCTGATAAAAATCACTACATATCAACTCAAAATCATCTATTAATCAAACCAAATTTACCTTCATTATCTCAAGAAGATTGTTAGCAAGTCTATTTGCAACAATCCTAGGCCTAGTTTGTTCTATTTTACTCCTTATAGTTAAACTAAAGCCATTTTGTCCTTTGATAAACACCATTTATTAGACCTATTTTGTTATCCAAAAGATATATGTTTTCAAACCTAAAGTAAAATGTATACTTATTGTAGTCACTACCTTAAGCCATAGTTGCAATAAAGCTATTAAGAATACCTTATGTCAGACCAACCCAAAACTAAGTTCAAAAAGGTAAAGCTTCCATAAACAATAGTTTATAGAGAGATAGAAGTAGAGCACAAAAGTATACACCTAATCCAAGACTCACCAAGTTAGATTAGATTGAGAAAGAAGGTGTTGAAGTTTCTCTAAAAACTAAGTGGGATCACAAAATCTAGAACTTAGCCCTAAGACGTGGAGTTAATCAAAGCCTTATCAACTATACTAGCTATACACATTTTGATTAGGATCTTCTTCTTCCACACACACTTTGCACTTATCATGGCATCTATCATAATTTTAGGTCTCCATATAGGTCTTTATCCTACTTAGGCATTTTATAGATCCATCATATTTAGGTCATGCTTTCAGAATCCAACCCCATCCAAATCAAACATCATAGATCACAATCCTATATCATCTCCATCATAGTTAAGCATTTGATGTCACTTTGTTGAGAATTGTCTACCCTACATCCTACATCCATCACACTATCTCAGTTGTCCCTCAAACTAAGCATTGTTTAGGGTAAATTATCTTTGCCTCATGTATCTCTAATCACCTTGAGCAAAAGGTTGGGCTCCACACTTGATCATCATTTATCTTCCAAAAGGTCACAAGACTACCTTAGAGTTGGCATCACCATCATATCTCGAGCATACACATAGGGAAAAATATCCTCTCTCTTACTTTGGCATCACATCACTCCTCCTTAGGCTTCCTAGGTATCATATCATTAGACATAAGTTCCTTCCTACACATTTATCACACATCTTTGTGCAAACTAGAAAATCCTTACATCACAGTTGTTATAACCCTAGAGCATTTTCACAAAATCATTCACCCATCTATCATTACATTCATTGTCCTACCATCTTGCACTTCATCCTTAGGAACATTATCATTAAATGTCACCTACCACATGTCTTTCCAAGAATAAAAGGAAGAAGAAAGACATGGATCCTAGTCTTAGTGGTAGTTCATCTAGTGTATAACCATACCCACTAGTATCTACAATCGCACATGATCCATCACCACAAAATCTAGAGGAATTTGACCCTTCACTAGACATAGAGGCCTTTATCAATCAACTTAGAGATGTAATTATCATCAATGCCATCATAGATTGGAATAGGGAAACCATCATGGCAAACTTATTAAGAGATAATATTGGTACCTTTGAGTTTGGAAGACTGCCACCTTTCAACATAATTGATCCTAGACATCCTTTATTTGGATGACTACCACCACCTATCAGTCCGTCTGATCCTAATGACCCCATTTTTATACCAAACAAAGGATATCAATCAACACAACAAGAACCCATTGATCCAAATATATTGTCTACCCAACTCAGTGCTTCAATCCCATAGAGAAATCAAACCACCATAGCACAATCTTTAGTCCACACTGATCTGATGGACGAATCTAGAATAATTGCAATATTGAATGCTTAAATAAAATCAAATTAGTGGAAGTCTTACAACATTTATACATAAATGAAATTATGCATCAAAACTTAAGATGAGAAACAGAATTGAGAGAGAAGAAGATAAGAAGATGCAAACAGAGTTTGATTTCGGAGTTCGCCACAAACGTGACTACGTCTTCAGGTCCGCTCCAATAGAGTGAGATCGATCCGTTTATTCTCCAAAATCAATTACAAATGCACCAAGTTAATTCCTTCGTGCACTTCGGCAACAAAAAAACTTCGATGTACAAGAATGGCTCAAAAATCTCCTTACAATACCTCTCTATCCTTTCAAAACTTCACCAAGACTAATTTCTCTACAATTCTCCTTCAAGAATTACAATAATTCTCCAACTTTCATTGCCCCTCCAAATACAAAATCACCTCCTTTTATACATAATTTTGACCAAAAATGGCTTAAAACCATATAACCAACATAATAATTACATAGCCCCATTTTAAAACAAAATAACCCATTTTGGCTTTTATAATTATAAGTCTTACAAATAAAACTAACCCCAAAACAATAAACTAAATATATATGATTCATTCTAAACCATATATTAAATTTGGGGTATTTTAACAAATTTCAAAGCTTAAAATAAGGCTTCTCGGCCAAACCATATCCCAAAACCGCTTAACCATTTACCATATCTCGAAAAATGTGCAAGTGGAGTAGTTGGCATGCTTAGCCATGTGTGGAGGGTCATTTTCAAAGATTTAAATAAAAAAATCCGTCACAATAAATCTCGAGGATCTCACATGGTTTAGTGGATAGGAGGGAAAATAAATGATGGAAGGTTATGGGTTCAAAACCCATAACAATAGTTTTACCAAAACCCAAACGTGACCTTGGAGGAGGAGGTGCCACGTGGCAGAGATTAATTCGCCCATTTATGCCGCGTGTCATTCTAAGATTGGATCAAAATGATGATGTGCATGCTGATGTCATGCTGACATCATCACCAATTACATTTTGCCTCCACAATTCAAATTGCCATAACTTCTTCATACGAGCTCCATTTTTAATGAAACGAACACCATTGGAAAGCTCTCATCAGGCTCTTTATTTTGAAATACATTGTTGACCACTTTTGAGATGGTCTGATTTTGCCTCCTATCTAACCCTTTGGTTTGCCTGTTGACCAAAACTTTGACCGAGTGTAACTACTACATCCGGACTCCATTTTTGTCCGTTCAAGTTGCGTTGAAATCAGGATGCCGAGATCTTTCTGATGGTGCAAATTTTGGAGAGAAATAAGACACTTCAATTTTTACTAAAAATATCCACCAAATCACACACCACATCCCAACATACCACCACTACACCTGTCACATCTATAAACACCACCACCTTCACTACTCCATCTATTTCTATCCCATTCATTAGTACTACACCCTCCACATCCACTTCATATGCATCTACTAGTGCTACAGTATATCCCTCTCAGTAGCACAACCAATCAACATCTCATTATACCATAGGAATGCCATCCTTGGGGTCCAATAGTCTACTTTTTGTCCCGCTTGCTATCAGTAGTAACCCATTTCCTACTAGTCATAATACTGCCACCTCTTTTCCACTAGGTCCTTGGAATTTCATGTAATCACAAGGTTCACCTACCAACCTTTTCACTAGCAATCCATTCATGCCTAATTTCCAATCACCGCCACCATTTTCAATCAACCCCACACCTACCATCATGAATTATTTAACTATGCCACTTCTAGGAAATAACCAAACCATATCACGCTAGTCAATACCAATGCTAGGTGCATTTCCTTACACTAACTATTTGGCTCTGTACAACCCCTAGTTTCCACCTTAGCTAGGCACTCAATCCCAAACTACAACACTACTATATCCACCACCTCTACCCTTCCAAAAAATCCCACTACAATCATCACATGTTTAAACTCCCATACAACATCCTTCAACTGGACAATAGTCCCGTGCCAATCCTCTACTACAACAACCACCCTATCAAAGCTACATCTAACAAGTGCAATAATATGTCCAACCACTATTCCAACAACCCAACAGTAGTGCAATCCACATTTCATCCACTTCTGTATATGAACCAAAGCCGCTTACCTTCACCTGCACAATCAGATACATACCCTCCACTGGGGACACTGGGATTGGGGGCACTAGCCATAACTCCTATCAACCCTAAATGGGAAGAGATGAAAAGTTCCCTAAAAGCACTCAAAGATGGAAATGAACCCAAAATCTTCATGTTTGAAAATGACTGTCCATATCCATTTGATAAGACTACAACAATGACGCCTTTCCTCAAACACTTTGAAATCTCAAAATTTGATAAATTTAGGGGGAAAGGTGATCTAGTCATACATATTAAAGAGTTTTATATGCACTACCAAGAAATGGTTTACAATGACATATTCCTCATGCGGCTTTTCCCAAAAAGTCTGGGAGGCCCCACTCTTGAATGGTTCTATTGAATACCTTAGGGCACAAGTAATACCTTTGCTGATCTATCAAAAGCCTTTATGGCCCAATATGCTCTTTTAGTTGAGACTGAGTTACTTGTAGTGGATCTAGTTCATACCAAACAAAAAGGAGGGGAAAGCCTCATAGATTACTTGCAGCAATGAAAATCTCTCACAACTTAGATCTCATGCACCATACTTGAACATCACCTTGTCAAAATGTTCATTAACAATACACATCCTAGTCTTGCACACCACATGGTTATGAACTACTTGCAAACATACAGAGATATCAAGGAAAAGGGAATGGGCCTTGAGAAAGGACTCATTAAAGATGGTGTCATTAAAATCTATAAAGAAAACACCCAAGATCGAGGGCAATACAATGACAAGCCACAATATTGAAACAAAAATAAAAAAACTATCACAAATAGTGCCACTGATATATGATAAGTTCATGTTGTAGTGACAGTGCCTAGTGCACCTAACCCCCCTTATCCACAAATGCCACAACAACAATAGTCCACTTATCAATAGAGTGTGTACCAACAATCATACCAACAACCCCCATCACAACACACTCAACACAATCCACAAGCGCAAAATCCTCTAAATTAGATGAATGCCATTATTGTCGTAGTTGGGTCAAGGTTGCATGTCTAGAGGAAATCCTGAGTATACATCCCTTTAGGGGAACCATTTGATGTCATCTTTGAAAATTTGGCTAGAAATAATCTTATCTAAAATCCATAGACTCAACCATAGAAAAAAATTAGTCAAGGGCATCCTGGTATAAAGAAAATGAGCTCTACAAATTTCACCATGTTAAAGGGTACCCCACCCTCAAGTGCATGCAACTCAAATATTACATGGAAGATCTCATTGATCAAAAGGAAATCATAGTGAGAGCATAAACTTCCACAAATGCAAGATTATTGATATATCAAAATGCATGTCCTCCACATAACATAAATATGAGCAAATCCCTTGTGAATGATACTACCACTAACAACACCAACAAACCAAACAATGATCAAACCAAATAAGGTGATAACCACAATAAATCATAGAACTATACCTTGGTCTACTTGGACTATGGAAATCTGATCAGCTGCATATCTCAAATAGAGCCTTCTATAAATTTCATCAATATCAAAGGCCTAAACAATCAATATGTAGTTACCACAAGAAGAACTCAACTCAACATAGCCAAACCATCTGCACCTATCCTAGGAGCCCCACAATATAATAACTTGGAACACCTTGGAAACACACCAACCCAAATTTCTATCCTAGATCTCATGTGCACTAGTCTACTTTACAAAGAAATACTTGATAGTGCCCTTCATGAGTCTCATGTTCCCACTAATATCAATGCCACTGAATTTTTCAATTTGTTAGGGCATCTCTCTGCCTCATGTGCCTTATCCTTCAAAGCTTCTAACATCCCAACTGTTGAGCTAGATCATATCCTTCCACTCCACATAGCCATCATGGTTTCTAATTTTGCTGTCAAAAAGGTCATGATAGATGATGGATCAACCTTAAATCTTTGTATGTTAAAAGTCATCAAACAAGTAGGATACACTTAGGCATATATTATAAATGAGGTCATCACTATCAAATCTTATGACAACTTGGAGTGAACCACCAAAGGAACTATCTTTCTACCCATCAGAGTTGGCCTTGTCACTCAGGAAATAATCTATCATGTAGTTGATCTTAACCTACCATTCAACATTCTCCTTGATCAACCATATATCCATGCTATGAAGGTCATTCCCTCCACATATCATCAATGCTTTAAATTTTTGCATAATGGCACCGAGATAACCATCCATGCTAATCCTAAACCCTTTGCTTATTGCAATGTGGTAGTCACCTCATTTAATAACCATTGCCCCAAAATTGAGATTGGCAATACCATGGCCAGCTCCTCTGGTACTTACCATGATCTAGATACCATAATACCCTCCACTCTTTCCATGGTTAAGATCAACTGCCAAGGTTGCAGAGAATACAATCTTTCAGATGCCTTTATTGTTGGTGCTTTACCACTTGATCCACATACTTGGGGGTGCCCAACCTATCAAGGGCCAAAGCTAGACATCATTTCTTAGATCAAACAACTCTAACCTACCATATTTTTTGCAAATGAGATCCTTAATGAAGAGGAAACCACCCTTGATATTAGCACATGACTATACAGAGAACCACCTCCAAAAGGTAAAGAGCTCCTTGACTACTTTAAACAAAAATACCCACACTTACATCACCTTGCTACCTAACGATGGAATTATCAAGGAGGTGGTTTAGGCCATGAAGAGTCAGGCACTAGACACCCTATAGAGGCATACGAGAAAGAGAAAAATAAAGGTCTTGGCTATGGAATCCCTATAATTGGGGACACCGCAAAAGATGGTCATGCCTTTTTAAACATCTAGAACAATCTTGTCGAGGTTGAAGACATCCTTGAGGAAGTCAAAAAGAAAGCCTACGATGATATTTTCCCTGAAAAACTTATTTTAGGAGCCTCTATGCTTTGTGAACTATCCATTAACCTCATAGACCTCCCTCTTACTCATCAAAGGGGCCAATCCAACATTATTCATGTTGAAAAATTCTCTATGGAGCATGCACTCCTCAAATTCATGGGAGCTAAGACACCACACAAAAAGCCACCACCAATATCAAATTATGTCTACAAGTTGGATCCCAAAGGTTTCTTTGAGGAGGAGGAAATATCTAGTGGTGCAGGAGCACCTAGGCTAACCTCTACTAGTTAGTCAATTTTGGCTTGTACTTGACTCTAGCCAAGTCAAGAAGTTAGTTTAATTTGGTTGAGGACCTTAGAAGGTCTTGTTTTATGTTGGTTAGGTGAATTAGTCGCTAGGACTAAGGTCACTAATTAACCTTTGTTTGTTGTTATTTCAATTTCCTAGTGTTAGGAGCTTAGCTTAAGTTGGAGTCTTAAATGTGTTCTAAATACATAATGGTTGTTGTAAAGATTCCATAAGGTAATAAATGGATTTGGATCCATGAAAAATAGGTGGTTATGAGTCCTAGAATATAGGATTGAGGCACATGACAAAGTTGCCAAGTGTTGAGAAGAAATTGTCTTCAATTTTGCAATTATTGCAAAAGAGTGCATGCCATTCAGGTATCTTTGGATTCCCTAAGTTATAGGATGGTTATGCTGCATCCAATAGGCCCTAAAATTAAGGAAATTGCATCTAATGAGACCTAATACTCGAACACAAAGTATGATGGAAGTATTGTAATAGTTTAGAGAAAGTTTAGAGAGCTCTGCAAGCATTTTTAACAGATTTTTACTAGTGTTTGTGTTGACAGTCATATTTAATGGACTGAAAAACTAAATATAATTCTTTATTAGTGTTCTATAGGTTGTTTATGAACTTTTTAATTTGGATATCAGGTCATTTTGAGTTCATCTAAGTACTGGTTTTGGGTGTTTTAGTTCAGGCAGTCTATTTTCAGCTTATTTTGAGTAGTTTAGAGAGTCATGACTCCTCCATGAAATCTAACCATGGATAATCATTCATGATAGATGGAAATGGAAGAGGAGTAATTTTTGTATATATTTTTAGGATTTAGGAGTTGTGAAAGCATGAAGAACTATATATTATGCTAGGCCCTAGGCGAGTTTGTGCAACCCGGTTAGAGGTTTAGAGGTGAAAAGAGTGAAGAAACATTGTATGGTTGTATGTATCCGTACTGCTCCAGGAATTTTTCATAAAGATAAACATCATATCTATCCATTCTATGCACATAGGAGTCATACCAATCATTTAGGATTTACTTTGAGCAAGTTTGCTATCAAAACCACAGTTCAGTCCTAGAAATCAGGCCTATTAGGCATCTTGTCCTTATTTATAGGAACCCCCTGTACGATCACTTTCAGACCTAGAAACCTTAATGAAAGTTTTAAAAATTCCAAAAGGGTATCCAAATCAAGTTTTAGTTTTTTGAGTTTTTTGGAAAAAATTTACTAAAAAGGGGAAAAACGGACTAGTGAAGACTACAAGGAAATAAACCTATTTTAAGGTCTCTACATGATGAATTGCTGAAGCTGATTGGAAGATGATTCAAGATCCTTCCAAAATAGTTCAAATGAGAAATATTATAATTTTTTACATGATGGAGAAGACCCCTGCAATTTTGGAGCATGTTTATAGAGATTTGGCACTTAGAGCCTTCTAAGGGAGTGTGGAGAAGTGAATCAAAACTAGGGTGTTGATAATTCAAGGTGAAGTTTTCAGAGATTGACTCTTATAGAAGAGTTTGAATAGGTCTTAGTTAATGATCTAAGCCTATTGGAAGATCTTATAGAGAAATAGGATACTAGGAGGCAAGTGAAGTCTCTTGGAGGGTGTGAAAACAAGCCTTGGAGTTTTATCTTACACCATATTGGTATCAGAGCTTGGTTGATCAAGCTTGTGGTCAATGCATCAATCTTCTGAATCATTAGGAAAGAATACACCAGCCCAAGCCATGGTGACTAATGCTGAACTAGCAAAGAAGGTTGAGGAACAAGAAGAGGATAACAATTTGTTAAGACAAAGAATAGCTCAAATGGAGCAGCTCTTGGGTGAAGTCCAAGACAAAGCTGATAGGGTCAAAGAAAAGATTGACCTTAAAGAAGAAGCTGAAGCAAAGGAGAAGGAAGTAGAGTTTGAGGAAGAAGCACCAGCTCCTGATCCTGTTCTTCGTGAAGAGCCATTCTTGAAAGTATTGAAGGCATTGAGTGGCAAGGCTTTAGAAGGTGTTCCACTTTTTAGTGTACAAATGGATCCAGATTCAGTTGTGGATTGGATAGACAGCATTGAGAACCATTTTGAATGTGATGGTATCTCTGAAGCACAAAAGGTAATGGTGGCCAAGTCTAGACTAAGAGGTTCAACTCTTACTTGGTGGAAGTTTGTGCAAACCGAGAGGGAAAATGATGGTAAAGGTCCTATTGTGACATGGAAGGGTATGGTATCCAAAGTCAAGCAAACATATCTTCCTGATGACTATGAAGTCCAAATGCATAGAAGGAGACAAAATCTTAGGCAAAAAGATTTGGATGTCCAAGCATATACCGAGGAGTTTCAAAAACTGTGTTTGAGGTCCAAGGTAGTTGAGGATGAGAGCATCAAGCTAGCAAGGTATTTGAATGGTCTCAAATGGTCTATTCAAGAAGAGATGAGCCTAGTGAACTTCAAATCCATTAGGCAATGCTATCAAATGGCCTTGAAGATAGAGGAGAAGAGCAAGAGAAAGCAAGATAGCTCCGAAGGTAAAGGCAAAGGAAAAGATACAAAAGGTCAAAGAGGTGGCTATGGTGGAAGAAGTTCTGATTCTAGAGCTCAAGGTGAGGTAAAATTCAGTGAGCAGCAAGAAGGAAGCTCAAGTAGAGGTGGTAGAGGAAGGAATTCTAACTCTAACTTTAGAGGAAGAAGTGGTGGTTCTTCACAAAGTGGAAGAGGCAATTATTTTGCCAATATGAAGTGCTACCATTGCAATCAAATGGGGCACCCTGCCTATAGATGCCCTGAGAAAGGTGGCTCATCACAAGGAGGTGACAAGAGAGCTAACCTTGTCCATGAAGACACTAATGCAGCAGCTAAACATTTTGAGATTCCATTAAATTCAGAGGAAGGGGAGAACCTCATGATGAGGAGAACTCTAATCAAGGAACCGATGAAGGAGGAGCCAAGCCAAAGAAGATCTTTGTTTAGAATCAAATGCAAGATAATGGGAAAAGTATGTAGGGTCATTATTGATTTAGGCTCTACTGATAATATAGTGTCAGAAGAAGCAGTGAGCAAGCTCAAATTGAAAAGGATATCCCATACCAATCCTTACAAGGTCACTTGCTCAATAAGGGTCAACATGTGTTAGTAAATGAACAAGCATGGGTGGAGTTCTCCATTGGAAGGTACAAAGACAAAGTTTTATGTGATGTGTTGCCTATGGATGCATGTCATTTGCTCCTAGGTAGACCTTGGCAATTTGACCGTCAAGCCATACATGATGGAGGAAAGAATTCCTATTCTTTCAAGAAGGATAACACTACCTTCAAAATTCAGTCATTGTTGGAGGATGCTGAAGTAAAGACAGCAGGTCCAAATGTTCTTATGGTAGGTGAAAAAGAGTTCCTACAAACCATGGAAGAAGGTGAAGGCATAGGGTATGCTTTGATGTTGAAACCAAGAGAAGGAGATGAAGACAAGGTGACTAAGAAGACTAGATTACCAAAGGAGATTCAAGGTATGTTGCAGACTTACCAAGGCATTGTAAGTGATGGTCAACCTTTAGCCTTACCCCCTCAAAGAGCCATAAGTCATAGGATAGACCTTATCCTAGGAGCTACCCTACCTAACAAAGCAACCTATAAGATGACCCCTCAACAAAATGAGGAAATAGCAAGGCAAATACAAGAGCTCTTAGACCAAGGCCTAATTAGAAAGAGTATTAGTCCACATGTTGTACCCACCGTACTTGCACCTAAGAAGGGAGGAAATTGGAGGCTATGTACTGATTCAAGGGCTATCAATAGGATAACCATAAGGTATAGGTTCCCTATCCCTAGGATTGAAGACTTAATGGATTGTTTAAGTGAAGCAAAGTACTATAGCAAGATAGACTTGAAGAGTGGCTATCACCAAATAAAAATCCATGGAGGAGATGAGTGGAAGATAGCCTTCAAGACTAATGAAGGACTATATGAATGGCTTGTCATGCCATTTGGATTGTCAAATGCCCCCTCTACATTCATGAGGCTCATGAATGAAGTACTCAAGGACTACATAGGCAAGTTTGTAGTTGTATATCTAGATGATATACTGGTTTTTAGCAAGACAAAGAGTGAGCATTTGAAACATCTTGATATTGTCTTCAAGAAGCTGCATGAAGAGAAGTTGATGATCAATTTGGAGAAGTGTGAGTTCATCAAATCAGAACTGGTATATCTTGGGTTTGTTTTATCTCATGGCAATTTGAAAATGGATAAGAGCAAGGTAGAGGCTATCATGAATTGGCCTACTCCAAGGTCAGCAACTAAGGTGAGGAGTTTTCATGGTCTTGCATAATACTATAGGAAGTTTATAAGACAATTTAGTGCAATTTGTGCTCCTATGTTGGATACTATCAGAGGAGGAATGAAAACCAAGTTTGTGTGGAATGAAGATGCTAACAAGAGCTTTGAGTTGTTGAAGGAAAGAATAGCTACCCAACCTATTATGGTGTTGCCAAGCTTTGAGAAGCTATTCACCATTGAATGTGATGCTAGCAATGTAGCAATTGGGGCTGTTCTAAGCTAAGAGGGTAGACCGGTGGCTTTCCATTCTGAGAAGTTAAGTGAGGCTAAGAGGAAGTACTCCTCATATGACTTAGAGATGTATGCATTGGTCCAAGCTCTAAGAAAATGGAGGCACTACTTGCTTCCCAAGGAGTTCATTGTGTATTCAGACAATCAAGCACTTAGCTTCCTGAATTCACAAGAGAAGTTGAGTCACAAGCACATGAAGTGGGTTGAGTACCTACAAGCCTACACCTTCAATATCAAGCACAAGAAGGGTGTACTAAACAAGGTGGCTGATGCATTGTCAAGAAGAACCCTCAAACTACAAGAAATCCAGTTGAAAAGCATGGGGATAGATCATTTCAAGGATCTATATGTAGATGATGAGGACTTTGCTGACATCTATAAGGTATGTGCTGAATACAAGAATCATTTTCATAGAAAATATGCTGATTATACTTTGCAAAGTGATCTCTTGTTCAAAGGGAATCAATTGTGTGTTCCTAGAGGTTCTATTAGAGAGAATTTAATTCAAGAAAAGCATAATGGTGCTTTGAGTGGTCACTTTGGGATCACTAAGACTCAAGACCTTGTTTCACGATTTTACTTTTGGCCTAGAATGAATCTTGATGTTAGGAGGTATGTGGAGAGTTGTCTAGTATGTCAAAAAGCCAAGGGCACTTCAACAAATGCTGGTCTTTACCAACCACTACCTATTCCTACTAGGCCATGGGAATGCTTAAGCATGGATTTTGTAGTTGGGTTACCCAAGACAAGACAAGGAATGGATAGTGTATATGTGGTTGTGGATAGATTCAGCAAGATGGCTCACTTTGTGCCATGCAAGACTACACATGATGCAAGTCAAATAGCATCTCTATTCTTCAAAGAGATAGTGAGAATACATGGACTACCAATCAGCATTGTTTTAGACAGAGACACAAAATTTATGAGTCATTTTTGGAAGACTCTTTGGAAAAGATTGGGAACTAACTTATCCTTTGGGTCAGCCTACCATCCCCAAACCGATGGTCAAACTGAGGTTGTTAATAGAAGTCTTGGAAACCTTCTAAGATGCCTAACTAAGGAGTATGGACAACAATGGGATCAGTTGATTGGGCAAGCTGAATATGCCTATAATGACACCATAAATAGATCAACCGGCAAGAGTCCATTTGAAATTGTATATGGCCTACATCCTAGAGGTGTCTATGAGTTGAGAGATTTAAAAGATGGAGTCAAGGCAAGTGCATATGCTGATGACTTTGCATTTGCTATGCAAGAAGTTCATGAAACAGTGAGGAAAACATTGACAGAGAACACTATAAAACATAAAGCCAAAGTGGATGAAAGTAGAAGGACAGTTGATTTTAATGTTGGTGACTTGGTTATGGTGCATCTCAACAAGTCAAGACTAAAAAAAGGAGTCCCCCACAAGCTACAAATGAGAAGGATAGGACCCTGTCCTATATTGGCTAAATATGGTGACAATGCATTCAAGGTTGAACTGCCGGAAGATAGTGGATTGTCACCCATTTTTAATATTGCTGACTTAGTCCATTATAAAGGACCACAACAAGACATGGATCAGACTCTTCATGAAGTGATAAGAGATGTGGAGGATCTCCAATTACCTACTGCTACAGTCATAGGCCCAGACATCGTACTAGATACACGAGTCTATAAAAAGACAAGGACTAAAGAGTACAAGGAGCATCTCATTAAAAGGCATGGACAAAATGATGTTGATGCTATTTGGATGAAAGAATCAGAGTTCAAAAAGATGGGATTTGATCCTACCATCATCAATCCAAGGATGGATTGAACTTCTTATTTTGGGGAGGATGGTGCAGGAGCACCTAGGCTAACCTCTACTAGTTAGTCAATTTTGGCTTGTACTTGACTCTAGCCAAGTCAAGAAGTTAGTGTAATTTGGTTGAGGACCTTAGAAGGTCTTGTTTTATGTTGGTTAGGTGAATTAGTCACTAGGACTAAGGTCACTAATTAACCTTTGTTTGTTGTTATTTCAATTTCCTAGTGTTAGGAGCTTAGCTTAAGTTGGAGTCTTAAATGTGTTCTAACTACATAATAGTTGTTGTAAAGATTCCATAAGGTCATAAATGGCTTTGGATCCATGAAAAATAGGTGGTTATGAGTCCTAGAATATAGGATTGAGGCACATGACAAAGTTGCCAAGTGTTGAGAAGAAGTTGTCTTCAATTTTGCAATTATTGCAAAAGAGTGCATGCCATTCAGGTATCTTTGGATTCCCTAAGTTATAGGATGGTTATGCTGCATACAATAGGCCCTAAAATGAAGGAAATGGCATCTAATGAGACCTAATACTCGAACACAAAGTATGATGGAAGTATTGTAATAGTTTAGAGAAAGTTTAGAGAGCTCTGCAAGAATTTTTAACAGATTTTTACTGGTGTTTGTGTTGACAGTCATATTTAATGGACTGAATGACTAAATGTAATTCTTGATTAGTGTTCTATAGGTTGTTTATGAAATTTTTCATTCGGATATCAGGTCATTTTGAGTTCATCTAAGTACTGGTTTTGGGTGTTTTAGTTCAGGCAGTCTATTTTCAGCTTATTTTGAGTAGTTTAGAGAGTCATGACTCCTCCATGAAATCTAACCATGGATAATCATTCATGATAGATGGAAATGGAAGAGGAGTCATTTTTGTATATATTTTTAGGAGTTAGGAGTTGTGAAAGCATGAATAACTATATATTATGCTAGGCCCTAGGCGAGTTTGTGCAACCCGGTTAGAGGTTTAGAGGTGAAAAGAGTGAAGAAACATTGTATGGTTGTACATATCCGTACCACTCCAAGAATTTTTTATAAAGATAAACATCATATCTATCCATTCTATGCATATAGGAGTCATACCAGTCATTTAGGATTTACTTTGAGCAAGTTTGCTATCAAAACCACAGTTCAATCCTAGAAATCAGGCCTATTAGGCATCTTGTCCTTATTTATAGGAACCCCCTGTATGATCACTTTCAGACCCAGAACCCTTAATGAAAGTTTTAAAAATTCCAAAAGGGTATCCAAATCAAGTTTTAGTTTTTTGAGTTGTTTGGAAAAAAATTACTAAAAAGGGGAAAAACGGACTGGTGAAGACTACAAGGAAATAAACCTATTTTAAGGTCTCTACATGATGAATTGCTGAAGCTGATTGGAAGATGATTCAAGATCCTTCCAAAATAGTTCAAATGGGAAATATTATGATTTTTTACATTATGGAGAAGACCCTTGCAATGTTGGAGCATGTTTATAGAGATTTGGCACTTAGAGCCTTCTAAGGGAGTGTGGAGAAGTGAATCAAAACTAGGGTGTTGATCATTCAAGGTGAAGTTTTCAGAGATTGACTCTTATAGAAGAGTTTGAATAGGTCTTAGTTAATGATCTAAGCCTATTGGAAGATCCTATAGAGAAATAGGATACTAGGAGGCAAGTGAAGTCTCTTGGAGGGTGTGAAAACAAGCCTTGGAGTTTTATCTTACACCATCTAGTCACAAAAATGACCAAAATAAAGAAAACAAAAAGCAACAGAGCAAAGTAAAATTATCCCCTAGTGAAAACTCTTCTAGAGCACCATTGAATCACTCAAAAAATGAAATATCAATAAAGGATGTATCTGACGGTGAAACCTTTCCAAGGTACCTAAGGATGGAGATTTCATCCTTCTCTTACAAGATTATAGGACTATAGTATCATTCATCCTAATAGAGGACACCCGACTAATCAATGTCAACCTAATAGAGATACCAAGGATCATATACATTGCAACATGTTTACCATTAGAACAAGCAAACCTTCTCATTGAGGTACTCCAGGAAAATATAGGATGGTTTTCATGGTCATATCAAGACATCCTAGGACTTGATCCTAAGTTAGTGGTGTCATGTCCCCTTTTCAAATAATTAAAAATAATAATCTTTGCTAAGGCAGGCAGGCCCAAAAAGGTGAAGTTTTGGAAAAAGGGGATAATCTTTGGATGCTAATGGACTAATAAATAAAAATTATTATTAAAATATGTTTTATTAACCCCTCTTGGATGTGAGTTAGGGTTATGCCCTCTTTAAGGGGTTTGGAGGCATTCTGGGCTCATTCCAGAACTTGATTTTTGCTCATTTCTTTGTTATTCTTCAGAGGCTGCCAAACCTGTGGAGAAGGAGACCCAAGAACGAGAGTTTGCAGGTTTCCAGGGAGACCCAAGAATGGGAGTTTTTAGGTTTCTAGGAAGGCTAAGGATGGGAGTTTGAAGCCATTCCATGTGCATGCTCATGCAGAGTTTGCCTTTGTGCTGAACAGTGCAGATTTGTGAGTTTTTGGGTGTATTTTTTGTAAGAGTTTGGTGTTTCCGGTTGAGTATTTCATATCAGTTTGGGTTGCTGCTGTATATCAAAATTTTAAATATTAAAATAGAGTTTAAAATATGTATTTGGATATGATTATACTTCTGTGATAGATTATTAATTTTTTATGATGATTCTGGGCTATTTATTGCTATTTTCGGGAGCCCAATGAGCATTGTTTTTGTCCTCCGTTTGGGAGCTATTGTGTCCATGTTATACATATCTAGAAATGTCATTTTATAGTCTTTTATGCTGCTCAAATTTATGTAAAAATGTCCACTTTCAGATTTATTAATAATAGGTGAAGTTGTGAAGCTTTTTGCACTATTTCTGGCATACCCGATTTGGGGTTTCTTGAGAAATTTGGTGGATCTTTGTGATATTAGTTGTTTGATTTTAAAGATCTGATTAGAGGTGTGAAATATCATACAAAATCAGAAAAGGGACATTTCAGTGGTATCAGAGCCATGATCTACCCAGCTTGAGGGTTTGTAGAAGCTTGCATGTCAGTTTTGACAACTACCCAGATCTTGCATGTCAGTTTTGACAACTACCCATATCTTGCATGTCAGTTTTGACAACTACCTAGATCTTGCATGTCAATTTTGACAACTACCCAGATCTTACATGTCATAATTTATGGTTGCATGTTGCTTCTAATCAGATGCATGTCAAAATCTATGGTTGCATGCTACTTCTAGTCATTTGCATGTTAGTTCTTGGTGAATTTGGTGGTTGCATGTTGCTTCTAATTAGTTGCCTGTCAAAATCTATGGTTGCATGCTACTTCTAGTCAATTGCATGTTAGTTCTTGGTGTTTGAAGAAGTTATAACCTATTGGGGTTACACTCTACTTTATTCAGAATGGACAGGTATAGTACAGAGTCTCAGAGGACACGATCTTGGACAATTGATATCCAGAGTCAGAATAGTAGAAAGGATGGTTATTTAGACATTCGAGATAAACTTAGGAAAATAAGCCATGACATGTCTGAACAGTTGGTTGAGCACCACTGTATAATGAATGACATGTTGTCCGACCCAGCTAAGGTGGATAAGTTGACTAGATTTCTATTTGGCAGATTTTCTCACAGGGCAGATGACACAATTACCAAGAACTTGCATGAGGAGTTTAAGAAACTAGCTTATAGTCAGGCTGAGGTCTCAAATTCTACTCTGCCACAGGAGGTAGTGAGAAAGGATATTACACAGATTGATAGTAATGGTCAACTTGATACTAAAATTGAGACAATTGTATACAGGTCGTTAAAGGGTGATATCACAGGTATTCAAGATGGTATAGTTACAACAAGTAGTGACTACAACGTAGTGGGTTCAGATGATGATTATGAGTATGTTGTTGTACATGATGGTGAGATACCTAGTAGAGATGAGCAAACATTGAGCATTCATGACTTTGCTGAGAAAGAGTACTAGGCACAGTTAGATGCTTCGTCACATGAGGTTGAGGCTAGTAGTACTTCACACGATTTGTCCAACCAGCTGAAAGTGAACAAAGACAGTATTGGGACTTCATTATCTCATCATGACAGGTATGTGGAGTTAGTTGGTATTGGTCATATTTCTCAAGTGAGGATTTTTCTTGAGTTACCAGCTAATTCTAGTTTACAGATATGGACTCGAGATTGTTATACTGGCATTTGGGATTCAGTTGACTGGAGATCTTTAACACTTTTTGGTAGCAGTGTTCGTCTAGGTGCTATCATGGATTTAATTAGCAGATTGCACGGTGTTGTCTTTTCTTGTGCTAGCAGCTTATTCAATGTTGGTATTAGTTTTTATACACTGGTGTTGGGCTTTGTTCATATATCCAGTCGACCATACTTGCTGGAATGTGTTGATGATCTTTCATATTTGGCAGTGTGTACAGATGAGTCCCAGGATCATATTGGCATTGATGACATCCAAGAGGATGCAGTGGGAAGTTTTGAAGACTTAGTTTCTTTGGGTACAAGGGAGTTGGATAGCAGTGCTACAGTTTTTGATACTCCGTTTGTTGATATGAGCTTTAGAGTTGATTCATAGGATATGGATGGTAATAATCTAGAGACTAGTAACTTTGAGGATACTCCTTCAGAAAGTGCATCAGAGGAGGTTTGTAGGAGACAGTCAAGCCAATGCCATCACGTGTCTAATTAGTTGAGAGT
This sequence comes from Cupressus sempervirens, assembly GCA_028749045.1. Classification (NCBI taxonomy): domain Eukaryota; kingdom Viridiplantae; phylum Streptophyta; class Pinopsida; order Cupressales; family Cupressaceae; genus Cupressus; species Cupressus sempervirens. Next base: position 799,573,827 of record CM053783.1, on the reverse strand, counting down.
TAGTGAGCGAGACATTGCTATCGCTTGCCAACATTTCGATGCTACTCGTCAATTGTTAGCAATTTATGGATGGGGTTCTCCTACTAGTGATGAGAAGGGAGGCAATTATCTTTCCTTGACAGAGTTGCACTCTTTATGGAAGGCTATCCAGATTCTAAGACAGGATTATATGCAGTTGGTAGCCGACAGAGATTATCTTATGGAGTGGGGTAGTATAGCATATGATGCATTGTTGGCCAAGGAAGATGAGGTGAGTGAGCTTACTGAGCAGCTTGAGGTGACTTCTGAGATTCTTGAGAGTACACAGTTGGCTTTCAAGGAGTCACAGTTTCATTTGGCTAAGGTGACCATGGAGTTAGAGCAACTATAGTCTTTACTAGATTCTGTACAGTCACAAGCTGTGGCGTCTGATGATCCGAGGATGTCCATGGTCGAGATTGTCAAAGATAGTGGAGATGGGGATGCATCCATCCTTGATACTAACATTGGCATAACAGGTTCATCCCCACTAAAGTCAGGTTCAGTTGAGTTGGGTGCTACAGCAGATTGTTGTGGTATGCCTAACATGGTGGTGACCTCTAACACTAATGGCATGAAGACTAGAGATGCTGTATCAAAGACCATGTGTGATGTTGGTGAGCCGATAGTTGGCATGGTTCCTGCTAGTAATACTACTCCCTTGGTGATGAATTCAGAGGCAGTAGTCAGTTCCAACTTGGTTAGTGATCGATTACAGTTAGTTACATCTAGATTGTAGTCAGAGCCACTGACTAAGATTGGCACATTCTATCAGCATTACATTGTGAGGTATGCTCATCAATTTACCTTTGATGACCATGTTGATGAGATGATGATACAGAGATGTACTTTGGTTCCTAGTGCTTATCATCAGTTATGGGATAGTTTGATGCCTCGGGATGAGAGTCGTGATGGGCACGACATGGTGATAGTTTCTACAGTTTACAGCTTGACAAATACATGACTTAGAGCAGGATTTTTAGAGTGATGCTTTAGCGGGTGTTGTTATTGATTCTACTCCTTTGGCTATGACATCTCCTGACTTAGCTGGTGATCAGTCACAGTGGGTTGTATCACTTGTTCATGGTGAGTTGTTTACTGAGGTTGGTTTTCTTTATCAACATTATATTGCAGGGTATGTACATCAGTTAGCATTTGATCCTTGTGTTGAGGAGTTGATGGCAGGAAAATTTGGTTTGGGTTCCATTTCTTATTGTTTATCTTGTGATGGCTTTTCACCATCAGGGGTATATGGGAGTTATGGTAATGACACAGTGGCTGGTGATCTGCAGAGTTGTGTTGACTGCAGGAGTTGTACAGTGTGTGGATTCTCCATACTTGGTATAGTTTCATTTGAGAGCGTTCACCATTGTTACAGAGTTGGATTGTACATTCCGTATAGGCCAGTGGGATACGTTGATGGTATTTACTGTGTTGACAGTTTGATTTGTGCCCTTTACTTGGGTTCTAATGTTCTAAGAGTTTGTGTGTCGTGGGTTTTTGATTGTGGTAGTGGTGATTTTGGAATTTGGTTGAGCTGTAATTGTCAATTTGATTATGGATTCCTCTTGGTCATATTGCAGAGGGTATTGCAGGAGCCTATGTTATTTGGCAGTAGTATAGTTCATGACTACATTTGGGATCCAGGTGGATTGATTGGTTTATTGTTCAGCCATTGCTTGAGGACAAGCAATGTTTGGGAGGGGAGGACTTGTCATGTCCCCTTTTCAAATAATTAAAAATAATAATCTTTGCTAAGGCAGGCAGGCCCAAAAAGGTGAAGTTTTGGAAAAAAGGGGATAATCTTTGGAAGCTAATGGACTAATAAATAAAAATTATTATTAAAATATGTTTTATTAACCCCTCTTGGATGTGAGTTAGGGTTATGCCCTCTTTTAAGGGGTTTGGAGGCATTCTGGGCTCATTCCAGAACTTGATTTTTGCTCATTTCTTTGTTATTCTTCAGAGGCTGCCAAACCTGTGGAGAAGGAGACCCAAGAATGAGAGTTTGTAGGTTTCCAGGGAGACCCAAGAACGGGAGTTTGTAGGTTTCCAGGAAGTCTAAGGATGGGAGTTTGAAGCCATTCCATGTGCATGCTCATGCAGAGTTTGCCTTTGTGCTGAACAGTGCATATTTGTGAGTTTTCAGGTGTATTTTTTGTAAGAGTTTGGTGTTTCCGGTTGAGTATTTCATATCAGTTTGGGTTGCTTCTGTATATAAAACTTTTAAATATTAAAATAGAGCTAAAAATATGTATTTGGATATGATTATACTTCTGTGATAGATTATTAATTTTTTGTGGTGATTCTAGGCTATTTTGTGCTATTTTCGGGAGCCCGATGAGCATTTTTTTTGTCCTCCGTTTGGGAGCTATTGTGTGCATGTTATACAGATCTGGAAATGTAATTTTATAGGCTTTTATGCTGCTCAAATTTCTACTTTCAGATTTATTAATAATAGGTGAAGCTGTGAAGCTTTTGGCACTATTTTTGGCATACCCGATTTGGGGTTTCTTGAGAAATTTGGTGGATCTTTGTGATATTAGTTGTTTTATTTTAAAGATATGATTAGAGGTGTGAAATATCATACAAAATCAGAAAAGGGACATTTCAAGTGGTATGTCACTTGGCTGTCAATCCAAAGGTTAAACTAGTCAAGCAAAAACTCCATAAGATGCATCCCAAAGTTTCTCTACTATTCAAAGCAGAGTTAGAAGAAATGTTAGATGCAAAGATCATTCACCCCATTGAATATTCTAAGTGAATCTCTAACATGGTACTAGTCACCAAGCCTTTGGGTGATTTTAGAATCTGCACTAACTTCAGGGTCCTCAATAAAGCTTGTCCAATAGATGACTTCCCTTTACCAAATATTGACATGATTGTTGACCTCATAGTAGGCCATGAGCTCCTATCTCTCTTGGATAGTTTCTCTAGGTACAATCAGATTTAGATAGCAGAAGTAGACCAACATAAAACATCATTCACTACTCTTTGGGTAAATTTTTTCTATAACATGATGCCATTCGGGTTAAAGAATGCAAGGGAAACCTATTAACAAGCTATGGCAGTCATCTTCCATGACCTCATCCAAAAAACCCTTGAAGATTATGTGGATTACATATTGTTCAAATCAGTCAATGCCCTTGATCACTTATCTAACCTTGAGAAAGTGTTTGATCAGCTAGCCAAATACCAACTCATGCTCAACCCCAAGAAATGTGTCTTTGATGTCACATCTAGAAAGCTTCTAGGCTTCATTGTATCATAGTGTGGCATTGAAATTGACCCTCAAAAGGTTAAAGCCATCATGGATATGTCTCGTCCCAAAACACTATGACAACTCCACTCTCTCCAAGGAAAGTTACATTCAGTTAGGAGATTCATCTCACAACTTGCCGATAAATGTCAACCATTCACACATTTGCTAAAAAAGGATCAAAATTTTAGATGGGATCGTATTTTCCAATTAAACTTTGAACTAAGTAAGAAATACCTATCTAACCCACCTATCCTAGTTCTACCATTTGCAGGATGACCATTGATATAGTACATAACAACTACCCAACAACACTAGGTGTGCTTTTGGCACAACTTGATGAAAAAGTAAAGGAAAGGGCTATTTACTACATTAGCCAAACTCTAGTTGGTTATGAGATTAACTACACACCTATGGAAAAATTACTAAGTTGTGGTCTTTGCCACTCAGAAGCTTTGTCACTACATGTTGAGTCATATTGTACAACTTATGTCCAAGATTGATCCTTTGAAATATATGTTGTCATGCATAGTACTCATAGGCCACCTAGCCAAATGGGTCACATTTTTTAGTGAATTTGACATCCAATATGTCAACATAAAGGCCATCAAAAGGAAAGCTATAGCAGATCATTTGGCCAATGAACCCTTGGTTGTTGATCAACCCCTCATTATGGAGTTCCTGGATGAATATCTTTGCCTGATAGAGGAACAACCACTATAGAAATTATATTTTATGGATCTTATACATCCCATGGTTCTAGAGCCAACATATTATTGGTCACCCCTCAGGTTGACTATATTCCTAAGTCTTTCAAACTCCAGTTCCAATGCACTGACAACATCTCAAAGTATGAAACTCTTATTGCAGGGCTCAAAATAATGGTTGAGTGGAACATCACAAAACTACAGGTCTTCAGGGATTCACAACTAATTATCAAAAAAGTCCTTGATGAGTATCAAACCAAGGATGATAAACTTTAGCCTTACAAGGAATTGGTAGATCAACTGAAGCAACACTTTACTCAGATCCAATTCACTCAAGTTCCTAGGTTAGATAACACGCTTGTAGATTACATGACCACTATTGATTCACTCTTGGAGATCTCTCAAGAAGCCACATAGTATGAATTCTTAGTTGAGTATCTACATGACCTCACATATGATAATGATGAATCAACATAGGTATGTGTCTTGGTTGGTCCCCAATCCTCATGGTACCATGAAACTCACACTTACCTAAAAAATGGTACCATATCTCCATATCTCACAAGAACCCAATGCCAAAACCTTATTCATAGAGCATCCTGCTACACTATCATAGCTAACAACCTATATTGTTGAGGTTATCATGATAATCTCTCTTGGTTTTTAGACCAAAATGAGGCTACAATGGCTCTTAAAGAGGTACATGCTAGACTTTGTGGTGCTCACATAAGTGGTATAGTCCCAGACAAACAAATACTCAGAGCTAGATACTATTGGCCTATCATAGAACATGATGCTTATGACTATATCAAAAGGTGTCTACCTTGTTAGAAACATGCAAATTTAATAGGAGCTACAACTCAAGATCTTCAACCCATTACACCACCATGGCCATTTGTATGTTTGAGGTTCAATCTTGTTGGTGTTATTGCACCTCTATCTCAATAAGGATAATCATTGCAATAGATTACTTCACCAAGTGGTTAAAAGTAGTCCCACTTGTTATTGCCATAGGATTTCAAGTATCCAAGTTTATCCTTTATCATATTATATGCTACTTTGGTATCCCTGCTACCATTTTCATAGACCATGGAGGTAATTTTGAAAACCTTAATATCGAAGAGTTGTGCACCTCCCTCCACATTCATCACAATTTTTCAAGACCCTACTTTCCACAAGGTAATGGTCGGGTTGAGGCAACTAAAAAAACCCTACTCAAGATCCTCAAGAAAGTTGCTAATGATTCTAGCTACGATTGACATTTACAAATCAACCTCGACTTATGGGCTTACCATATAGGAACAACCCCATATTCCATGGTTTATGGGGCCAAATTAGTCCTACCTATTGAAGTTGAACTCCCATCCTCGTGCATTTCTTTGCAAGGAAAAATATTAGATGAGGACTATAGAGTAGCCAAACTCACATAGCTAGACCTACTTGATGAAAAAAGGTAATAGGCATATAACCATCTTACAGTCTATCAAAATTGCCTCAAGTGCAACTTCAAAAAAAAGGTTCACTCATGGCAGTTTCAAGAAGGTGACATGGTCCTCAAAGAAAATATGAAAGTCTAAGTAGACTGAGAAAAGAAGGGCAAGTTTGAGCCCACATGGCTCGACCCATATGTTGTCACAACATCTTTTGACTTTGGAGCCTACAAACTATCAACCCTAGAAGGTGAAGTACTAAATGATACCACAAACATCATTCACCTCAAGAAGTTCTATTCCTAAGCTCCTTAGTGTGTTCTGCTAGTCTTGTCAAAAAACCAAAAAAAATTAAAAAAAAGTGAAAGAAAATAGTAAAAAGAAATAAGCATCCAATGGTGAAAACTTAACAATTCAAGAACCTTGGATAGATACCTTGGTGAAAACCTAGAAAATAGGCACCATGTGTACATGGCCTTCCCATTATCTATTAGTAATATACATTTGTTCACTATCTCCCTCTGTATCTTGTCACCCATCTTCCCATTTTTCCAAGGTGTTCCAACAATCCTATTACCAGACTATCACTACCACTATCTCCATCCTTGAGCTTGGAAATCAAAATAGAGTAGTGTATTATACCATGATTCTTCCCACATGTATCATATCCATGTATCTTATCACATGTACCATATTGTACATAGATTCTCTCTTGTACCATATCTGTGTATCATGCCACTTGTAACTCTAGCAATGGTGTACTATGTCAAATCATTTAGGTTACATCCTCATCCTAAGCTTTTTCCATTGTCAATATACCTCTAGCCTTTTATTCTAAGCCTTTGTACAAAAACCCTTGAACATATCTTGGTTTGTTTGTTGTATATCCTCTTTTCTAATCCTTCCTAGTCTAGGTCATTCTTCAAAGCCTGTAGCAAAATCTTTTCATCAAAGAGTTGTCCTAAGAAAGGTTATAGTTGCCAAAATTGTCATAAATTTTTGAATACTACCAAAGGGTCCTTGTAGGATGCATCCTCCCTCATGTCTGATCTTGATCCATCAGTATCCAGTCCTACCAATCTCTTTGACAAAAAGTTATTTTTTAATGGATTTATTCTTGCTTTCGATATTGGATTTCACTTTTTAGTTCTTGAATTATCTTTTCCAAGAAATTTAATTATTCCCTCTGTAAATTCGTCATGATCTTTTATATCATGGTGTGTTGTGAATGGGTCAATTCAAGTGTGAGGTTTTGATTAGGTCTTTTTTTGCTTGTGAGTCAGTCGTATGTGACCCTTGCATATTTCAAACATGTGCTCATTCATGATCACATTGGAATTTGGGAAATATTGTTTTCTTATGGATTACCTTGTATCATTTCCACTTTGATTCATATAGGACTCATGTGTGATGTTGGGGAAATCCTTGCATGCTTGTTCAAGTCAGTTTTATGTAATATTGGGAAACAAGCCTTAATGTTCTTGGTAACCTTGGTATATCCCCGGTATTCCTATATCAAATTAGGTGCTCAAACTGCATGGTGGTACTTCTTTACGAAGTACCCCATCCTCAAGCTTCAAGCATCATTCCATCATCCCATCACTTTGTTCCATAATAAAGAAATCTCATTAATCTTCATTTTACCGTGTTCACACTACCAAATCTTACACATTCTTATCTTACCATACAAATCTATCCTACCTACCTAACCAGTTTCTATTCCTAAAACCATCCCTAGATCTCCTATCATTCTATCCACATTCTGCCCCATCACCTCAAATCCAATCTGACAAACTATCCCCCTTTCCTTTCTTTCTGATCCCCTATCCCATCACATCTCCCTAGATCTCCTATCCCACAAGTATTATGTTCCAAGTTGTGCACATTGTTTCCCCCCAACCAAGGCTATGGTCAATTAGTGATATGCTAAAAATCCATACTAACTGCCCTCCTACTCCCACATATGTTTCCCTCTCATTCTACTTGCATTTCATCTCATGCCCACTCATCTCTCACTGCATTACCGTGATCTTTTTTTCATTTTAAGTCATCATTTGCATCATCATAACTCTTAAAGTCCCACTTTACTTATCATTTCCATCATCATAATTTTCATGGTCCATTTTAAATCATCATTTTTCTTATCATAGTTAAGATCCTTTTTCACTATCATAGTTTTAGTTTCATTCTTTCACCATCATAGTTTTAGTTTCATTCTTTCACCATCATATTTTTAGGTCCATTCTTCCACCATCATAGTTTTTGATCTATTTCCATTATCATAATCTTAGGTTCATTTCTATTATCATAATTTTTGGTTCATTTCCATTATCATAATCTTAGGTTCATTTCCATTATCATAATCTTAGGTTCATTTTCGTTATCATAATCTTGGGTTCATTCTCATCATCCTACACTTTTAGGTTCATTCTCATCATCATAGTTTTAGGTTAATTTCTATCCTCTTTCCATCATCATAGTTTTAGGTTCATTTTTATCCTTTTTCATCATCATAGTGTTAGATTCATTTTTATCCTTTTCCATCAGCATTATTTTAGATTTATTTTTATCCCTTTCCATCATCATAGTTTTAGATTCATTTTTATCCTTTTCCATCATCATAGTTTTACATTCATTTTTATCCTTGTCCATCATCATAGTTTTAGGTTCATTTTTATCCTTTTCATCGTCATAGTTTTAGGTTCATTTTTATCCTTTTCATCGTCATAGTTTTAGGTTCATTTTTATCCTTTTTCCATCATCATAGTTTTAGGTTCATTTTTATCCTTTTCCATTATCATAGTTTTCAGTTCCCTTTTATCCTTTTTTCATTATCATAGTTTTAGATTCATTTTGATCCTTTTCCATCATTATAGTTTTAGGTCTATTTTAGTTATCATTTCCATCATCATATTCTGTACGCTTATTTCAATTACCATTTTCATCATCATCATTTTAGGTTCATTTTACTCATCCTTTTTCATCATCATAGTTTGTAGGTTCATTTTATGTTATCTATTTTACCTCATTATAATCACTTCATGAGTTAGAATCCTTTTTATCATACATCTCATATAGAAACATCACATCCTGCATCAAAAAATTTCAATATAATCATGCATATCCTAAACCTCACAATCCAACATGACATCCTACATTGCACATGTCAGTCCATCTCATACACCTATCGATAAACATATCATAAAAGAAAAATAGTATAGTAAAAATCACATAGCTACAATACTCAGCACACACATATCCCACCCCAAAGAATGCTCATAACTAAATAAATAAATAATTATCCCACATCCTTAATGAATAAAGTGTTGGAAATATAAGAGGAGTAACTGAGAGGGGAGGGGTGAATCAATTACTACTAAAATAAATCCCAAATCCCTTAGATGTTAGTACAAAAATACAATTTGAAAAATGGTTACTGCTAATACTTGGTAAACACACATAAAATGCTTTAACTTAGTAATAACTGAATGTGCTTGGTAAATGCTTAACATTCAAACTTTAGTTGTTATCTGTGATTACCATTACATTAACTTAGTTGAAAACACATAAAGAAAAGTAGCATGAACACATTTTATACCAGGATTTAACATGGAAATCCAATTTGGGAAAAACCACCAATTGCAACTAGTTACTACTTTTCACTCTTCTGAAGTGAGCCCTGTTAGGAGCCAACCTTGTTAAAGGTTACAAAACACACTGTTAGGTGTGACCCTATTAAAGGATTTAATCACCCTATTAGGAGTGGCCTTGTTAGAGGTCTTGAGACAATTCAATAGAACTGCCACCTTGTTAGAGGATTTGTAAATAGCTATTAAGTCAACTCTATTAAGAGATTTAGATCACTGCTACAATGGTTAGAGAGTAACAATGAGATGACCTGATTTGAATGTAACCAAATTGCTGATTATAGGTCTCTATTTTGGCTTTTACTTGATCCTTCTTGATCGAATATAACTTTTTTTCTCCACAAGGATATTTTTCTTATCCATCAAATTCACTTCCTCCCTTCATCTTCAATACATTCATAACATCTTCATGCTTTCACATTCTCAACTTGACCTTATACTTATATCTTTCATATTGTCAAGTCGGCTCAAATACAACTTAGACTAATTAATATTCATCACCTCAGTTGGCTAGAACTAATAGATAAATCAATTAAGCTTAATATGCCAAAATAAGAAATTCCTTCATTAGTTGACCTAGCTTGGTAGAAACTAGCTCAAAAGAAATTTCCTATGTTAACCAATAGAAGCTTGGTTAACACTAAAAACTTGCAAAGATCCTTTGGCAACCAACTGAGCTCGGTTAGCACTGGTTCCATTCAACTTTTCTTCATTAATTGAGTGAGCTCAGTTAACACTCACCTTTTTAAAACTTTCCTTCGATGCCCAAGTGAACTTGGTAGACACTACCTTCTAAACTAGGTAATCACAGGAATACTTGGTAGACACATAAAACTAATTTCACTACTCGAGTGATCTCAACATATACTGACCGATAATGATATGACATTTGTGTAACATCAAAGGGAATACACAATTAATCAATTATATACAACAATCTCCCTCTTTGGCATTGATGGCAACACAACATGTCATAACATAATAAAATTTTGGATTTATTCTTGAGAACTCCCTCTGTCAGTATGAGCTCTTCCTTTCACTAGTTTCTTCCTCTATCTACAACTTCTACCAAGTTCATTCACAAAACTTTCTCCCTCTTACAAAAAACTTCTCCTTCTTTGGAATAACAAAAATTTCTATGAGATATGATAGTAAACTTCTCCCTCTTTGACAACATATGCCAAAGATAACAACTTTGTTAATATCAATGTACCTTAAGTACTGATTCATTTGCAATATGCCCTTGTCAATTTTGCACCAACTAATTGATCTTCAACTTAGCTCTTTTTGATGCATCACTAAGCTTTATTTAGTGAACTTCAAATAGGGGAATGACCCCTAGCTTATCTTTTAGATATAGAAAGCATCCTTAGGTAATGGCTTGGTGAATATGTCTACAATCTTTTCTTTTGGATTCACATATTCCAATCAGACTTCTTTATCCTGCACCAACTCTCTTAAGAAATTATATTTTATAGAAATGTGCTTTGTTTTGGTATGCATCACTGGATTCTTTGAAATGTTGACTGCATTGGTGTTATCATAGTATATGACTATTGGATCCTTGATCTCTATCTTCATTCCTTCCAATAATTGTTTGAAACAAACAATGTTAGAACAATTAACTATTCTTGCCACAAATTCTACCTCTATTGTGGATTGAGAGATGCAATTTTGTTTCTTGCTTGTCCAAGACACTAGTCTTTTACAAAGAAAGAATGCTCCAGTGCTAGTGGTTTTTTTTGTCATCAAGACTTCCTGCCCAATCAACATCACTAAATACTTTCAAGTTTAAATTGCCTCCAAGTTTATACCATAAGCTATAGTCTTTAGTACCTTTCAAATAACTCATGATTCTCTTGATTTCCATCATGTGATTTTACCTAGGATTTGCTGAGAATCTTGCCACTATTCCCACTGCTAGAGCAATATCAGGCCTTGTATGTACTACATACTATAATTTTCCAATCATTGATCTATATGTGATATGATCTACTTCTTTGGAATCATCATTCATGGAAAGCTTATGCCCAGTAGACATAGGGGTTCCAACTAGTTTTGAATCTTTCATTCCAAACTTCTTTAATATCTCCTTGGTATACTTATATTGAGTGATGTAGATACCATTTTTGTTCTATTGTATTTGCAACCCAACAAAGAATTTTATCTCACCAACCATGGACATCTCAAATTCTTTACTCATTTCTTCTAAAAATCCTTTGCACAAGTCATCATTTCTTGTAAATAGAGTATCATCAACAAATATTTTTGCCAACACAATCTTCTTGTCTGGTCCTTCTTTGGTATACAAACTACTATTATCATTTGTTCTTTGAAAGCCAATCTGTAATAAGTAATTATGAAGTCTTTCATACCAAGCTCTCAAAGTTTGCTTGAGACCATATAATGCTTTGTGTAACTTACAAACCATGTCTCTTTTGCTAGGATCTACAAAACCTTCTAGTTGTTCAATGTAGACTTCCTCATCAAGAATTTCATTCAAGAATGTAGATTTAACATCCATTTGATACATTTTAAATTCTCTATGTACTGCATATGCTAGTAAATTTCTAACACCTTCTAGTCTTGCTATAGGAGCAAAAGTCTCACCATAATCAATACTTTCTTCTTGAGAATAGCCTTTGCATACTAGTCTTGCCTTGTATCTTGAAACTTTTCCATCTTCATTCAACTTATTTCTGAATACCCACTTTGTACCAATTACATTTTTATCTTTGGGTCTAGGAACAAGGGACCAAGTTTTGTTCTTTTATATTTGTTCTATCTCTTCATTCATTTATTCAATCCAACTTTTATTATTGAGAGCATCTTTTACATTTCTAGGTTCAAATTCAGCAAGTAAACATGTACCTTTTAATTTGCTTCTTATCATTGTTAAAATAAATTTTTCTCCAATGATCTGATTAGGTGCATGATGCCTTCTAACATATCTTGCTAACATAGGCTCTTAGGCTTTAAATGAGTTCCACTGTCTTCATTATGAACTTTAGTATCAAGCTCGGGTTCCACTATCTGTAACTTGGGTTCATCATACTTGGTTTGAACTAGCTTGGTAGCCTTTAATTGTGACTTGGGTCCTTCAAACTATGACTTAGGTTGCACTATTTGCAACTCGATAATTGTTAGAGATTTTGAGACTTGGGAGATGAAGCCTCCTTTCTTTCAGATAGATTTGGCAGGGTATCAGGTTCATAGTAAACAAATCTTTTGAAATCTTCTAGCTCCTTGTTTATTTCTTCTTCACTCTTTTCTAAAAACTCATCAATTCTAACATGTCCACTTTCTATTATTTTATGAGTAGACAAATTCAAACATTTGTATGCTTTACTTTTGCAAGAGTATCCTAGAAATATTCCTTCATCACCTTTTACATCAAATCTTCCTTTTCTAGATTCTTTCAATATATAACATTTGAAGCCAAATACTTTCAAGTAACTTACATTAAGTTTGTATCCATGCCATAGTTGATAAGGAGTTTTGATTGAATCTTTCTTCAACTATACTCTGTTCAAGATATGAATTGCAATGCTGATAGCTTCCTTGCAGTATTTGAGAGCAACATTATTTTTAATCATCAAGGTTCTTGCACAATCCATGATAGATCTATTTCTTCTCTCATCTATATCATTCTGTTGTGATGTACCAGGGGTTGATACTTGTCTTTTAATTCCTCTTTCAATGCAAAAATTATTGAATTCATTGGAGATTAATTCACCACCTCTTTTTGATCTTAAACATTTCAACCTCTTTCCAATTTTTTTTCTACTCTTGCCAGATACCACTTGAACTTTTGAAAGGCTTCTAATTTCTCTTTTAGATGCATTACAATCATGATTCTAGAATAGTCATCAACAAAAAGAATTGAAAACTTTTCTCTATTATAACTCTCTATTCCAATAGGTCCACATAAGTTTGTATGAACAATTTCTAAGACTTCTTCTCATTGATAGTTTTTTCTTTTGAAACAAGTATTTCCCATCTTACTAATGTAGCAATTCTTGCATAAACCCATATTAGGCTTCTTCAAACTAGGAATATCTCTTACTCTTCTATGTTTTCTTATCTTAACCAAGTTATCAAAGTTTGCATGACACAACCTTTTGTGCCATAAGCAACTTTCTTCTATTTGAGCAATAAAACATGAATAATCACTAAGATCAAGATAAAATAGATTACCTTTTGTTTACTAGCTAGATCCAACCAGATTTTCTTTTCTATCGAGTAGTTTAGCCTATCCACTCATGAATTCTACCATGAATCCAATGTTATTCAACTGTTCCACACTCAGTAGGTTATGCTTTAGTCCTTCAACCCAATAAGCATTGTCACATATAAGTTCTTTATTCAATAAAATACATCATTTTCCTTTTATGTTACAAGTTTCATTGTTTCCAAATCTCACACTACCTCCATCATAATATTCCATGTGCTCAAATTTTGTTTTATCTCTAGTCATATGACATAAACATCCAATGTCAATAATCCATATATCATTTTTTCTAACATGAGAGATAAGTGCCATCTTATCTCTTTCATCATCAGATTCATCTTTTACAACAATTATAACATTTCATCTTCAGTGTTATCAGATTCTTTAGCTATAAAACAAGATTTCTTACCTTTGTCCTCATAGTTCTTCGAATCCTTCTTTCCTTTGCGCTTATTTCTTTTTTTTTCATCTTTGATTTCCTTGTTTGGACACCTTGCAACAATGTGACCAACTTCTTCACAAGAAAAGTAGATCAAAGGAACTTTACCTTTATAATTTCCTCTACCTTTGGAATACTTCCTTGCAAGTAGGGCTTCAACAACTTCAAGATCATTGTCTAAACTTTCTTTTGTTTCTTCTTCTTCACTTACTAATTGAATGGAATTTGATTTCTTACCTTTTTCTTTAAGTGAGAGTTTAGCTTTAAAAGTAGACTCAATAACTTTTGAACCAAGAACATAGTTATCAAAGTTATCTAACTCAAAAGCTATTAATCTTCGAACTAGAGCATCCAAAGATATTTTATTATTTGGATCACATCTCATTTCTTGTATAGCAGACACTCTAATTGCATAAATATGAAGAAGATTTCTAAGTTCCTTGCTTACAACTATTTTCTCTTTAATGTCTCCTCTAGATGCTTTGGTTGCACTTACACTTGCTTTGATTCTTTCCACATATTTTGTAATGTTCTCATCTTCTTTCATTTTCATTTGATCAAAATGGCCTATAATAATTTTAGCTTTGGCTGTTCTTACATTGTCATCTCCTCCATACATGTCTTTTAGTTTGATCCACATCTCATGAGTTTTCTTGCAGTCTTCGACTTCATCAAATTCAACATAACTAAGAGCAGATGCAATATCAATCATCATGATGATATGATTGTTCTTTTCATCAATATCTTCAATTGATAATGTTCCAGTGGGAGTCTTGTATTTAGTATCAGGATATTTGCACCCTGAATCATTGATGGTAGCCAAGTGTAACCTCATAAGTCCTTTCCATGCTACAAAATTGTCTATGTTCAGCTTGGGAATCTCTCTTTTGTAAGACATCTTGATCTTTAGCTTAGGTCCTTGAAACCTTCTCTGCAAGCACCAAAAGCTGTAATACCAATTTTTGGAAATATACAAGATATAACATTCGATGCCAAATACTTTCAAGTAACTTACATTAACTTTGTAGCGATACCATAGTTGATAAGGAGTTTTGATTGAATCTTTCTTCAATTGTACTCTATTCAAGGTATGAATTGTAGTGCTGATAGCTTCCTTGCAGTATTTGAGAGCAACATTCTTGTCAATCATCAAGGTTCTTGCACAATCCATGGTATATCTATTTCTTCTTTTAGCTATACCATTTTGCTATGGTGTACCAGGGGTTGATAGTTGTCTTTTAATTCCTCTTTCAATGCAAAAATTATTGAATTCGTTGGAGATGAATTCATCACCTCTGTCTGATCTTAAACATTTCAACCTCTTTCCAATTTATTTTTCTACTCTTTCCAGATACCACTTGAACTTTTGAAAGGCTTTTGATTTCTCTTTTAGATACATTACAATCATCATTCTAGAATAGTCATCAATGAAAAGAATTGAAAACTTTTCTCCACTGTAACTCTCTATTCCAATAGGTCCACATAAGTCTATATAAACAATTTCAAAGACTTCTTCTCATTGATAGTTTTTTCTTTTGAAACTAGTTTTCCCATCTTACTAATTTGGCAATTCTTGCATAAACCCATATCAGGCTTCTTCAAACTAGGAATACCTCTTACTCTTCTATGATTGCTTATCTTAACTAGGTTATCAAAGTTTACATGACACAACCTTTTGTTCCATAAGAAACTTTCTTCTATTGAGTAATAAAACATGAACAATCCCTGAGATCAAGATAAAACGGATTACCTTTTGTTTACTTGCCAGGTCCAACTAGATTTCCTTTTCCATCGAGTAGTTTAGCCTATCCACTCATGAATTCTACCATGAATCCAATGTTATTCAACTATTCCACACTTAGTAGATTATGCTTTAGTCCTTCAACCCAATAAGCATTGTCACATACAAGTTCTTTAGTCAATAAAATACATCATTTTCCTTTTATATTACAAGTTTCATTATTTCCAAATCTCACATGACCTCCATCATAATATTCCATGTGCTCAAATTTTGTTTTATCTTCAGTAATATGATGTAAAAATCCACTATCAATAATGCATATATCATTTTTTCTAACATGAGAGATAAGTTCCATCTTATCTCTTTCATCATCAGATTCATCTTTTACAACAATATATACCATTTCATCTTCACTATTATCAAAATCTTTAGCTATAAAACAAGATTTCTTACCTTTTTCCTCATAGTTCTTATAGTTCTTGGAATCCTTCTTGCCTTTGTGCTTATTTCTTTTCTTTTCATCTTTGATTTCCTTTTTTGGACACCTTGCAACAATGTGACCAACTTCTTCACAAGAAAAGCAGATCAAAGGAACTTTACCTTTATAATTTCCTCTACCTTTGGAATACTTCCTTGCAAGTAGGGCTTCAACAACTTCAAGATCATTGTCTAAACTTTCTTTTGTTTCTTCTTCTTCACTTCCTAATTGAATGAACTTTGATTTCTTACCTTTTTCTTTGAGTGAGAGTTTAGCTTTAAAAGCAGACTCAATAACTTTTAAACTAAGAACATAGTTGTCAAAGTTATCTAACTCAAAAGCTATTAATCTTCCAACTAGAGCATCTGAAGATATTTTATTATTTGGATCACATCTCATTTCTTGTATAATAGACACTCTAATTGCATAAATAGGAAGAAGATTTTTAAGTACCTTAATTAAAACTATTTTCTCTTTAATGTGTCCTCTAGATGCTTTGATTGCACTTATAGTTGCTTTGATTCTTTCCACATATTTTATAATGTTCTCATCTTCTTTCATTTTCATCTGACCAAAATGGCCTCTAAGAATTTCAACTTTGGCTCTTTTTACATTGTCATCTCCTCCATACATGTCTTTTAGTTTGATCCACATCTCATGAGTTGTCTTGCATTCTTCAACTTCATCAGATTCAACATAACTAAGAGTAGATGCAATATCAATCATCATGATGATATGAATCTTCTTTTCATCAATATCTTCAATTGATAATGTTCTAGTGGGAGCCTTGTATTTAGTATTAGGATATTTTCACCCCAAATCATAGATGGTAGCCAAGTGTAACCTCATAAGTCCTTTCCATGCTGCAAAATTGTCTATGTTCAGCTTGGGAATCTCTCTTTTGTAAGACATCTTGAACTTTAGCTTAGGTCCTTGAAACCTTCTCTGCAAGCACCAAAAGCTGTAATACCAATTTTTGAAAATATAAGAGAAGTAATTGAGAGGGGAGGGGTGAATCAGTTACTACTAAAATAAATCCCAAATCCATTAAATGTTATTACAAAAATACAATCTGAAAAATGATTACTGCTGATACTCTGTAAACACACATAAAATGGTGTAACTTAGTAATAACTAAATGTGCTTGGTAAATGCTTAATATGAAAACTTTAAATGTTATCTATGATTACCATTAATTTAACTTAGTTGCAAAAACATAAAGAAAAATAGCATGAACACATTTGACACCAAGATTTAAAGTGGAAATCCAATTTGGAAAAAACCATCAATTGTAACTAGTTACTATTTTTCATTCTTCTATAGTGAGCCATGTTAGAAGCCAACCTTATTAAAGGATACAAAACACACTGTTAGGTATGACCTTGTTAAATAATTTAATCACTCTATTAGGAGTGGCCTTGTTAGAGGTCTTAAGACAATTCAATAGAATTTCCACCTTGTTAGAGGATTTACAAATAGCTATTAAGCCAACTTTGTTAAGAGATTTAGATCACTGCTACAATGGTTAAAGAGTAACAATGAGATTACCCAAATTGAATGCAATTGAATTGCTGATGACAAATATTTTTTCTAGTTTGTACCTAATCCTTCCGATTGAATATAGCATTTTTGCTCCACAAGGATATTCTACTTATACTTCAAATTCACTTCCTCTCTTCATCTTCAATACATTCATAACATCTTCATGATTTCACATTCTCAACTTGACCTTATACTTATATCTTTCATATTGTCAAGTCAGCTCAAATACAACTTAGAATAATTAATATTCATTGTCATGTCCCCTTTTCAAATAATTAAAAATAATAATCTTTTCTAAGGCAGGCAGGCCCAAAAAGGTGAAGTTACGGAAAAAAGGGATGATATTTAGAAGCTAATGGACTAATAAATGAGAATTATTATTAAAATATGTTTTATTAACCCCTCTTGGATGTGAGTTAGGGTTATGCCCTCTTTTAAGGAGTTTGGAGGCATTTTGGGCTGATTCCAAAACTTGATTTTTGCTCATTTCTTTGTTATTCTTCAGAGGTTGCCAAACCTGTGGAGAAGGAGACCCAAGAATGAGAGTTTGCAGGTTTAAAAGAAGGCTAAGGATGGGAGTTTGAATCCATTTCATGTGCATGCTCATGTAGAGTTTGCCTTTGTGCTGAACAGTGCAAATTTGTGATTTTTCGGGTGTGTTTTTTGTAAGAGTTTGGTGTTTTCGGTTGAGTATTTCATATCAGTTTGGGTTGTTGCTATATTTCAGAATTTTAGATGTTAAAATAGAGCTTAATATATGTATTTGTTCATGATTATACTTCTATGATAGATTATTAGTGTTTTTGTGGTGTTTTCGGGCTATTCTATGTTGTTTTCGGGAGCCCAATGAGCATTGTTTTTGCCCTCTATTTGGGAGCTATTGTGTAAATGTTATACAGATCTAAAAATGTAATTTTGTAGGCTTTTATGCTACTAAAATTTCTATAAAAATTTCTACTTTCAGATTTACTAATAATATGTGAAGCTGTGAAGTTTTTGGCACTATTTCTGGCATACCTGCTTTGGGGTTTATTGAGAAATTGGTGGATCTTTGAAAGATTGGTTGTTTGATCTTAAAGATCTGATTAGAGGCTTGAAATATCATATAAAATCATAAAAGGGACATTTCAATGGTATTAGAGCTATGATATGGCCAGCCTGAGGGTTTGTAGAAGTTTGCATGTCAGTTTTGAGAACTACCCAAATCTTGCATGTCATAATTTATGGTTGCATGTTGCTTCTAATCAACTGCATGTCAAAATCTATGGTTGCATGCTACTTCTAATTATTTTTATGTTAGTTCTTGGTGAATTTGGTGGTTTCATGTTGCTTCTAATCAGCTGCATGTCAAAATCTATGGTTGCATGCTACTTCTAATCATTTGCATGTTAGTTCTTGGTGAATTTGGTGGTTGCTTGTTGCTTCTAATCAACTGCATGTCAAAATCTATGGTTGCATGCTACTTCTAATCATTTGCATGTTAGTTCTTGGTGTTTGAAGAAGTTATAACCTATTGGGGTTACACTCTACTTTATCCAGAATGGACAGGTATAGTACAGAGTCTCTGAGGACACGATCTTGGACAATTGATATCCAAAGTCAGAACAGTAGAAATGATGGTTATTTAGACATTCGAAATAAACTTAGGAAAATAAGCCATGACATGTCTGAACAGTTAGTTGAGCACCACCATATGATGAATGACATGTTGTCTGACCCAGCTAAGGTGGATAAGTTGACTGGATTTCTATTTGGCAGATTTTCTCACAGGGCAGATGACACAATTACCAAGAACTTGCATGAGGAGTTTGAGAAACTAGCTTATAGCTAGACAGAGGTCTCAGATTCTACTCTGCCATAGGAGGTAGTGGGTTTAGATGATGATTATGAGGATGTTTTTGTCTATGATGGTGAGATACCTGGTAGAGATGAGCAAACATTGAGCATTCATGACTTTGCTGAGAAAGAGTACCAGACACAGTTAGATGCTTCATCACATGAGGTTGAGGTAGGTAGTACTTCACATGATTTGTCCAGCCAGCTAAAGGTGAACAAAGATAGTATTGTGACTTCATTATCTCATCATGACAGGTATGTGGATTTATTTGGTATTGGTCATATTACTCAAGTGAGGATTTTTCTTGAGTTACCAGCTGATTCTAGTTTACAGATATGGACTCGAGATTGTTATATTGGCATTTGGGATTCAGTTGACTGGAGATCTTTAACACTTTTTGGTAGCAGTGTTTGTTTGGGTACTATCATGGATTTGATTAGTAGATTGCACAGTGTTTTCTTTTCTTGTGCTAGCAGCTTGTCCGATGTTGGTATTAGTTTTTATACACCGATGTTAGGCTTTGTTCATATATCCAGTCGTCCATACTTGCTGGAATGTGTTGATGATCTTTCATATTTGGCAGTGTGTACAGATGAGTCCCAGGATCATATTGGCATTGATGACATCCAGGAGGATGCAGTGGGCAGTTTTGAAGACTTAGTTTCCTTGGGTACAAAGGAGTTGGACAACAGTGCTACAGTTTTTGATACTCCGTTTGTTGATATGAGCTTTAGAGTTGATTCATAGGATATGGATGGTAATACTCTAGAGACTAGTAACTTTGAGGATACTCCTTTAGACAGTGCATCAGAGGAGGTTTGTAGGAGACAGTCAAGCAAGTGCCATCATGTGTCTAATCAGTTGAGAGTTAGTGAGCGAGATATTGCTATCACTTACCAACATTTCGATGCTGCTTGTCAATTTTTAGCAGTTTATGGATGGGGTTCTCCTACTAGTGATGAGCAGGGAGGCAATTATCTTTCATTGATAGAGTTCCACTCTTTATGGGACGCTATCCAGATTCTGAGATAGGATTATATGCAGTTGGTAGCTGACAGAGATTATCTTATGGAGTGGGGCAGTACGCATATGATGCATTGTTGGCCAAGGAAGATGAGGTGAGTGAGCTTACTGAGTAGCTTGAGGTGACTTTTGAGATTCTTGAGAGTACACAGTTGGCTTTCAAGGAGTCACAGTTTCATCTGGCTAATGTGACCATGGAGTTAGAGCAACTACAGTCTTTACTAGATTCTGTACAATCACAAGCTGTGGTGTTTGATGATCTGAGGATATCCATGGTCAAGATTATCAAAGATAGTGGAGATGAGGATGCATCCATCCTTGATACTAACATTGGCATATCAGGTTCATCCCCACTAGAGTCAGGTTCAGTTGAGTTGGGTGCTGCAGCAGATTGTTGTGGTATGCCTGACATGGTGGTGACCTCTAGCACTAATGGCACGAAGACTAGAGATGCTGTATCAAAGACCATGTGTGATGTTGGTGAGCTGATAGTTGGCATGGTTCCTACTAGTAATACTACTCCCTTAGTGATGTCTTTAGAGGTAGTAGTCAGTTCCAACTTGGTTAGTGATCGATTGCAGTTAGTTACATCTGGATTGCAGTCTGAGCCACTGACTAAGATTGGTGCATTCTATCAGCATTACATTGTGAGGTATGCTCATCAATTTACCTTTGATGACCATGTTGATGAGATGATGATACAGAGATGTACTTTGGTTCCTAGTGCTTATCATCAGTTAGGGGATAGTTTGACGCCTTGGGATGAGAGTTGTGATGGGCACGAGATGGCGATAGGTTTTGCAGTTGACAACTTGATAATACGTGACTTAGAGAAAGATTTTGCAGGTTTAAAAGAAGGCTAAGGATGGGAGTTTGAAGCCATTCCATGTGCATGCTCATGCAGAGTTTGCCTTTGTGCTGAACAATGCAGATTTGTGATTTTTCGGGTGTGTTTTTTGTAAGAGTTTGGTGTTTTCGGTTGAGTATTTCATATCAGTTTGGGTTGCTGCTGTATTTCAGAATTTTAGATGTTAAAATAGAGATTAATATATGTATTTGGTCATGATTATACTTTTTTTATAGATTATTAGTGTTTTTGTGGTGTTTCCGGGCTATTCTATGTTGTTTTCGGGAGCCCGATGAGCATTGTTTTTGCCCTCTATTTGGGAGCTGTTGTGTAAATGTTATACAAATCTAAAAATTTTATTTTTTAGGCTGTTATGCTGCTAAAATTTCTATAAAAATTTCCACTTTCAGATTTACTAATAATATGTGAAGCTGTGAAGTTTTTGGCACTATTTCTGGCATACTCGATTTGGGGTTTATTGAGAACTTGGTGGATCTTTGAAAGATTGGTTGTTTGATCTTAAAGATCTGATTAGAGGCTTGAAATATCATATAAAATTAGAAAAGGGACATTTCATTCATCACCTGAGTTAGCTAGAACCAATAGATAAATCAATTAAGTTTAATATGCCAAAATAATAAATTCCTTTGTTAGCTAACCCAGCTTAGTAGAAACTAACTCAGAAGCGATTTCCTATGTTAACCAACAGAAGCTCAGTTAACATTGAAAACTTGTAAAGATCCTTTGGCAACCAAGTGAGCTCAGTTAGAACTAGTTCCATCCAACCTTCATTAATCGAGTGAGATCAGTTAACATTCACCTTTTGTAGACTTTCCTTCGATGCTTAAGTGAACTCGGTAGACACTGCCTTCTAAACTAGGCAATCATAGGAACACTTGGTAGATACAAAAAATTGTCTTCACTGCTCAAGTGAGCTTGACATATACTAGTTGATAACGATATGAAATTTGTGTAACATCAAAAACAATACACAATTAATCAATTGTATCCAACATAAAGAATGCATCACCCATCCTCGAAAGAATACAAAAGTATATCATAGTCCAATCTAATGTCCATATGGTACAACTATCCATAAAAATACATCAGGTATGTGCCTTGAAATTTACACACACACACACACACACACACACACACACACACACACACACACACACACACACACACATCAACCAAACTCTTGCCAATCATAAAAATACAACATATCATTGCTCCTCCTCATCCTCATCCATCACATCCTTGCCATGAGACTTGTAAGGGTTACTCTCTATAGCCTACACTATCATTATTGGTGGTGATGGTGGTGTCACTCGTCCTCCTCCAGTACTCAAACTCTCTTGCTCATCCCTCCTCCCACCTATCCCCTTGTATTATCTCTAGTTATGCCTTGACCTATGGCTCTACCTTGTATGCTGAGACCCACCAGTCCTTTGTGAGTCTCCAGTGATCCATCCACTCTCTCCCCTACCCTACATGCTTGTATGAGTGCCAGTTATACCCAACCATGTTAGTCACCTATAGTGCTCAATCTGATCTATTGGCACCATTGCTTGATACCTCCCTATATAGAATCCTTCTCTCTCTTACAAATACTTCACCTCCCCCCTCAACCATATCAAATCCTCCAACCCTCCACACACCATCATCTTTGCTCTTAAGGTTGCCACCTCCACCCTTGAAAATCCTAGTTCCTCCAACCCTCCCCCCACCACTATTCATTCCCTCATTGATGCCACCTCCACCACTAGTTGGTCTCTCTCCTCCTACATATTATCTAATCTCCCTTGGAGCCTCTCCCTTTCCAACTCCATCACCTCCAATCTCTACTCCAACCGCCCTGACTCCAACCACAATATCCCTAGCTCAATTTGTACTCGATCTACTTGTCCTTGAGCTACATCATGCTCATATTGGAACTGATCCCACTAATCTTAGAGTTGATCCCTCTCCTGCTATGTATCCCACAATAGTTGGCTTATGGTGTTGTGTGCCTACTAAAGTAACACATATCTCTTGACCAATCGACCATCCCCTTTGCCCATGGACGATCCTCCTCCCCCAACAGGTCTCTCCCCCTATGGTCTCACCTCCTCCTGCCTACCATCTCCTCTCTTCGACTGCAGCCTCACCTCCTCCTATTTCCCCTCCTCCTCTACCTCCCTTGACCTTTACCTCTGTGATGCTTCCCCTTGCACTACAACCTTATACCGGTGTCTCAATCCTCTAGCCTCATATCTAGCTCTCCTCATCACTCAGGAAATCTCTCCTACCACTTCCACTATTGTGGTCACCTATGCCCAACCTAGTGGCCTTGAGCATTGAAACTAATCCCTATACTCCTGTGTAAAGCCAACATCTACCACCCCACCAAACTAATCACAATCTTGAGGTGCTATGTCTCGCCATGCCTGCAGCAACCCCTTCCTCTATAAATCTTTCCCAAATAGATTCACAGACTCTCTCATAACTTGCTAATACTATATTGGCTCCCATGGCATAACCTATGACCATCCAAATTGTCGTAATAACCTATCCAATCGATATTGCTTGACTATATATTCCCATCTCCCAAAAATGAAGCACAATAATATAGTATATGAAAAGTGCAACCTCCCCTCGACCCGTAGACCAAGACCCATATACAACCTCTATATGACTACCTGTATCTCATCTATCTGGACTCGCCAATACTCCACCTCCTCTATATAATGATAGGTGAGAGGATCACTCTAGTTATATACCATAGGCTCCTTTGGTTGTCTGTCTCTCCATTGAATTAGCCTAAATGCTGCAATTTGCTCCTAGATCCACAACTTTAGTAGAGTAGGGAAGTCCACACTCCTCCTATGGTGGTGCGCTACACCCTACTACACTATTTGATGAAGGTCCCTATATAGCTCTACCAACACAAGTGAGGCCCATGCTACTAGGACTCCATCATCTATGATCTAAATGATCATCACTATTAGTGCTAGTATCACTCCTATACCACTAGTATTTGGAGCAATATACCTTGACACTAGCTCACACACATAAAAGTATATTCTTTGATCCATGACCACCTGATCCAAATGCTTGTTTAAAGAAAATTAGCCCCTTTGGTTATGGAATTGGACTCTGGGCCCCACTAGTTGCTGCATAGCCACCTCTACTATGATTTTTCTAGTAGCCATCACCAACGTACCCTACACTGATAGCCAAAAGATCTTGTATACATGCTCTAGGGTGATGGTCATCTTGCCTATTGGTAGATGAAACTTCCCTGTCTCACTATGCCAAAACTCACACAATGCTGTCATTGTAGCCATGTAAATATGAGTATGAGGTAGTTTGGCAAGGTAACAAAGTCCAATGGGATCAATATTTGCTGAATCTGTTGGTGTAAACTAATCCCCAACATGAAAAACTATAACACATCACTCTCGTGACACCAAGGAATATAGTGACCACTGCATCAAGCAAAGCAACACTCATATTAGACCTATATTCCTCTTATAAAGTTGTCTACCTATGTTCCACCACCTTGCCTTTTACCCCTTGAAAGCAAACCTTGTATTTTCATTTCTACAAATAGGAATGCATTCCAACAACCCATCTCTATCCTTGCATTCCTACTTCTAAACATTTTAGCAAGAACGCATCTCATCCTCTTCCCTACCCACCCAAACCCAAATCTGCATTCCTGCTACCCCACTCAAACCCCATGTTCCCCAAGCTACAGATCATAACAAGAATACATCTCCCACTTTCCCCCTCTCGATCAACCTTAGCCCATTCCAGTATTGATTTTTCCTATCTCACACCTTTGACCCACGAACTCACATTCTCGCTAATGGGAATGCTTCCTCGTGGTCAAGATCACTAACCCATAAAAAATGATAACCAAAATCATGTTCTTGCTAAAGCTATACAATACATTTTCTTTCCCATGAAAATGGATTCTAATCCCCTTTTTTTAACCTATCCCCTCAACTTTTTTATGACATCGCTTTCCCGTTGATCCCTACCGTGATCCTGCTAAACCTGTTCCTATGGAAATGCATTTTCAAAATTTTGGGAACACCCTAAACAAAAATAGAAAAATCACAAGGGAAAAGTTTTAGTGCCTATCAATTAGTCTGGTCTTTGTCGTGCCCACACTTGCAACCACGTCTCCTTGATGCTCTGGTCGTCCTTGCACAACCATCATGTCCTCTTAAGTAGAGTTTGAAAAAGAAACATCTTGCCATAGGTATGAGAGAAAATAACCCTTTCTAGCCCTCCTAGACCCTCTTATAGGCCCCTTATGTGCCCTATTTCTCTCTTTGACCCCTCTAGTGACCCCCTTTTCCTCAAACCCTATTATTTTTGTAATTTAATTACAATTTTAACACCTTTTTAGTCATTTTATATCCTCTTGCTCACCCTAGCTTTTTGTACCTTTTCAAGAAGTTGCTAAGCCTCATTTTCTCTCCTCGCTTCCTTCTTGAGTAGGCATCACACAATCCATTCTTTCCTCTTCTTCTCGACACTGGGGCAACCCTATTGCTGCAAAGATCTTCTTTACACCATTGATATTCAAACTTCTTTGAAATAGTGTTGTCCTAACACTATGTCAAAGAGGGGAAAATTGTAGACACCTAAATTTGTTTGCACCACTAGGTAATCTTATTTAGTCATTTTTCTATGGCATTATTGATTAAATATTTTATATTTAATTAATTAATCATCATCCCTTAATTAATTAATTAATTAAAATAACTACAATCCAATTGATAAAATCAAATGATAACCCAAAATCAATTTATCAATTAAACCCCTATTCCTCTATTAAATTAAATAAATGCAAAAATCTATATAATTTAATCCCACATCCCCATTTATTAAATAAGTCATTTAATAAATCAATCCCAAAACCCTAAACCAACCCATTCACCCATATTAACTTCAATTAGCCAACTAACTAACCCATCCCATCAATGCTAAGTCACTCACCTCCTAACCCCCCTCCTAAGCTAAGACTAATCCTCCTCCTAAGAATGTGCACAACTTTAAACAAGGGTTAAGACTTTCTAACCTAAGCCAAAGTCAAAAGTATTCCCTCACCCTCTTACATTCCTATCCAAGAGCATTAATGACTCTTACATGCTTAAATGCCCTTAAATGCCTCTTACATCCCTCTTCCATGCTCCTCCCTCATTACTCCCTTTGACCCTCCACATTGACCATCCAATCCTCTTGTGACACTTGTCACAAGGCTAGAGCTTTGAAGAAGCACAATCCATATGCTTCCCCCTCCTTGCATCCTAGTCCTTTGGTACAATGGAGCCTAGTGGGATTAATCAATGGATGATCAACTGGTCCAAAAACCCTCTTCACTAAAGTCCTTCAAACTAGTGTCTTGGTAAGATGATCAAATGTGCAAGACCCAATAAAAAATGCTTCAAGGATGATATTAGGTTCTTGAAACTACTCATCCAAACAAGGAAAACCCTAATAACTAGGGAACTCTATGAATAAGACAACTTATCACAAGTTTCTCACAATGCACAAATTAACCTAATTTGGTAAAACAACCCTAAACTTCATGAAATGACCAAGGGAGACACATACTCATGTAAATAATATATTTAGTTCAATAAAGGAATGATCCAATGATTAAAATCCAACTATGAAACTTCTGTCATATGGTTGCTTTGTTAAGTCACTCAAAAAGGCTAGTAGCCCTTTTTGATGAAAATCAAACTTAAAAGGAAATATCTCCACACAACCTAGGGAAAAGAATTAAATTTTGGACACCCTTTGGGACTTACAAAACATAATAAGGCACAAAGGTTTGATGATACAGACAAATGGGCTTGGGTTCAATTTCTCGCTTAGGCAACTAAGGTAATTAGGCCACCATTTACAAAGGAAGTACATGTTCTAGGACTCCATCCTACAAAACCAAAAATTAGAACATGTGAGGGAAACCCTAGAAAAGTCACAAACTTTATTTCAAGCCTTGATTCCAAGTTTGGTTGAAGTTATGGGAGATGTTGCATCCTTTTCCTACGATGCACATGGGTCTTGCATGCTTAGGGCATCAAATAACTCATGGGTCCTTGAAAGTATAAACATAAAACCACTTGAATCTTAAAATACATATAAAACACTAGTATTTCACTAGAGGTTGTTAGATTCCCATGGTGAAATCCCTAGTTATGAGTGAAAATGTTTGAAAACCTTAGATTAGCAACTTTCAAGACCAACTTGTACAAAAATAAGGATAAATTGAGTTAGGAGATATATGGAGACTTAAAAATAGATGAATTGAACATATATTTGATCCACCTATCCAAAAATACAAGTTTCAACACCAAATGAGTCTATAAAAATCTGTACAACGTAGGACAACAAGCAGATTGCACTAGAACAATGCATTTTTATCGATTTCAAAGAAAAAGTACATCATTATTGCCTATCACCTACCTGAAAGGAATTATTATAGGCCTTCCAATGGAAATAAAAACATTTTGAATTTTTATGAGCCGTTGGGGAAGTTTTTACAATATTTTGCAAAAAGTTGCTAAAGTTGCGTAACAACTTTTCAGCAATTTTTGCAAACTTACAAATAGAACTAATAAAATTTAGTCCAAATGACCCAAATAGGTCCTAAACGTTTTAAAACCTAAAATAAAATAAAATCCTAAGATTCTAGGCCTTTTGACCATGTTTGACCATAGTTGACCAAGGGCTTATAACTTTGCCAATCTTGGGACTAGGTCTTACAATTTGGTCTAGATGCCTCATTGATTGATCTAACCTAATATAGGTGTTCTTAGGACCTTGTTGGTTTATCATTTATTATGGGTGCTCCTACACCACCCTTCCTCACCAATCTCCCATCCTTGCATCCTGACCCTCCATTCACTACCCCTTAGCCTATAAATTGGACCCTTCCCCTCTCACAAATCATCAACTTTTAATGCAAACTTATAATGCCCCATGAACCACCAAAAAAATCCATTTACTTCCTTACCATGTCAAAATCCACACACACCAACATTATTGGAACTTCCACCCATCTCCACACTTGATCACAAACCTACCACTTGAAGCTTGAGCGCATATGAGCATACATCCCTCAATCGTTGGACATATCAAAGTTATCAAGGTTAGACACTCAAGGAGCTTACCATTCTTGGTTTTCCTTCCTCCATAGTGTTTCCTTCATCTTATTGTATTTACTTCTTGTTATTTAGTTGTAAATATTAAATTAGATTTGATGTTCTTAGCATACTACATTTCATAGCTCTACACTTGTTATTATAGGAAAACTCAACCAAGTACAAATAGTCCTCTTACCTTGACTTTTGATCTATCACACACATACAAAGCATGTCCTCAAAAAACCTAATTCACCACCTAGTTTGTCCATTATTATCAAGGTGATACACTAAACTAAAATTGAGATGCACACCTACATCATGTCAAAGATATGTCCACAAGGTGAAAGTAAACACTATATCTTGATCTAAATTATCCTACAACATATCCCATGAAACCAAACTATATCCTCCATGAAGACATGTGGTATTGAAGCAAAAATATAAGAATAATATCAATAGTAACCATAATGACATCATAACAATGTGAGACATAAGTAACCTATTAATAATATCAATGGATATAGTGCCCCATTTCTATTTAGGAATAGAATGTGGTTGAATTTAATATTTACTAGATGTTTATTCTTATCCTTCACTCTAACAGCCAAGAGATCTATCTATGAAATTAAACATGTCTCACCTCATCCCTAGAAAAAAGCAATATTGTCTAAGGTAAACATGCATATTCTTTATGTTAGGATGTGTGAAGTATGGTGTACAATATTCCTCTAACAACACTAAAGTGTGAAGATCACTTGAGACCTACACATAAATATGTTTGTGGTGCTACAAAAGTCCATTTGACTATAAAATGTAACTTGAAAATCATCCCACAAGGGTACATCCATGCTCAATATCTTCTCTAGCCTTGTTAACACCAAGTGTAGCTAGGTAGAGCCTAGATAAAATAAATATGGAAATCTTCAACAAGAGACAAAAAAAGATCTCATACCTTCTCGTACTCAAGGCACATACGAAAAATGTTCTCCTTCCCCTTAATGTAATGAATGTCAAAATCATACTCCTAAAGAAACTTCATCCAATGACATTGTGTATTTAGGTTCAACTGTGAAAAGGGATATTGCAATTTATGATGAATGTTATGCAACTCAAACTTGTGATCTAAAAGAAATGCCTCAAACACACTAGTACATGGACAACCATTAGTAACTCCAAACTTTGGGTGGGGTGGTTCAACTCATGATCCCTAAGCTTTTGGGACTTGTATACTATCACTCATCCCTCCTACATAAGAGTTTCCCCCATACCTTATAGTGATACATCAACAAACATCATGAAACCATTGGTAGGATTTGACACTACCAAAATAGGCGCACTAGTAAATAATCCAAAATAGGTGCACTAGTAAATAATCCTTAAGAAACTAAAATTTTGACTCATAATGGACAAACAAAACAAACTTCCACCATCATGATAAGGTATGTTGACCAATACATTTTATTCATGAATCAATGTTAGTAACCCTTCAAACCCATGAAACTATAAACCTTATGAACACTAATATGTGCTAGCCAATTCATGGTGGTCTATATTTTTAAAGGATCAACAATAACATGCTCATTGAGATGATATGAACCAAATAATTCACCTCATTCTAGAAGAACTCACATTTTTAGACATTTTCAAATAACTAATGGTCATAAAGAAAATTTAAAATGTGATACATATTTCCCCCATGCTCCTCCACAATCCTTGAGTACACTAAAGTTGCATCCAAAAATACAAGGACAAAATAGTCAAGATAGGTGTAGAACACACCATTTATCAAACCCATGAACACTAATAGTGCATTAGTTAACCCAAAGGGTATAATTGTATACTCATCGTGCCCATATCAAGTACAAATAGTTTTATGATAAATTTCAGCCTCAAGGATACAAAGTTGATGGTATCACAAATTAAGATGTATCTTTGAGAACACTCCTAGTCCCTTCATTTAATCAAACAAATCACCAATCCTCCATACAAGATATTGGTTCTTCATTGTCACCATATTTAATTGTTAGAAAGCAATTCACAAATGCAAGGATACATCCTTATTCATGAAGATGAGTAGTACTCCCCAAGGGGAAACAATAGGATTAATACGACCCTTGAAAAATAACTCATCTAACTACAAATGAATCTCACTCAACTCTTGAGTGGTCATAAAATAAGGTTATTGAGAAATGGGCCCATCTCCAAGAATTGGATCAATATGGAAATCTATGTTATGCTAAGGTAATAGACCTAGGATCTCAATTAAAAATATATTTGAAAACTCATAAACAAATGAGTGATCATCAAGAGACACCTCTTGACTTTCAATCTCATCAAGGTCACTAATAAATACTACAAATAAATAACATCCCTATTCAACCACATGTCTAAGATTATACAAAGTGAAATAAGTCTTTACACTCCAACAAGCTCAACATGCACACTCATGTCATCCACACATTATACTATCTTACACCAACAATCTATACTTACCTAATGGAAGATAACTGAAATAGTGCCATATAAACCCAAGGGTAGGATATAAATTTCTAGAGTTTTGGTGAAGGTTCCCAAATCCAACATAAAACCATAAATAAGGGAGTCTATGACCAATTAATAACCTATGGCTAACTAAAGCTACCAAAAATCAACCTTTTGTGGTGTCACTAGTCCACATCACTCCACAAGAAAGGGGGGAATAAAGAATGTTGAATAGAATAGATATAGATAAATCATGTAGTACACATTTACTCTCAAAAATGGTACCCTTATGCTTATCGTGATGGTTATCAATCAGAACAAAAGGATTAAATATCCAATTCATAAAGAATATTGGAATACAAGTTCACCTCAACAAAAATAGGATTGATACCACTTGATAAGAAAAGTGCCAATGCAATATTTATGTTTGAAGGGTTTTTATTCCCTTTTTTCTTAGAATTGAGGAGGGTGTAAATAAGCCCAAATTTGATATAATCCAACTAATTTAACTAGAAAAAAGGGGGAAAATAAAATTTAATGCACCTAGAAATGAAATAGGATAAGTGAGATTTAGACATGAATCACCAATTATCATAATCTTGGAATGACTTGTAACTACAGATCTAAGACCTAGAGGTTGTAACCTAGCTTCGTGCCAAATCTAAGATCAAAATGGTAGGAACATGACAATAATAGAAGTATTTTCATGGGATATAGTGTAATGGAGACATTTTCTTGGCATTTTGATTAAATTTTGTTACAAAGCATTTGATTATTCCCAATCTATCTAGGTTCTGATCTTGCACCTTTGTAACATGTTAGATTGCACATAGAAAAATAAGTAAGAAGGTTAGGGTTTTCCTTAGTCAAAACCCTATTTAGGAATCAAACTAGAAAATACATAAGGAGAGATGAAATATAAGCAATATCCAAATTATAAACCCCCTTATGCCTTGATAATAAAATGATTCTTAGGATGTGATAAAAAATGTTAATGCAATAGATTGATCTAAAAGTAAGTCAAGAAATTAATGTATTGATGATGGATATTGTGGTTTTCCACAATACTTTATCTAGAAGAACAAGAACTATTTGAATGCTTGAAGACCTTGAAATTCTCTTAATGATTTCATTATTACAAATGATTAAAAACCTGATAGTGAATGATTTCACTTGATAGTGGATGTAAACATGAGGAGAGATTGGGAGTTTTTATATTCAATCAATCATTCCAAAATTCAAAATTGATCTAGGTCAATTACATACGTAAATACCTTGATAAAATCCCAATATTGGGCTCTAGACCAAATTTGGTCCCAAAAACCCATGCATACATTGCTATTGGAGGTATGTCCCATGAAGAATGAGAAAACATTAAGTCTAGGTTCTTGGGATATATTTTAGATTTTGGGATTCCAAATAAAACTTATTTCAAGTTCAAGATAGGTCATAAATGCCATAATATGGATATAGGGCCTATGTGATGAAACAAATTATTTGATTGGAGGAAAAAATAGAGGAGCATACTTTGAAATAAGGGCTAACCTCAAGTTTTGAAAGAGATCAAATCATTATAATTTTAATTTTAAGATCCAATGAGTATTAGGAGATCATGAAATGAATGTGGGTACCTATACATACTAAATATAGGCTAAAATGAGAACCTACTCAAGGGTTCTTTGTTTTTAGAATAGTGCATTTGTCCCCCACTTTAGTGGGATTATGATTTCACCACATGCTTATAATAAAATAGAAGAATAATTCACTAAAATGAAGATAATGGATAAAATTCAAAGAGATAAGACATTTCTAAGTTTAAGGAAACAATGTCCTAGACCTATAATATTAATGTGTACATACATATGCAAGGATACATGAAACTATAATATATATATATATGCAAGGATACATGAAACTATTATATATATATATATATATTAGAGGCTAAGTTACTGAGAGGGGAGGGGTGACTAAGAAAACTTAATACTTATTACACCAATTAATCCTTCATGTGAATTCTAATCTATTTGTATGCATGAAAAAATGAAAGCATTAAAACATCCATAACACTTTTGACACACAATTTTGGTGACCCAGAAACCTTTCAAATAGAAAGTAAAACTGGGGTGGGGATAATACCCACAAGCTTTAGTACTATAGTATATTTGGCCTATTAAGGTTTACAATGATCACTTCTGATGATCTGCCCTAGTAGGAGCAATAAGGACTGCTAGGTTCACCTTCCACAAGGATTTACAAACATACAATGAAGTATGCACTTGGTAAAGAGATTTAAAAAAGACTATTAAGTCTACCTTGTGAAAGGATTTAACTGATCCACCTGTTAGGATGAAATAGAGGTTGATCTTTGATCCTCAACTTGGTTTGCTAAATGAAATTCCTTTGAGTATAATGATCACCTTGTTGTGATAGGTAAATCTTTGTTGCTCCTTAAACTGATGTAGCCTTTTTATATCTCATTTCTACTCTTCTTTGCTTGTTACATACCATATTATTTTCATACCATTAGATGTGATACAATACATTACATATATACCAATCCAATTTACAAATCAACAAAGTTGGCTACAATACAAGTTTACACAAAGTCAACCCAACTACAGGAACTCAGGTTCTAAAGACTAGCTTGATGAGGTTTTGATACTTGGCATCTACTGTCAATTCTTGGCACCATCACACATTTAGTAGATGTAGAAGCTTGGTTCATACTGATCACTTCCAAGTAGTCTGAACTTAGTCTACACAAGTGACTCGATGAACAGTATGAAAGTTAGCATATAAACTAAATCACTTGATTCACACTACATGGCTCAGTCAATGTTATCACAAAAAACTCAATATAAATTGAATCACTTGGTTAACACTAAGTGGCTCAGTCAACACTAGATTCACATCATTGTAACTAAAAACTTAGTTAGCACTACAAAAATTGGTTTGCACTGAGGAACTTGGTAAATCTTATGAAGCTTAGTTTACACTACTAATCATCATCATGGTAGAGACTATTCATCACAAACTGAATACTTGAATACTCTTCTTTGAACTTAGTAGCAATTGTTAAACTCAGTAAGGCCTGAAATACTTGGTTAATATTATTAAGTGTACAATAAGCTTGGTAGATACTTACAATTTTAATAAGTATGTGTCACTAATAAAAAACTTGACTATAATGTTAGCAATCTCCCCCTTTGGCATTAGTGACAAAAACACTTATTATTCAAAACTAAATTCTTGAAACTTTCAAAACACAATCTTTATCCTTCTACTATGTTTCCAACTTGGTAAAGTATACTATTTTTGAGATTTTCCAAAATTTTTTTTTGTAAGAGATGCTTCTCAAAATATCTATACATGTATATAATATGATGCTGCTCCCCCATACATATATTCAATATACTATACATCTTTTCCCCTTTATATGTTCTTGTCCTTTTTACAACATGCTTTATATACATCTACATATTCTCCCCCCTTTGTAGTATGCTATATACATCTTCTCCCCCTTTTTGACATTAATACCAAAGGTGTATTCTATATACTATACAGTAATGCCAAAATGTGACAAAAAATCAGAATGTACCTTTAGAATTAGTGCCAATGTCTTGTCCCAATTTTCTTGCAACACCTTTCTTGTGTGCAATGCAACTTGAACTTCTGCTAATAGTTCTATCACGTGTTCTACAATGGAGAAGTTTTTATCATGGATGATCATTTTAGCACGTGCAATATGTTTCTATAATGTATTCATGTTTGGGTGAATCATGCCTTGTATGTCTACCAGTGTAGCTCTTATATTGGCTTCTTCTCTTAGTAATTCTGCAGATATATTAGTTTAGAAT
This sequence comes from Cupressus sempervirens, assembly GCA_028749045.1. Lineage (NCBI taxonomy): Eukaryota > Viridiplantae > Streptophyta > Pinopsida > Cupressales > Cupressaceae > Cupressus > Cupressus sempervirens. The sequence continues at coordinate 799,539,136 of CM053783.1, read as the reverse complement.
TTGATCTTTGTATAGTAGGCAAAGCTAAACTTTGGTCAAGTTGCAACTAATGTACACTTTTCTTCAGATCTTCATCAATCTTACAAAGTTTATCTTTAATTTCTTTGGTGAAATTTGAAGTATCATAGAGTTTACCAAATAATGAAGTTACATTGTTGCAAGTGGTCTCCAATGAGCTTAGAATAGTGGACAAGTCCACTTGATGAATTGAAATCTTTTGTGCAATTAGTTCCAATACCTTATTCTCAAATTTCTTCTCCACTCTCTGCAACAATTTTTCCTATCCATTCAAATCTTTGTTGAATTTTTGAAATACCTCTGCTAATTGAGCCAAATTTGGTTGAGAAGTGTCAACCTCTATGCTAAGTGCTTCTACAAGAATATTCTTTGCATCTTTAAGCACTTGAAATTCTTTATTCCTTTCTTCCCTAAGCCTCTGCTGCTTAGCTTTCTTTTGAAGAAGTTTTCCAATGATGTGCATTTGATCAAGATTAAGATTGGAGATATCCAAACTTGGGATAACTATCTCCTCATCAAGATCAATTTCTTCTTTCTTCTCTTTGCCTTTAGTCAAAAAATTTATACTCAGTTGAGGCTTGATCTCAACTTTCCTTGTACTTATTAATTGCATGCTCAGAATGTAAACAATGGTAGAAATAGTAGGATTGGTGCAAAAAGTAGATACTAAACTTATTGAAGAAATACCTTGTGTGAAAAAAATTGATGGAGAAGGAAGCACTAATTTCTTGGTAGATGAAGTGCTTGTCACTTCTGTCAATGAAATAATGAGCTGAATAGGTGCAAGAATTGATTGAGTGCTTGTACTTTCAATGTTTGACATAATCAATTCTATAGTAGCTTTCCCCAAGATTGATGTTTTTAATGCTTCACTTGAAGAATGAGGAAGTGAGGCTATGACCACTATGGCAATATTTTTTGGGTTAGTCTTCTCAATGTTCTAAACTTCAATTAGATCTTCCTCAATAGCTTCCTATTCCTGTTACTCATCATCATTATTTCCTTCTTCTTCCTTGTCATCTTCATCATCATCATCCCTATCACTAACATGAACCACAAAATCACTCTTCTTATGAAGATTATAGATATTTTTCCATGTGCTGGTAGCATTCTTCACTACATGCTCAATGTTATTGATTAATATCAAACAAGTGCTAAACTTCAAGGTAATTTTTTTTTTCATTCTAATTGATGGACTCATTAACTTCTTTATCACTTTAGCTCAACATGAGTTGCCTCAGGGTCTGCTCATATATGTCTTTAGTAGTTTTCTTGGCTTTTTCCCATCTTGGATTAACTTTCTCCATCAATTCACTCAAAATCTATTAAACAAGGTGGTTTGGAGAGTATTTCCATTTGCCCATCTTAGACATATAACCATGTCTTCAATTTGATTTTGTTCCTTTGCAGTTCTTGTCTCATACTTCATGATTTAAAATTTACCATACCAGCTCCATAGTCAATTTCCTTCAATTTTTTTAGGAATTATAGTTCTGGCCATTTGAGATTACATCTCCTCCTTGTTTCTTCCTGGATGCCCTCCTTGTGAACATTGCAGTAGATGGTTTTGCAAGTTTGGTTATAATAACCTTACCTTTCTTCTTTATAGATTTTTCTTCCTTCGACTTCTCTTCATCTTCTGCTTCATCTTCCTCAATGTCATCACCTTCACCTTCAGTCAATAGAAGAGTGGAGCTAGTTTTCAATTTTGCAATTCTCTTCTTTCTTTTGTTGACTGCCTAAGGGAGTTTTTATCTCTAGTTCTATTCTTGATTTTGCTTCATAAAAAGTGCCAAAGCATGCAATTTTTGGGTCAACAAGCTCATTTAATAGTGCTTCATTAATATCTTTGGTGTCATTTATATTAACCTCATAACCTAGAGGTTTGACAAATACAATTCTTAGTCTAACTACTTGTATATACACTTTATAACAATCAACCATGAAACAAATATCATCTTTGTAGTCATCAAAAAGTTTCTTATGTATCCTGAATCTATTATTCATCTTTTCCTTAAATGCATCAAAGTATTTATCCATTATACTAACATAATTTTCTCCCATTTCAGCTATATATTCATTTATTTGGTAAAGAATAGGTACATCTTTTCTCCATAGAAATGCACTTTTTGATGGGAAGAACTTTTGCACATAGAAAAATAGATAGGTTAAGAGTGAAAAAAAATTAAAAGGATTGTTATTTGAAGTTCTTATGCTCTCCATATTTTTGTTGAACTGATTTAGCATCAACTCAGCAAGGTCAAGTGACATATTATTCTTGATCACTTTGTATGCAAGATCCATAGCTTCACATGATACACTGTTGAGTTTGCTCCAGTTGTATATTTTATGTGTAATGACATATATACCAAATTAAATTCCATATCTATAACATAGATGATCTTTATTCGCCTTCCATCCCACTCGGCTAGGATTTTCTTTTCTAGCTCAACTTGACTTTGGGTTTTGGTTATTTTAGCCTTTTCCAACATTGGAAGTCCTATGGTATGATAGATCATTTTCTTCACTATCAAAATAGGTTGTTCCAATCACAAATGACCATTATGTACATGAATGAGAATAAATCTTATCCATTTAATTTTAAAGTCTTGTGGCATGTGAGAAATATGAGTTAAATCCTTCACTTCAAGGTGTTGATGTTCTAGTTTTAACATGCCATTCACACATAACTTCTCCAAGGTTTCATCCATTTCTAGGGTTCCAATATCTTGATTAACACATTGAAAATGTGAATGAATATCATTAATCAATAGTACCTTGGATGGAATTTGGGATTGTGCTCTAGTTGGATCTAGGGTTTTAGCAACTGTCAGACTCAACTTGAAGTTTGGTGCCTTTGATTCCATGCCTCAAACAAACATCTCTGACCCTTTCTTAGTCTTGCTACTAGAGGATGCAATTTTCTTAGTAGGGTTTGAAAAGACACATAAATCTTCAACAATAATTTTCTTAGATTTCTCAGATGAACTAAAATAGCTTTGCATAAATAGCTCTAGAAAATTTGTGATGACAAATGAATTTGATTTCACCTTTTTATCAAATTTTTCCTTTTGATCACCATAAATGCCTAGTACAATTGTTCACTCAAATGATAGACTATCATCCATGTAGCCTACATTGAATGTTTGGTAGGAACATCCATGAATCAATTCCCACACAATCATGAGTTACTTCCAACCTTGCTTGGTAGGATCTTGTAACCTGACCTCACTCGGTAATGACTAACATCTTCTTGAATTCTTGGTGATCCCTTTTCATTTTGAATGCTGATATGGATATTTCCTTGTAGCTAACTAGAACTAATGTGGGATGTCTTCTTTACAATCTTAGTTCTAGTTCTCCTTGTGAGAGATCAAGTGGAAATGCTTGAGTCACCCAATTCTTGAGTGACAATTGCTTCATTGCTTGGACTTGCATTCTCAGAAGATTTTGGAATATATTGCTGTCTCATTTGCTTTATGATGTTATCAACCTTAGCTTTCTTTTCATCTTTAATTCTTCCAGTATTCATATAGTTCTTGGCAAGATGACCAAGTTCTATACAAATAAAACATCATCTGGTGGTATCTCTTGTCCTCATGTGATGTTTTACATAATTCATTCCAATGTGTCCAAATTCTCCATAGTAATGACATCTGCACCAAGTGTTACAGTCCCAACCAAATATAGCTTTTATAATATGTTCTGCTAGGTTCAATATCTTAGTTTTACATTCTAAGCATTTGTGCCCATGCTTCTTACATTTGTGACATTGGCCTTCAAACTTAAGTTTCTCTTTACATTCATCAACTTTATGGCCATGTTGATTACAATTGTAGCATTTTCCATTGAATTTAGCTTTCCCATTGCTCCAATATTTGTTTAATGTATGATCTATCTTACCAAAATGACTGCAAGTAGGTCTTTGATTCTTTTAGGCTCCTTTCTTGGATGATTCACCTTCTTATGTATATCCAATTCCTACTTTTCCTTTTTGTCTATATTGACTTTTTTCATTTAGTTGATCCATGTTTGCTTGAGATTTCATCATCCTCTCATTGGTTTTCCTTTTAGTGTTTAGGTCATTTTGCAATCTTTCATTTTCTAATCTTAGATTCATGATTTCTTCATTTTCATTGGTGAGTTGATCAATGAAGTCTACCTACTGAAGGGATAGATGTTGAATTTCATTGTTCTTTCCTTCTATCTCTTCTTTTGTCTTGTTTTTCTCTTCCATGACTTCACACAATCTTACTGAATAAATTTCTTATTCTCTTCCCAACTTTCTTACTTCTTCTTAAAGTGTACTGTTATTTTCCACTAGTTCTTTGATTGCCTCATTTGCTTCATCTGAATTTCTTTCTTAATGGATGTCTTCAATTCTTTCTTCAATGTAGAGTATGTCATTCATTTGGATTGCAAGATATTTTCTTCTTTTCAAGGATTGAGAGAGTTTTTCCTTTAATTTCTTGAATTGTCCAATAGCCAATTCCAAATCCAAATTTTCATTATCAATAACCTTGTCAAGTTGAATACCTCCATAGCCTCTGATATTTACTCAAGCTGTTAAATTCTTTCTTGAGAACCAAAAAGCTCTGATACCAATTTTTGGAAATATATATATGATAGGCTAAGTTACTAAGAGGGGAGGGGTGAATTAGTAACTAGGAAAAATTAATCCTTGTTGCACCAATTAATCCTTCATGTGAATTCTGATCTAGTTGCATGCATAAAAAACTAAAAGCATTAAAAAATTCATCACTTTTAACACACAATTTTGGTGACCCAAAAAGCTTCCAAATAGAAAGTAAAACTGGGGTGGGGATGATACCCACAAGCTTTAGTATTGTAGTATAAAGTTGGCCATTTAAGGCTTATAATGATCACTTCTAATGATCTACCCTATTAGGAGCAATAAGGATTGCTAGGTCAACCTTGCAAAAGGATTTACAAACATACAATTAAGTATGCACTTGGTAAAGAGATTTACAAAAGACTGTTAAGTCTACCTTGTGAAAGGATTTAACTAATCTACCTATTAGGATGAAATAGTGGCCAATTTCTAATCTACAACTTGGTTTTCTAAATGAGATTCCTTTGAGTGTAATGATCACCTTGCTGTAATAGATAAATCTTTGCTGGTCCTTAAATTGATATAGCCTCTGTATTTCACACTTCTACTCTTCTCCACTTGTTACATATCATATTATTTTCATACTATTAGATGTGATTCAATAAATTACATATATACCAATCCAATTTAAAAATCAACAAAGTCAACTACAATACAAGTTTTCACAAAATAAACAAAGTTAGCCTAACTGTAAGAACTTAAGTTTTGAAGACTAGCTCAGTGAGGTTCTAATACTTGACAGCTATTGTCAATGCCTAGAATCATCATGCATTCGATAGACATAGAAGCTTGGTTCATATTTATCACTTCCAAGTATTGTGAACATGGTCTACATAGGTGACTTGGTGAATACTATGAAACTGAGCATATAAACTGAACCACTTGATTCACACTACATAGCTTAGTCAATGCTATCAAAATGAGCTTGGTATAAACTAAATCACTTGGTTAACATTGAGTCGCTAGGTCAACACTGGATTTACATCACTATAACTATGAACTTGATAAGCACTGCACAACTCAGTTTGCACTAAGGAACTTGGTAAACCTTATGAAGCTCAATTTACACTACTAATCACCATCATGGTAGAAATTGCTCATTGCAAACTGAATATTGTTCCTTGAACTTGGTAGAAATTGTAGAACTCAATAAGGCCTAAAATGCTTAGTTAATATTATTAACTATACAATAAGCTCGATAGACACTTACAATCTAAATAAGTGTGTGTAACTAATAACAAACTTGATTGCAATATCAATAGAAACAAAAAAAATAAAATCTAAAGCTTAATAAGAGTCCAAGTCATCTTGTTGAAGATGGCTTGCTAAAGAAAATAGCTCAAGCACTAGCATCATTGTCAAAATATATTCTAAAAGCATATGTGGCAACCTAAATAGAGAAATAACACACATCAAATATATTACACAACTCCATGATCTAACCCACTATAATAGTTGTAAGAGAATGAAGGGAAAGAGATAGAGATCATAAGTCCAACAAGAAAGCATGTTGTGTTATTCTAGGTGATTCATGGTAGAAAATGAAGAGGATAAGGAAACAATTGAAATGAGTGTTATTTTAGTTCCACACATTCCAAAGAAATAGGGAAGGAAAATTTATGGTCTATAAACTTGTGTTATGCTAGTAAATTTTACCTTGAAAAATTTGTACACGACTCGTGCCTTAAAAAAAAGTGTCTTAAGGGTGGCTTAATAAGTTTGCACATATGGGTGACTATGGGTTCAATCCTACAAAAATCATTATCTCCATAGGGATCCAAAAAGGTGACCATTCCTAAGGAAAGAATTATATCCTTTGGGATCATTAAGTGAGATCAATTATAAGAAAATGATTTTTCCTTAAGGATCCAAAAGTGATTAGTCCTAAGGAAAGTATTTTCTCCTTGTGGATAAAAAAAAAGGGATGATTCCTAAGAAAAATATTGTATTCTTAGGGACATAAATATGATTAATCTCAAGGAAAGCATTATCTCCTTAGGGGTTGATAACAAAAAGTTTCATAATATAACAACGAAGCCTATACATGTCCCCTCCTTATGATGGTGACATAGAACTATGTTGGCATCATAACAAAATGAGAACAATGATACCCACTTCAAAAAAAAAAGGTGATATATTTAAATCAACAATGTATGTGTATACCCTTAGAAAAAAGTGAAAGCTCATGTTTGGCCCAAGAAATAAATAATCATGAAAGAACATTAGTAAGTCAGAAGAGACCCTTAAAATGAATAGACCTTAGCTACAAGAAATCTACCTTAAAGAGGATTTCATGAACATAAATAACATCTCCAAGACAAATAGGGAAGGAAAACATGAATAAACCCTTTTAGCACCCTATTACTAGGTGAAAATGGGTTCCTAATGAAGGATAACACACATTTTGCCCCCACATAAGGGTAATTTATTTAGTGCTTTACAAACAAGGAAACTATTATATATTGGGATGTAAATATTTTGAAAAAATGAAGATCCTTACACAAAAAATACAAATTCATACCAGAAAGGATATCATTTGATAAAAAAAAATACCAAATAACTTAGAGAAAGTGGATCCTTACAAAGGAATAAGATATTGTGAAATAAAACATTTCCCATCAAGGATGAAGCCAAAGGAAAAGATAACCCATGATATGCACTATGTGATAGATCTTTTATAATGAACATGTAGTAGATCTCTTACAATAAACATGCACTTTAAGGAAAGAATAATGTTGCAACTTAGGATGTAAATCTCCTAAAGAGGAGAAGATCCTTGTGCAAAACAACAAATATAGGTAAGAAAGGACACCATATTATAAAATAATCAAGTCAAAAAGGGATTTTGGATCTTATTAGAAAGGAAGAGAAAAAGATAAGGGAATAACAAGTAAATACACCTTACCCATTTTTGGGATAATTGAATAAGGATGAAACTATATGCTCCCTAAAAGAAAGTTATTTATAATAGAAATGCAATTTAAATCAAGCATAACGTTATAAATCAAGATGTGGATCTCTTAAAAAATAGAAGATCCTTTTGTCAAATAAAAGATCCATGCAAGAAAGGATATCATGTTATAAAATAAATAAGTAAAGAACTGGGGAAAATGTATCCTTGGGATAACTAAGAGAGTGAAATATTTCCAATTCCCCCAAGTGTGGATACAAGTAATAAAAAATATTATGCTTCTCAAAAAGTATGATTGTTCCTAAAATTGCGCCACCATAAATGAAAATGATCCTTCAAAGGTTAGGCTAGCAATATCACATAGCGAGGAGAAACATAATAGGAAGGTAGATGTTATTCAGAGTGATCACAAAAAAGGTTTTATTCATCATTACATGTCATTTGAATTACAACACAACAAATAAATTTCAGAATTTTACACTTCAAAACATAAAATTCATTAGTATCATGGCCAAAATTTGATGATATATAAAAATGGAAGCATTATCTTGTTTTTGTTTTCTATTTTGTTTATATTTTTCAAAGTAAGAGTAATTAATTTGGATTTAAGAAGCCCAAAAAAAACTCTCTCATTGTTATGAGAAATTAAGAGAGGAATTTATAGATTTATTGGACATATGGGAAGGTTGGAAACCTAGAGTTATTTGAAAAAAATGTGATGGTAGATTTCTCATGAGTTGTAATGCTTTGTTGCACATGTTTTATACTCTGTCCACTAGAAAGGTTTCATAGATAAAAGATATAAGGGCCTCTTTTATGTGGATTTGGTTATAAGTTTAAAGAGGAAAAATAAATATCCATACATGTGTCAAAATATGGTATTTGATTCTCAATTTCAAGAATTTTATCTTTATTACAAAAGGTTGGTGTGAAGTCTAAAGATCCCTGATCATCATCTTGAAGAGTTAACGACTTACCTCTTTTTATTGGATGAATAATTGAATAATGAAATAGATATTTTATATCGTTGTCTTGATAATAATGCTTATGTGCTAAGGGTGGAATTGTAGAAGAGATACCATTAAGTATATTATCATACCAAGGATTTATGTTGTAAATGCTTGATATTTCATGATAATCATGTTGCATAGCATATTTATGACCATCAATAATTTTATTTGAGGGGTATCTTGAATTTAATAACTTTATTAGGTTTTTTGTTCGCAAAAGATTCAGTTGAAAAAGGGAGAGAATAAAGGATACCATCCTTTTCTTGCAAGGTAGGTTAAAAAATATTAGGAGAAGGAGAATCATTAATCATTATTGCTTCATTCCTAGAGGAAAGATAATTGAAATGGATCAGAGGAGAAGTTCCACCAAACCAATTACAAATAATATCATACACTTCCACCACAAAATAATCCTCTTGCAAAAAGGTAGTCTCATAGGCGAGGTACGTGTCAAGAGAATAAGTGACATCATTCTCTGATGGTTAAGGAGGGATATCATTAAGAAAGTATTAAAATTATGTTCTTGCATGAATATATCCTTATGAGGGATAAGTCCATTGGGAGAGGAATCATTCATTAATTAATTAAAGGGGATTATTCTAAACACATATTAATTAAGTTTTGACAAAATAAGAGATTAGGAGGCATCAGGGAAGACTAAGTAGAGATGGAGTCATCAAGGATTTCATCTATCATATAAAAATATTTCTACTAAATGAATCATTAAAAGATGTAAATCTTTGGACAAGGAAATCAAACAATTTGTAATGAAACTAGCTAACATTACAAGACAAAACATAAAATAAAGTAATCTAAAGATACAAAAAAAATGCACGAAGAGAAGAAATTTTGGATTTTTATCATTTTTAACATGTATACACAAGAGTGAATCTATGAAAACTATGTTGGCATTGAAATAAGAGTCGGAGAGTGATGGATTGTGAGGTGTAGTAAGAAGTGGTGGAGTATTTGGTTGTAATTGATGGTAACACAATCACTATTCAAAGATGGATCAATCTGTAAGACAAGGAAATGATCAATAAATTGAAAAATAACTAAGTGTTGCAACTAATATGAAAGATGAGCAACTACAAGTTAGATATTTTGGTGGCAATCACAATTCACTATGAATCAAGTGGAGTAGTCACAAGAAATTATTCTATGTGATACATAAAAAAATATGTGTGTGATCTCAACACACAATAATGATAGTTGTGCAAGGTTTTCAATGTCAGAAGGTGTTGCAAGATATATAGCTCATGTTCTTGAGCTATTGATGAAAACCATTGATTGTTGATTGGTATGATTGTGGTGAGATTATAATTCATGATGAAATATCTCAATCAATTGAGGATTTTCTTAGGTGGTAATTGTGCCATCAAAACAAGTATGAAGATAATATTCCAAAGTAAGTTGGAAAAGTTCAAACATATTTTGACTATTCTTAGGAATATCACAAGAAAATCATAATATTGATAAAGGCAGTGATATAAAATGTATTAGGTAAATTAAGATATGTGAATCACATAGGGTATGTGCATGGAAGGTTTTAAATTTGAACAAACGGTGAATATTAAGTAGCATAAGGACTGTGTATTTTCATATATTGATCTTAGGGAAAGAATGAAGGTAATGAGGAGATAGTGAGCAAGGAACAATATCAAAGTGAATAGAGCCAATTGGATATGACAACAAAGCAATGCTACATCCAAATCATTCAAGTTGGGATCAGGGTTTGAAGTAGATATTGAGTAGTAGACAATATCAGTGGATATAACAAATTGGATTTGATAGGAAAGTAATCTTACATCCAAATCATCAAATTTTTGTTCCCTAATAGTTGTAGTAAGGGAAATCTCTTCATTGGGTAGACTCAAACATGTTTTTTTGTGTAAATCCTTTAACAAAGTGAAATCTCAGAAGGAGCTCTAAATCCTCTAGTGATGTAGATCCTAAAAAATCTCTATTGTACTCCCAATAGTGTACAAATCACTCTTAATAGGGTGAACCCCTAGAAATGATATTTGTAGCTCCCAACATGGCAAACCATTTTACTATAGTGAGGGATCCCCACTATGGTTTTTTTTCTTTAGTTGAGGGTTTCCACATACACAATTTGATGTGTTATGTGTGTTGCATGTATTTTTTCTTGATGTTATTTACTTGTATTTTATTTTAATAGTTATATGATATGTATTTTGGAAGTTAATAAGATTAGTGGTTGAATTAAAAGCCTATGTGTTTCTACTGATTCACCCCTCCTCTTAGTGATTCTTTATACCAACAATTTTTGTCTTTTTTATGTATGAATTCAAAAATAAAACTAAATGCATAGAATGCAACAATTTTGTATTTTGTTTTGTTTTAAAAAACACAAGAATGAATTATATCTAAATTTAATTAAACTAAATGCAATAATGTAATGCATACAAATCAAATCTAGATACCAAATCTATAGTATGCAAGAATAATCAAGTTCACCAAAATGTACAATATGAAAAGGGGACCACATAAAGGGTTAATACTATTGGAATGTTACAAAAGGTAGGATGTTGGGGAGTGAGGAATCAATATCCTCTAAAACTTTTTCTCTTAAATAAATTTTGAGTTATCCTTACATCCTTTATCACTCGATAATCACTAAAAATTTATCACATTATATGCAATGTAATATGAATAGCTCAACATATATCAACCATAAAATCATAAACACATAGCATAACACATAACACATTCATTTGGTATCGAAAAAAACCCTTGGTTAGTGGGAAAACTATAGTGTGGTTGGTACCCATAAATCCATCACTACTGTAAAAAGAGGGTGTCTTGTTAGAGCTGCAATGCTTTGTCACTTCTAGTGACTTACTCTGTTAGGAGTATACAATAAGATCTTCTAGGATCTACCTTTCTCAAGGATTTTACAACACTCTTCAAGTGTGCACTTGGTCAAGAGATTTACATATAATATTGATAGGTCCACCTTTTTCAAGGATTTAGCACTACTAAAATGATGAGAAAGTTGTAGTAAATAATCTTTAAGATATCAACTTACTTTTCTTGATTAGATCTCTCTTCTACTAAATAATATATCACCATCTATGATTGATTCACAATTCTTCACTACTCTGCTCATTTTCTAATCTTTGACCTTTGATCTCCTCTATACTTTGCTCTATCCTCTGATCTCCTTTCTTGCTTCAATGTTTTTCTCAATAGTAACTTAATCAATCTTCTCAACAACTTCAACACTATTCTATATAGGTCCTTTTATAGTTTTCTTTTTCCTCTTTGACCTACCATAATTAGGGTTTGGAAACTTTCTAGAATACCTCTCTAATTGAAATAAATAGTCTAGAACCATCCATCATTTCATTCCTTTTCCTTCTTTATTTTTATGGGGTATTTTTCCTTGAAATTGTCAAACAATTAATTCACATTTTTCAAGAAATATTTACAAGTCTTTACCTCAAATGATGTAAATCATTTCTTCACTCAGTATGATCACGTCTCATCAGTTTTAGTGCCAATTCAAACTTTGATGTAGTCTATGTATTACTAAAAAAATATTGTGTTCTTCATGTTGTCACTTACTGAATATTCTACTTGTTTACAAATGTGTAGGTTGGTAAAGTTTTCTAACTCAGTCGTGTCTTTGTCTTGGTCACTTCATAATCACTCGGTAAATACTAACCTTAGGCATAAGTGTTAAACTTGTTCATTTCTTTCTTCATTGTTTGGTCAATATAGTAACTCGGTTCCTATGCTTTTTGTCACTTGACTTTTTGACACCTATTGGCAATATGATAATGCATGGGAGTAACATTCTCCCCCTTTGATATTAGAGGAAAAAACAATATGTACAAGATAAATATAACTCCCCCTAAGCATACATGTCCTCAATAAACATATTTTTTCAAAATATTTCTCAATTCTTTTGTTTGTATTACATCAACTCCTTATAAATCCATAAGCACAAAACATAATATAAACAAACATATAGACAAAAACATATTATCCCCATTTTTTGACACTTATGTCAAAATAACTTGTAATATAGAAAATACTTACTTTGGATATAAGACAAAGTTCTCAAAAAAATCCTTATGGTTCTTCAAGATAATCTCTAATTTATTGTCCCAGTTTGACTTAATCAACTCTATAACCTACTCCTCAATCCTTAATTTGGCAGTGAGATCAATCATGTGATTAGAAATGGAAAGACTCGTAGCGACTATGAGATCCTTGGAATATTTGGTGTGATCTTGCATAGCCTCAAAATTATATAATAGCAACACTTGGATTTCATTGATCTCAATCCCTAAATTGCTCTCTTCTCATAAAAGCTCATATTTTCTGCCAATTGCCTCAACTATAACTCAATAATGTCATATTTGTTACCCCTTTTCACAATCTTATAACCTAAATCAACCACCATACAAGAAATGTTTTTGGTTCTACTTAACTGAAATATATTGTGCACCATGACATACATGCCAAATTTTATTACCGCATCCATAGTTGTGCTCACTTTCATACCTTGATTGTCTCATTGTACTTTCATGTTTTTCTCAATTGCCATTCTAGGTGCAGTTCATATTGCCTTTACTTTTTCAATAATTGGGTATCCTCTCACCATATGTATTATGTCCCTTGTAATTTTTATAGGCTCATCTAGTCACATCTTCATGTCATGAACATGGCTCAGAACAACAAGAACCCAATCAACTTGGAATTCCTTTGGAAAGTGTAGAGCATATGCGAGACTGTTGGTCTCCAAATGTTTGTGCTTGTCCTTTAATTTCTTGTCCATATATAATTCATCATATGCCTCACCTAGCTCAAAATATCTAATTTCATTAATTTTACAATGATAAAATATATAGATGTCATTTACCAACATAAACCTAGGTGGTATATAAGATAGAACACCCATCTTATTAGTTTTTACAACAACTTTTGGGTATAACTTGCATTTTGGTTATGCGCATGCCTCCTTTTGAATCAACTTCATTGTGTTTTCCTTTGAATTCCTCTTTCCATTTGAAAATCTTGAAGCCATTCTCACAAATTAGGTTTTCAACAAATGAAACTCCATTTCACTTCACTTGGTTCACAATAAATTACACTTCACACTTTAGTTCTCCAACAAAATCTTACTCACAAGCTTATGAATTTTTTGACTCTCAATTTGCTCAAATTTTTTGTGTACTTTCAAAATGTAGGGTGAATAAAATGATATAAAATTTCCTATTAAATGCTCAAAAGTTACTTTTAAGTGCGCATTAGGGCACATTAAATATTCCACACCCCATATTATGTTGTCTTTAATGAATTTGGTGACCATTGATTTTTTGGTCAAGATCCATTTCCATCACTTAGTTTAAATGGTAGAGCTATCTTATACTTGGTTAAAACAACATTACACCTTTCATCATTACTTACTTGGTCAATACTTTCTAGCTCTTGCTTACTGATCAACTCAGATAGACTGTCAATTTTATAAGATTTACAGACTTCACAAATCGTCCTTATGCATCATATGATATGCAACTATGAAATCTCTTCCATTTCATTCTAGTAACTAATTTTTAGGGTAATTAGATATTTCCTAATCAACTTTCCTAATCAACTCTAGTCTACTTAAGCTAAAATTTACGCATCTAATAATTAATTCTTTTATTAATTATTATGATGCAATCTAGGTTAGACCTTTTTAGGGGTTTGATATCCTTTATAAAGATGATATCTCTTTGTAATTATTGATTGAGAATTTCATTGTTGATAATAGCAATCTATCTTTTTTCTCATCAGGAATGTCTCATCCATGGATCTGGCAATTCCTGCCTCCATAGCCTTTTAGTTTTCTCTTCTGTAATAGGTCTTTATGTGTAGGTGATTCTTGGGAGCTGTGAGGTTGATCTTTCATCAACTTCAACATGGTATCAGAGCTCCAAATATTCATGCCCCTATTCCATTTGTGAGAGATTTGACATTGGTTTCAAATCTATAGCTTTTAGAGCTTTTTGTATTGGATTTTTTTTTTGGGGGTGAGAGGACCTATTTTTTGAAGATTTGTAAGCCCAAATAGACATCACCATTGAGCTCAAAGGGCTAAAAAACCCCCATTTCCATATAAAATATGTCCAGTTTGGACATTGTTGAAATTAGAAGCAAATTTTTTGTGGGTACAAACTTTTAATTGAACATAGATTCAAATTTTTTGTGGGAATCAGAAAGTGGATTTCACCAACTTTTACTTCAGAATGTGCACTTAGGCTCAGCCTAGTTAGGCTACCCAATCCCCTAGCTATGGCTTTAGAAGTCCTGCAAGGCCTAATCTATATTCCTACTATGTTGGAAGAGTGATAGAAGAAGTTGATTCATCTCCCCTTGTATGGTAGATTTTTTTCACTATTTGGGAAATGTGTCTTGTGTTGCTCTCAGTGTCATTGCCCAACGTCTTCAACTCTGGACTGATGTGTTCAATCTATTGCTTAATGACTTGCCTCTACTTGCAAATGAGGTTTCTTCATTTTCTTTGGTCCAAACTCTATGATCCTACTTTTATGAAATCAATCATGCCTTGGACTATGACTTTTTAAATGCTAAGTGTCCACCAAGCATGACTCATGAGAAAGTTTGACCATTTGCTGGTTTTGTGGATCCAAAGATGATTGCATACTTTTGTGGGGTGGAGTTTTTTGGAGTGCTTTCTCTACATGGTGGTATTAATTTTTGGTAGGTAGTTTGGAGTTCTTTTTGTGTGTTATTAGAAGGGTGTACATGCCTTGAAGCCTATCATTCCTCACACTTGTTCTTAGCTTGACCTCTTATTTTTGAGTCTACACCATCCATCCTTGCCATCCTCCAAGCCTTTGAAAGGCCTTTCTCTTAGGTGAAGTGACCTTTCTAGTGGAGTCACCATTCTCTTACTTCCACTCTTGCTCATCTTGAAGTAAAGTGCTCCCTAGCCATCTACTCCATAAAGGGCCAATGAGTGGGCCATGATCCATTGATTGTTGAAATCACCAAAAGGAAGATGTGGGAGATGTGGTAGTTTTTTTGGAGTTATTTTTGGTGCCATGCACTTGACCTCCAACCTCTGTATTTAGTGCCTCCATGCGTGTTTCATATGGACCGATGTGAGAATTCTTTATATCATTGGAAAGGTTTTTTCGACCTCTATCAATGATGCTAGTTGTTTTTTTGATTATGCTCCAAGTACATTCTATTGAATCTTTTGCAATTTTTCATTTTGGTGGATAACTTGGTTGTTTCAAATCTAGGGATCAATTTTGTTGCTTCAAATGATTCATCATGACTTGTACTATCTATTGTATTAGTCTTATGTCTCTTCTAGTCTATTTAGACATCATTTGTATACATTATTGCAAAAACACTGAGATAAAATGTCATACTACATTTGTATTTTTGTTTCAGTTGTTTTACCTTGTTTTTCCTTTTGATTTGAGCAATGTCATCTAAGGAAACTCATGCAAATTATTGTATTCTTTGGATTCACCATATCTTATTCCTTATTGTACATGCACTACTCATAATTGAAGTACCATAGAGGGTTGATGTTTTGCCTTTGTTTGCCATCTTCCTTTGTCTAGTGAGTGTCCCTTTTGTGACATTAGCCTCATGATGTGCTTGAGATTGATTACCTCAATACACACATATGTACTATTTTGTGCATCTTGATCATGGTTCCTTAACATGCAGTTCTTTTGGCCCACTTTTCTAGTTGCCTTTTAACTCACCCTTATCTACATCATGGGGAGTTCTTCTATTGTTTCTCATGCTTCCTTGGTTTGATTAATCGACTCTTCAGGCTTTGGTATTTCATACCATCTGTATCTTTGAGTTTAGTTTTTTATCTTTGTGTGCCTCATAATTTGATGCATATTAAAGTATTCTCTACCTAGTTCAGTTCTATTTTAGTGGAGGTTCTTTAGATCAACAGTTACTTTTGATAAACAAAAACCAAAATTTTGAATACCCCAGTGTCTAGACAAACCAAGATTGCTAAAATCCTAGGATGTTCCATAGGATCCTTTCCTTATACTTACTTGGGCCTCCCTTTGGGGCTTAATTCCCTTGATTCCTTCTAAGAAGATATTATAAAAAGTTTTCTAAGAAACTTTCTAGATGGAAGGGAAACTTTTTGAGCTAAGCTGGTAAAGTCACTCTTCTGAAAGCTTGCCTTCAAAGTATACCTACTTATTCTTTGAGCCTTTTCAAAATTCCCACTAAATATGTTGATTCCATTGACAAAATCCAAAGGAACTTTCTTTGGTCTAGTATGGAGGAGAAGAAGAGAATGGATCTGATTTCTTGGGACCATATTCGTAAACCAATCAGAGATGGATGCTTGGGAAGAAGGAATATCCAAAGTATGAACAAGGCTCTTCTTGCTAAGCAAGGATGGACAGTGTGCCATTATGATAAGGAGTGGAGTTCTATATGGAAACATAAATATTTGTATAATGCCCCTTCTCTTTCTGATTTCTTCTTGTATCCCAATGTTATTTCCCCTTCTGTTATATGGGGGGTTGTGCAAGGTGCTAAGAACATCTTAAGTGAAGGGTGCTCATGGAAAGCTAGAAACAGACAAAAGATCCAGTTCTGGGAAGATTCCTAGATTATGGACCATCTGCTGATAGAAGATTTTGAGGACATGACCTACATTGAACAATGCAAGCAGTTATATGGTATTCATGTGGAAAATTATTGGGCTAATAATAGCTGGGCTAGTCTTACTAACGTTAGGCATGACTTCAATAATATCTAGATTATGTTGAATGCTTACTACTTGTATCCCAATAAGGAGGATAGAATGTTATGGAGGAATGATGCTAATTGGAGTTTCAAAGTCTCTTCTATATTTAGATCTAAAGAAAAAGGACCTGGACCATTATGGTCTAAAGCTTGGATAAAAGGTCTAACTCCCAAAATCAATATTTTTTATTGGATTCTATTGCAAAATAAAATTTTGACCTAGGAAAACTTGCAAAAAAGAGGGATAAATGTGACCAACCATTGCTATTTATGCAAGAAAGACTTAGAGAATAGGGATCACTTGTTTTTAAACTACAATTATAGACAAAATGTGTGGAGCTACATCTACATCTTCTGGAATATTGCTTGGGTTCATCATAATAAAATTGAGCACTATTTTTAGAGCTAGACTTGCCCAAATGAGGATAGTAATGTGGAATATCTATCAAAAATCACCCTTCCTCACTTGTGGTGGGGAATCTGGAAAGAAAGAAATAATAGAATTTTTAGAGAGAATGAAATACCTGAAAGGGTTCTAGGTCAAAACATCATTAGAGAAATTAAGGAAAATTTCAAACCTCTGAAAAATGTTCCTGATGGTTTCTTGATTGACAATCCTATGCATAATATAGGACCTAGAAAGAAGGTGGAGGATCAAAGATCAAGTGTAAAATGGAAGGCTCCTCCGAGGGGATGGATAAAGGGGAATTTTGATGGGGCTACTAAGGGCAACCCTAGAAAAGCAGGGTGTGGAGGAATTATAAGGGATCATACAGGTAACATTATTGATGCTATAGCAATTCCTATCGGCATATCAACCAACCATAGAGCTGAAGCCACTAGTGCCCTTTACACCATGAGACTGGCTATGGAAACTGGAAGGAAGTACCTTTGGATGGAAGGTAATTCCCTAAACATTATAAATATGCTCAATGAAAAAACCCCAAGTACTTGGACTATAGAGGATAGTATAATGGAAATTAAATCTCTAATAGCTAATTTTGAAAAAGTCACCTTTTCCCATTCTTACCAGGAAGGCAATGCCGTTGCTGATTAGCTTTCTAGTAGGGCTATGTAAGGGGATAGTATGCTGAGGTGGCAGAATGACCTCAAAAAAAATGTGGATTTAAAATTGCTCATTAAGTATGATGGTACATATGCGATGGAGGGAAAGATTCTCCAAGATCAGTAATTTAATGATAATTGAAAGAGGGTCTATGGAGGGGTGTGTTACAATCCCTAGGATGTACTTCATTGCTATTATTATTTGGGCAGGGATGAAGGAAGATTAATGAAATCCTTGTTAACTTTTGTGAGTATTTTGGCTTGCTTCATTTTGTCTCTTTTTCTGGGATTAGCTACTCTATTCATTCTCAAAGACACACATTTTTTGAAAATGAGGGGAGAGCCGAGGAAACAAGAGCCCAAAAATTGCAAAAATTGGAAGGATAAAGCCTCTGTTTGGAAAATTCTTGAGAAAGGAAATGTGACTCCTTACCTAGAGCAATTGCATGTTTTCAAACTGTATGTTATAGATGCTTTCTTTAAGAATTGGTTTGAGGATAGGGTAACTTTGCATGGTATCATGATTCATCTCATAGATGACTTCATTGCTAAAGTGACTGTCTCCTAAAGGATGGACTAAAATATAGCAAGGAAACAAGCATCTCTAATGCCGCTTTCAAAATGTTTCCAAAAATTGAGGAGGAAGAGTAAAAGTTGGAGAAGAATGGGGACTTTTATGAGCTTAACCAAATAAAGGTAATATGGAGGGATGTTTTATCTTGTCTTCATGAATATTTTATTTTAGATGGAAGATCCAAAAGAGTCCACAAGTTCCATTTTGTTTTTCTGAACCATTTTTGGTATAAAGATAAGATTTCTTTTCCTTTCTACTTGAGGTTTTTGTTATTACAAAGCCTCCATGCCCATAGGAAGAAAGACACTCACCCTGTCCTTCATGAAGGCCTCATTCTCTTAATTGAGAATTATTGTAAGACAAAGGAAATTATTGTTTCCCCTATTTTGGAGAAGAAAAGGGGGTCAACGAGTGAATCCTAGTCTAGAAAGAGAAAAGGGGATGAAGGAAAGAGCGTCAAGAAGCAATTCATGATTAAGGATCTCCCCAAAAAAATGTTGAGTATATTATTGATTCTTTTGATAAATATGAAGATAAAAATGTGGAGATAGAGGAAGACACAGAGATAGGGGATATTAGCTCTAATTTGGAGGGTTATCCTGGTAGTAAAGATGAGATTGGGAAGAATGATGTGGAGGAAAGTTTACATAAAAATGAAGGGTTAGATAACATTGGTAATGAAGAAAAATAGGGTGGAGAAACCCAGAGATTTGGATAGGAAAATGTGGAGGAGGAGATGGTAAGGGAGAAAGATTTAGGAAAAGAAGAAAATAAGGGCATAGAGATCCCTAGGGAGAAGGAGGTGGATGATCTAAGTTTGGGGGTTTTTATCTCCTTCCTTAATACTACAAAGATTAAGGTCAACTCCTCTCTCCATGGAGATTTCTGGACTTACAATGAGATTATGAAATTAAAGAAAAAATTGGGTAAAGTGTAGAAGGATCAGGAGAATGACCAGGCCAAACTTGTGCTGCTGGCAACCCAGGTGGGAAATAAACCTAAAAAACTAAAGGTATATGAACAAGGTCTCCAAAATATGATCAAGGAAAGTGGAAATAATATGGAACAAGTGACTTCTAGTTTGTGTGCGGCTGTGACAAGTTTGGGGAAGAAGACCAATGAGGATATTATGTCTCCTGGAGGAACAAGTAAAAAGACTAGATTGAGCTCGCCGAAGAAGGATGCTACAGTTACTGCTGGTATTTGCTTTTCCCCTATTGATACCATTCTTAGTACAACTAAAAAGGGGAAGGAGGCTACAAAGATGATCAAGGAGCTATAGTAGTGGTCTGGATTTTTCTGTTTATGGTTTTAGTTTTCATTTTGAAAGCTTTGTAAAACTTGTAGGTTCTAGGTCCTTGTAAAACTTGTTCACTTTTTCTGGTTACATTCTGTGGTTTCAGGTCCCTGTAAAACCTAATTTTGTGTTTGTTTTTTGGTCTCAGGAGCTTGTTTCCTGGTTGTGTTATGTTTGAACATCTTTTTTTATTGTTTTTAGGGGTTTTGGGTCCCTTCAAAACCTATTTTTACCTTAATCTAAAATAATTACTTTTGATAGAGCTTTGCAACTTCTACATGCTTTAGTAATGTTCTTCATGATCATCTTTTGTTGCTATCTTATGGGACATTCCCTAGTTTGGAGGTTTCTTCAATCCTTCACTAGTTTCTTTCAACGTGTTTTCCATCTCTTTTTGGAGTAGGGGATTTTCCCATGTGGTTTTCTCTATTTCTCCTTTTTTCAAAGATTTTCTTGTGCTTGGGTTACTCATTAGGCCTTGTTTCTAGAACCCAAATATACTTTCAGTAGTAGTTTCTAGGTTTTTGGCTACTCCCTAAGTTTATCTTAAGGGGGGGTGTTAGAGAAATTAGATTTTTTTAATTAACTCTAGTCTACTTAAGCTAAAATTTAGGCATCTAATAATTAATTCTTTTATTAATTATTATGATGCAATCTAGGTTAGACCTTTTTAGGGTTTTGATCTCTAGTATAAGGATGATCTCTCTTTGTAATTATTAATTTTGAGAATTTCATTGTTGATAATATCAATCTATCTTTTTGCTCCTCAAGAATGTCTCATCTATAGATCTGGCAATTCTTGTCTCCATAGCCTTTTTCTTTTCTCTTCTATAATAGGTGTTTACATTCAGGTGATTCTTGGGAGCTGTGGGGTTGATCTTTCATCAACTTCAACACTAATGTAAAATATGTCATTAGTAGTGCAATTCCTTACTTTCTTCTAAGGCTTAGAAGGAAGTGGAGGTTTCACCTAATCCATTGGATGATGTGTCACTGTACCTTCTCTTCTGACTTCTTCCTCCATGTCTTATTCCTTTGCTCACAAATTTGTTCCAAGTTGACTTTTTCTTTACCTTTTGGATCTCCCTCTTTAGGTGCTAACACTCAATTTTTAAAATTCTTGTTTAAATGATCGACTTTGTGACATTGATAACATTCCATTCCAGGGTTCCTCCAATAGCTAAATTTTCCTCCAAAGTGTAATCACATGTAGTTAGCATCAATATGACCATACTTTACACATGCAATATATTAATTCCATGTATGGTAATTCCATTTGATTGCATTAACTTTATTTCTCAATTTCTAGTTGGATTCATTTGTGACTTACAATTTTGTGACTTGTGTCCAAACTTATTGCAAGTGCAACAATATCCATTGAACAAAAACTTCTTAGGTAATTAATTGAACTTGGATCTACACTCATATGCTTGATATCCATACTTATTGCAACCATAATAGTAACCATCAAACTTGGAAGTAATATTAATTTTACCTATTTTCTCCTGTAGACATTTATTACGTGTCTAGGCTTCCCACAATTATAACAAGTATGTTTATATGGCCTCAGATTAGTGTACACATTCATTTACTCATCTCACTTTGATCATTCTGCTTGCTTGGTAGTAGAATGCTTAGTATAGCCTAGTCTAGATGTATCTCTTGATCGCCTTTGTCTTTTGAGTTGTTCATCTAGAATCCTAAAACTTTCTTATGATCTTTTCATTTTCTCATTGAATTCATTTTCATATTTTAATTCACTTTTAAACTTTTCATTCTCAAATTTTACTCAATAATTTCTTTCATCTTTTGACTGATCTCATGATTAGCACCGAGTACTTAATTTACCATATCATAATGATTTTGCGTTAACCTTGTGACCTCTTCATCCTTAGCATCTAGTCTTTAGTAATTTTCCTCTTATCTTCTTCCATCATTTATTTTTCATCTTCAAATTTTCTCTTTTCTTCCATTATTTCACACATCCTACTAGATTGTAGCTCTTATTCTCTTTTCAATGATTTGACCTATTGGGTAAGATTGTGGCTCTTCTCCAATAGATCAACTATGAATGCATTGGATTCATCAAACATGTTTGCATCATATAACTCTTCAATAAATTCTTCCTAATAAATTATTTCATTTCTTTGCCAAGTTATTTCCTTCCTCCTTTTCAATGATTGACTCAGTGCTTCTTTCATCTCATTGATTTGACTCATGGTCATCCTTATTTCTGGCATCTGATTCTCAATAATCCTATAAAACCTATATCTTTCCATGACTTGGATCTTTTACTCTTAGGTAGAAAGACCTTCAACATGAGAAATATGCTCTAATACCAAATATTGGAATGTTAGGATAGGTAGGGTGATGAGAGGGGAGGTGGATCAATATCCTCTAAAAATTTTACTCTTAAACAATGTTTTCAAGTTCTCCTTGCTTCCTCTATCACTTGATAGTCACTAAACATTTATCACATTACATGTGTAGTGCTCTACCTAGAGATCCTTGGAAAAGGGATAAATATAAGACAAGTTAATTTTTTTTTGCAATTATGAAAGCACAAGACAACATCATACAGGGTTCATGAAGATCGTAAAAGAAGACTAACCAACTATCCCAACCTAACGGATCTCCAAATGCCACTATCTAACTGACATAACCAACTAAAGAATGAATAAAACCAAAATGACAACAGAACCTAAAAACCCCAAACTACATAACCAAGGTAATACTAATAGACCCAAAGGGTACTAGAAGCACAAATTTGCATTCTCAAAAAAATTGAGTAGACACCCCCTATTTTTCATGTGAGGACAACAGATTGACATATTCTTGCATGAGGAAGTGTAACACTCCACTTAAGAAACTACCATTTGCATGAGGATGTACTTGGCCCCATAGCCAAGACACCAAAAAATAGTGTTGGGTTTCATGTGAGAAAGTGCCAGAAGATGTGCGAGAAAATCCAACACACCAAGCGAGATCTTGCATTTTTTTGCAAGAGAATATACAATTTGACACAAGGATCCTAAACAACAAGCCATAAACAAAAAGGGTAAAAAGCTAAGGATTAAATTTCCTCCACATAGGAGAGTACTAGATCAACATATCAAGAAAATATACTCAAATGAATAATTGGAAGATAAAAGCCAAATCTAACCATCTAACAAGCAGTGAAGGGAAATAACTAAAAGCAACATCACAATAAGTAGAAGCAATAATGCCATGTATTGAAACAATGAACTAAGTGTGCTATTGTTTCCAACCATAATAGCATGATGATATCTAAAAGGTCCTAGGCATCCCTTGCGTGTAACATCCCAAACTTTTAACTAGATAGTCAGAGCTATCTTATAAGGACATCACTACTAAAGTGTAATAACATCATAAGAACTGGAAATCTAACATGCTAAATAATAAGTAATAGATACTCCAACTAATCAATTGACATCATCTAATCATATGCCAAAAATCATAATAATGTCCAATGCATCAATTAACTAACATTATATACAAGCATTCTAATCAAAGCATAATCTCGAACCTGAAGTACCAAGTGAGCTAGCAAAAATCACACTAGGGCACAAGACAATCTCTATACACCAGTCCCTAGTAGTGGTGAAGGTGGCTATGCCTCCCAACCACATGAAACGTATAGGTCCACTCTTACTGTGCTGATGGAGATAATGATATAACTACAAATACACATAAAGAAGACATCCATGGCTAACACTCATGCCAGACAATATGATGACTAAAACCAAGATTAAAGATAATGCATAAATTATAGATCTTAGTTAGACACTCAATGGGCTATTAAGTAGGGGCTAACATCATGGAGAGTCACTTGGCATCGACAAGCCTAAGCTTGGATTGTATAGATTATACTCCCTTAACGAATGACTCTAGCATAGATTATTATCTTGAGTTTTATTACCACCTAGTATTTTATTTAGTTATCACTTAATTAGAACTTCCTCTACCAATCCTCTGGGCAAAATGATCACCAGGCTGCGAGATAGAAGTGTTGGAAATATAAGAGGAGTAACTAAGAGGGGAGGGGTGAATCAATTACTCCTAAAATAAATCCTAGATCGATTGGATGACAAATAAAATTTAGATTGATAAAATTGATTACTGTCAATACTTGGTAGGCATACATAAATTGTTGTAACTTGGTAAATACAAAATGTGTATTATTTAGTAGATCTTAAGATATTATTAGTAATTTACTTGAAAGCATGAAAAAAATAACATGAACACATATGACACTAGGATTTAACATGGAAATCCAATTTGGGAAAAACCACCAAATGTGACTAGTTATTGTTTTTCACTCTTATGAAGTGAGCCCTATTAGGAGCCAACCCTATTAAAGATTATAAAACACACTATTAGGTGTGATCCTATTAGAGGATTTAATCACCTTGTTAGGAGTGACCTTGCAAGAGGTCTTGAAACAATTCAATGGAATTGCCACCTTGTTAGAGGATTTACAAATGGTTGTTAAACCAACTCTATTAAGAGATTTTAGTTCACTGCTAAAATGGTTAGAGAGTAACAATGGTTAGAGAGTAACAATGAAATGACCTAATTGTGATGTAACTGAATTGCTGATTACAAATCTCTATTTTGGTTCATACTTGATCCTTGCTAATCAAATAACACCTTTTTGCTCCACAAGAATACCTTCTTATGCTTCAAGTTTGCTTTGTCTTTTCTTATCTCTTTCAATTCCATCAACTTGCATATCACACACTTTGAAATCACAACTTGACCTTTTACTTATATCTTCTAAATTATCCAGTTGACTCAAATATAAATTGGAATAACCAATATTCATTACCATAGTTGGCTAAAATCAATAGGTAAAATAATTAAGCTTTACATTCCAAACTAAGAAAATCCTTTGGTAGCCAACCCAGCTTGGTAGAAACTAATTCTGAAGTGATTTCCTATATTAACTAATAGAATCTTGGTTAATATTGTGAATTTACAAAATCCCTTAGGTAACTGAGTTAACTTGGTTAATACTAACTCTGTTCAACTTTCCCTTCGATAACCAAGTGAGCTCGGTTAACACTCTTTTTAGCATAACTTCCTTTGACACCTAAGTGAACTTGGTAGATACTGCCATCTATACAGAGTAAACTTAGGAATGCTCAGCAGACTAGGAAAACTGTCTTCACTGACCAAGTGAGCTTGGCATGCACTGACTATCAACTAATATGACATTTGTGTAACATCAAAAATAGCACACAATTAATCAATTGTATCCAAAAATCTCCCTCTTTGGCATTGATGGCAACACAACATGTCATAGCACAATGAAATTTTGAGAACAAGACTTCCTCTATTAAAAAGTTTCTCCCTCTTTGATTTTATGCAGAAAACTTCTCCTATTGTATTCTCCCTCTGTGAATTAATTTTTTTTAGAAAGATGTGATAGTAAACTTCTCCCTCTTTGACAACACATGCCAAAGACAATTCTGATTAGTATCAATGTACCTTGAGTATAGATTCATTTGCAATATTTCCTTGTCAATACTACATCAAATGATTGATCTTCAACTTAGTTCCTGTTGATGCATAACTAAACTTTATTTAGTGAGCTTTAGATAGGTAAATGACCCCTAGTTTACTTCTTAGATACAAAAATGCATCCTTAGGTAATGGCTTGGTGAATATATCTACAATTTGTTCTTTTGTATGCACATATTCTAATATGATTTCTTTTTCCTATACTAATTCTCTTACACAATGATATTTTACAGCAATGTGCTTTGTTTTGGAATGCATTACTAGATTCTTTGATATGTTGATTGCACTATTGTTATCATAATACATGACTATTGGCTCTTTGATTTCAACCTTTATTCCTTCCAACAATTGTTTGAACCAAACAATGTTAGAGAAATTCACTACTGCTACATATTCTACTTTTTCTGTGGATGTGCAATTTTTTTTCTTGCTTGTCCAAGATACTAACCTTTTACTAAGAAAGAATGCTCCACCACTAGTGCTTTTTCTGTCATCAAGATTTCCTGCCTAATCAGCATCAGTAAATACTTTTAGGTCAAGGTTGCCTCCAAGTTTGTACCACAAGCCATAGTCTTTAGTACCTTTTAGATATCTCAAGATTCTTTTTATTGTCATATTGTGGGTTTCTCTAGGTTTTGCTAAGAATCTTGCCATCATCCCAACTGCTAAGGCAATATTAGGCCTTGTATGTACTACATACTATAATTTTCCAATCATTGATCTGTATAAGGTTTGATCTACTTCATTGGAGTCATCATCTTTGGTAAGCTTAAGTCTAGTACACATGGGGTTCCAACTAGTTTTGAATATTTCATTCCAAATTTCTTGAGTATCTCTTTGATATACTTAGATTAAGTGATATAGATACCATTTCTGTTCTATTGTATCTACAATCCAACAAAGAATTTTATTTCACTAAACATGGACATTTCAAATTCTTTATTCATTTTTTCTAAAAATTCTTTGCATAAGTCATCATTTCCTATGAATAGAGTATCATCCACAAATATTTTTTCCAACACAATCTTCTTATCTGGTCCTTCCTTGATATACAGGCTATTGCTATCATTTATTCTTTGAAAACCAATCTATATCAAATAGTTATGTAATCTTTCATATCAAGCTCTAGGAGCTTATTTTAGACCATGTAGGGCTTTGTGTAATTTGTAGACCATGTCCCTTTTGTCAGGATCAACAAAACCTTATGGCTGTTCAATGTAGACTTCCTCATCAAGAATTCTATTCAAGAATGTAGATTTAACATCCATCTAATATACTTTGAATCCTTCATGAGCTACATAAGCTAGTAAATTCCTAACACCTTCTAATCTTGCAACATGGGTAAAATTTTCACCATAATCAGTACCTTCTTCTTAAGAATAGCCTTTACATACCAATCTTGCTTTGTTTCTTGACACTTTTCCATCTTCACTCAACTTATTTTTGAATACCCATTTTGTACTAATCACATTCTTATCTTTGGGCCTAAGAACAAGAGTCCAAGTTTTATTATTTTCCATTTGTTATATTTCTTAATTCATAGGCTCAATCCAACTTTAATTTTCCAGTGCATCTTTAACACTTCTAGGTTCAAATTTAGCAAGTAAACATGTACCTTTTAGTTTGCTTCTTGCCATTGTTCCATCTGATTTGTCTCAAATGATTTGATCAGGTGCATGATGCCTTTTGACACATTTAGCAAATACAGGTTCTTTGACTTTTGAATGAATTGTGATGTCTTCATTTTGAATCTCAACTTCAGGCTCAAGTCCTTCTATCTATGGCTCAAGTTCTTTAGACTCGATATGCACTAACTCAGTAGCTTCTGAATATGACTCGGGTCCCTGTGACTTGGTTTGTACTTCTTGTAACTCAGTAACTGTTGGAGACTTGGAGAGCTTGAGAGATAAAGTCTCATTTTTGTCAAATGTGTTTGGAAATGTATTAGGTTCATAGTAGAAAAATCTTCTGTAATCTTTTGGCTCCTTTTTGCTTTCTTCTTCAGTATTTTTTGCAAACTCATCAATTCTCACATGTGCATTTTCTATGATTTTGTGAGTAGACAAATTCAAACATTTGTATACTTTACTTTTGTAGGAATATCTTAGAAATATACCTTCATCACCTTTTACATCAAATTTGTCTTTTCTAGATTATTTCAAGATATAACATTTACTACCTGTTAGATTGTGGTGACTGATCAGGAAAGTAGCCGACATCGACATGGTAGCCGACATATTATGGCCGACATATGGCCGACATGTTATAACCCTAAAGCGGTTTAATACTTGTATAAAAAGGGCTTAGGGTTGGGTATTTTTGATATGTGGTGATACGAAATTGGTTCTTGCGGCGGTATTGAGCTGTAAGGGATTACGGATTGTAATCAGGTTGTAATCACTGAATTGTAATAAGATCGGACTTGTTGTTTGGTGGACGTAGCCCAGGGATTGGGTGAACCACGTTAAATCTTGGTGCCTTGTGTTCATTTTTGTGTGTTCTATTATTTTCTGTTATTGGTTATATTTGCATGTAGTTTTTTATTTCTGTCCGTGGTTTATCCTAACAAGTGGTATCAGAGCCAGGTTGTTTCTCAGTTATCCTCTGCAGGAAAGTCTCACGGTTAAGTGGGAGTCTCACGGTTGAGTGGGAGCAATGGCAGATGATGGTAAGCTAAGGGTTGATAGGTTTAATGGGCAGAACTTCCAGTTATGGAAGATGCAAATGGAAGACTATTTATATCAGAAGGATTTGTGGAAGCCGTTGGAAGGAAAAGCCAAGAATCAGGGAACTATGTCAGAGGCTGAATGGGATCTTTTGGACAGAAAGGCACTTGGAAGCATTCGGTTATGCTTGGCACCATCGGTGGCATTTAATATTACAAAAGCAAAGACGACAGAAGATTTGATGAAAACCCTAGCGACACTGTATGAAAAGCCCTCTGCTTCAAATAAGGTATTTCTCATGAAGCGTTTATTTAATATGAAAATGGCAGAAGGTGGATCTGTTGCAGATCATTTAAATGAGTTTAATACTATTACTAGTCAATTATCTTCTGTGGGTATCAATTTTGATGAAGAAATTAGGGCTCTCTTGATTTTGTGTTCTTTGCCTGAAAGCTGGAATGGCTTGGTAATGGCGGTGAGTAATTCTGTTCCTGGATCTAGTACCCTAAAATATGATGATGTGATCGGTGTTATTTTAAGTGAGGAAACTCATAGAAAATCCTCAGGTGGATCTACATCAGGAAGTGCTTTAAATGCACAAAGCAGGGGTAGAACGACTAAAAGAGGAAGTAACTCTGGAAATCATGGGAAATCAAGAGGAAAGTCAAAGGGGAGGAGGTCTCAATCGAGAGGACCAAATGATTGCTGGTACTGTGGGAAACCAGGGCACAAAAAGAAAGATTGCTGGACTCGAAAGAAAAATGAAGGAGATAAATCAGATGGAGACAAAGAGGCAAATGTGGTAAGTAACAAATCCAAAGAGGATGCTTTGCTTCTGTCTTTAGAGAGTGTTGATGATTCATGGGTTTTAGATTCTGGTGCTTCTTTTCATGCTACACCTCATAGAGGTTATTTCATTGATTATGTCCAAGGGGATTTTGGGCTTGTTTATTTGGGGGATAATGAACCCTGTCAGATTGTTGGAAAGGGAAAAATTAAGATTAAGTTGCAGAATGGGAATCATTGGCTACTACATGAGGTAAGACATGTTCCAAAACTAAGTAGAAATTTAATTTCAGTAGGGCAACTCGGTGATGAGGGTTGTGTAGTTACTTTTAATGATAAAAATTGGAAGGTTTCAAAAGGTTCCCTTGTAGTAGCAAAAGGTGTGAAAGTAGGCACCTTATATCTTTGTACAGGTCATATTGTTCCTTCTACTTTGATTGTTTCAGAGAAAAATGAATATTCAGGAACAATTACTGCAGATGAGCAGGGAGAACAAATAGCTGCTGTGGATTCTGATACAGCGCTGTGGCACAATAGACTTGGGCACATGAGTGAGAAAGGTATGAAAGTACTTCATTCAAGGAAAGTTTTACCAGGTCTAAAATGTGTGAATATGGATTTCTGTGAAAGTTGTGTGTATGGAAAACAAAAGAGAGTGAGTTTTGTAAAGACAGGGAAGGAAAACAAAAAGGAGAAATTAGAACTTGTGCATACAGATGTATGGGGACCGGCTCAAGTATCTTCCCTTGGTGGCTCTCATTATTATGTTACATTTATTGATGACGCAACTAGAAAAGTATCAGTTTATTTCCTTAAACAGAAATCTGATGTATTTCAAACTTTTAAGAAATGGAAATGCTTGGTTGAAAATGAGACTGGTAAGAAATTAAAATGTCTCAGATCTGATAATGGTGGTGAGTATTGCAGTCATGAATTTGAATATTATTGCTCCACTAATGGTATTCATAGACAAAAAACTATTCCAAGGACTCCACAGGAAAATGGAGTGGCTGAATGCATGAACAGGACTATAATGGAGCGCGCAAGGAGCATGAGGTTGCATGCTGGGTTGCCCTTACACATGTGGGCGGAGGCTGTCAATACTGCAGTATATTTGATTAATAGAGGTCCCTCTACTCCTTTGGGCTGTGGTATTCTAGAGGAAGCATGGACTGGCAAGAAGGTGAGTTATTCTTTTCTCAAGACCTTCGGTTGTGAAGCTTTTGCTCATATAGAATCTGAAAATAGAACCAAGCTAGAAGCTAAATCAAAGAAATGTGTCTTTGTTGGATATGGCATTAATGAATTTGGTTATAGGCTTTGGGATTTTGAAAATCATAAAATTATAAGAAGCCGGGATGTCATATTCAATGAAAAAGTGTTGTACAAAGATCTGTTGCAGCAACATGAGAAGAAAGAAGATGATTATGTAGTGCTGGATGATACTCCAAAAGCTGATGTTCCAGCCATTCCTCATGATGTGCAACAACCGCAACAACAAATACCACATACACCAGTGAATGTTAGACGGTCAACAAGGCCAATTAGACCTCCACAAAGGTTTTCTCCCTCTTTGTATTCTATTTTACTTACTGATGCTGGTGAACCTGAAAGTTATGATGAAGCTGTGCAGGTGGATACTAAGATTCAGTGGGAGTCTGCAATGAAAGATGAAATGGACTCTTTGCTGAAAAATAAGACATGGGATTTGTGCAAGTTGCCTGCAGGTAAAAAGGTTTTACAGAATAAATGGGTTTACAGGTTGAAAGAAGAGGAAGGAGGTAAGAAAAGATTTAAGGCCAGGTTAGTTGTAAAAGGATTTGAACAGAAAAAAGGAATTGATTTTGATGAAATATTTTCTCCTGTTGTTAAAATGACTTCTATTCGTACTGTTTTAAGTCTTGTGGCTACTGAAGATTTGCATTTAGAGTAGATGGATGTTAAAACAGCCTTTCTTCATGGTGATTTGGATGAAAAAATATATATGGCTCAGCCACAGGGTTTTGAGGTCAAAGGTAAGGAGAACTTAGTGTGCAAATTGAAGAAAAGTTTATATGGCCTGAAGCAAGCACCTCGGCAATGGTATCTGAAATTTGACAGTTTTATGCATGAGCATGGATATAATAGGTGTCATTCAGATTACTGTGTTTATTTTAAGAGGTTGGATGATGATAGCTACATTATTTTATGTTTATATGTTGATGATATGCTTATAGCTGGGTCTAACATGGATCATATTAAGGGGCTGAAATGCCAATTAGCACATGCATTTGCTATGAAGGATTTGGGGGCAGCAAAAAAAATCCTTGGTATGAAGATTTGTAGAGATAGGAAGAACAGAACATTGACGCTATCTCAAGCTGATTATGTTGAGAAGGTGTTGCAACGTTTCTCTATGGAGAATGCTAAAGCTGTCAGCACACCTTTACCTGGTCATTTGAAATTGACTAAGGAGATGTGTCCCAAGACATAGGAAGAGGAGGATAAGATGTCCAAGGTACCCTATGCTTCAGCTGTAGGAAGTTTGATGTATGCTATGGTATGCACTAGGCCAAATATTGCACATGCAGTGGGAGTCGTTAGCAGGTATATGAGTCATCCAGGTTTTGAGCATTGGAATGCTGTCAAGTGGATTCTCAGATATTTGAGAGGAACATCCAATAAGTGTTTACACTTTGGGGGCTCTACTACTGATTTACAGGGCTATGTTGACTCAGATTTGGCTGGGGATATTGATACCAGGTGGAGTACTACAGGTTATGTCTTTACTGTTGGTGGGGCAGCCGTGAGCTGGGTTTCTAGGCTACAGAAGATTAATGCTCTCTCCACTACAGCGGCAGAGTATGTTGCTGCTACAGAGGCCACCAAAGAGATGATATGGATTCACTTCTTCTTGGAAGAATTGGGACATCCTCAGAAGGATAATTTTTTGCTCACAGATAGTCAGAGTGCCATTCATCTTGCTAAGAATTCAGCTCTGCATTCTAAGACCAAACACATACAGTTGTGGTACCATTTCATTCGGTCAGTTTTGGAGGATGGACAGTTAAAGCTGGAGAAGATACATACCAATGAAAATCCAGCAGATATGTTGACAAAGGTTGTCACAAGGGAGAAGCTAAACTCCTCTTCAGCTTCAGTTGGTCTTTTAGACTAAATGTGAATAAAAGAACAGCAGAGTCCAGGGTGGTTTGATCCAGTGGGAGCCCCATGCGGTAGTTGTATTGCTACAGGATCAGTCTCCAAGTGGGAGATTGTTGTTTAGTGTGGAACCTGATCAGTCCCCAAGTGGGAGATTGTTAGATTGTGGTGACTGATCAGGAAAGTACTGTACATACTTCATAAATAGTGGGGTTCGGGGCATCGCCCCAAAAAAATTTTTTTTTGGAAGTAGCCGACATCGACATGGTAGCCGACATATTATGGCCGACATATGGCCGACATGTTATAACCCTAAAGCGGTTTAATACTTGTATAAAAAGGGCTTAGGGTTGGGTATTTTTGATATGTGGTGATACGAAATTGGTTCTTGCGGCGGTATTGAGCTGTAAGGGATTACGGATTGTAATCAGGTTGTAATCACTGAATTGTAATAAGATCGGACTTGTTGTTTGGTGGACGTAGCCCAGGGATTGGGTGAACCACGTTAAATCTTGGTGCCTTGTGTTCATTTCTGTGTGTTCTATTATTTTCTGTTATTGGTTATATTTGCATGTAGTTTTTTATTTCTGTCCG
This sequence comes from Cupressus sempervirens, assembly GCA_028749045.1. Classification (NCBI taxonomy): domain Eukaryota; kingdom Viridiplantae; phylum Streptophyta; class Pinopsida; order Cupressales; family Cupressaceae; genus Cupressus; species Cupressus sempervirens. Next base: position 799,506,116 of record CM053783.1, on the reverse strand, counting down.
TGGTTTATCCTAACACTACCAAATACTTTCAAGTAACTTACATTGGATTTGTAGCCATATCATATTTCATAGGGAGTTTTTTTGAGTCTTTCTTCAACTAAAATTGGTTCAAATTATGAACTGTAGTGCTAATAGGTTCTGTCCAGTATTTAATAGCAACATTCTTCTTAATCATTAGTGTTCTTGCACAATCCATGATGGACCTATTTCTTCTTTCAGTTATTCCATTCTGCTCAGGAGTACCAGGGGTTGATACTTGTCTTTTGATTCCTCTTTCAATGCAGAAATTGTTGAATTCATTTGAGAAGAATTCACCACCTCTATCTGATCTTAAGAATTTTAATCTTTTTCTAATTTCTTTTTCTACTCTAGCCAAATACCATTTGAATTTCTCAAAAGCTTCTGATTTTTCTTGAGATACATAATAGTCATCATTATAGAATAATCAACAACAAATAGAATGAAATTTTTTTCTCCACTATAAGTTTCTATTCCAATGGGTCCACATAAATTAGTATGCACAATTTCCAAGACATCTTCTGACTGATAATTTTTGCTCTTAAAACTAGTCTTTCCCATTTTACCAATTTGGCAATTTTTGCATAATCCAACATCAGGTTTCTTCAAACTTGGAATATTTCTTACTCTTCTGAGTTTTCTTATCTTAACCATGTTATCAAAGTTTACATGACATGGTCTTTTGTGCCATAGCTTACTTTCTCCTACTTGAGCAATAAAGCATGAACAATCACCAAAATCAAGATAAAATACAAATACAAATTTTTTCTCAAAAGTGAGAAGGGAGAAAACAAATCCCTTTTTCAATACTTATTCATTTTTTGGGTGAATAATCAATTAGGGAAAATAGCTAGTTAGACTAGCTAGACTCCAAATCGTTTCAAACAAAAACATGTTATCCCTCATAATAGGAATTCACCTAAGGAAAAGCTACCAAAAATTAAAAATCAATTAAATAAAGCCCAAAGACCTCAAAACCAAAATTACATAAGGCCGTAATGACCTTGCAAAAATGTGAAACTCTAAATGTACAAACATGCTCACTGGTCTAATCACATAATTCAAATGAGTTTGGATTTAACAAATCACTAGAAGGTTTGGTTTAACATTTAAAAGATATGTCGACCATATAGGGATGACATTGGTGAAATATGAATAGCTAAATCACTAACTCCATATGCCACTACTAGGGGTATAAATCCTACACACTAAAATATATGGTCAAGTGCAATTTCATCTAATATCATAGCCAAAGCAATAAATGCATTAAATGATTAATTTAACCATTTATTCAATTATACCTAAATAATACATTTGAATCACTCATGTTCACATAAAGCACAATGAAATAGAATGAAGTAAATCACCGTAGAATAAAATCCATCACATAATAAAATCAAATATATGTCCAAATACCAGATAACTAGATATCATCATAGAACTATTGTCATCTCAAAGTAGCATCAACATGAAAATATGATAAACTAAACATCATAGTAGTATAAAATCTATGATACTAAAATCAAAGTATAACATCCAACCCTCATATCATCTCAAAGTACAAATAATAGAGTATCAAGTATCTCTTGAATCAAAATAAATAAGGTATAGATTGCAATCACGAGAGACACTGCAACATGCAAATGAAAGTAATATGACTAACTCAACATCTATCAACTGTAATACTCAAAAAGTGTGTATTATTTAGTAAATCTTAAGATATTATTAGTAATTTACTTGCAAACATGAAAGAAATAACAAAAACACATATGACACTAGGATTTAACATGGAAACCCAATTTGGGAAAAACCACCAAATGCAACTGGTTACTATTTTTCACTCTTCTGAAGTGAGCCTTGTTAGGAGCCAATTTTGTTAAAGGTTACAAAACACACTTTTAGGTGTGACCTTGTTAAAGGATTTAATCACCCTATTAGGAGTGGCCTTGCAAGAGGTCTTGAAACAATTCAATGTAATTTCCACCTTGTTAAAGGATTTACAAATGGTTGTTAAAAAAACTCTTTTAAGAGATTTTAGTTCACTACTACAATGGTTAGAGAGTAATAATGAAATGACTTGATTAGGATGCAACTCAATTGCTGATTATAGATCTCTGTTCTAGTTCATACACTATCCTTCCTGATCAAATAACATTTTTTTGCTTCACAAGGATACCTACTTATCTTTCAAGTTTGCTTCCTCTTTTCTTATCTCTTTCAATTCCTTCAACTTGCATATCACACACTTTATAATCACAACTTGACCTTTTATTTATACCTTCCAGATTGTCAAGTCAGCTCAAATACAAATTAGAATAATTAATTTCATTACCATAGTCAGCTAGAATCAATAGGTAAAATAATTAAGCTTTACATGCCAAAATAAGAAAATCCTTTGGTAGCCAACCCAACTCGGTAGAAAATGATTCTGAAGTGATTTCCTATGTTAACCAATAGAAGCTCGCTAAAACTTACAAAATCCCTTTGGTAACTGAGTTAACTTGTTTAATACTAACTTTATTCAACTTTCCTTCGATAATTAAGTAAGCTCTATTAACACTCTTTTCAGCATAACTTTCTTTGACGCCCGAGTGAGCTTGATAGATACTATGTTCTATATAGAGTAAACTTAGGAATGCTCGATAGACTAGGAAAACTATCTTCACTAACCAAGTGAGCTCGACATGCACTGACTGTCAACTGATATGACATTTGTGTAACATCAAAGACAACACATAATTAATCAATTGTATCCAACAAGAAGCCCCCTCCATATGCTACCCCACCCTACCCATGCTCATCCAACAATGAGTTCCCATAGGCATGCATAATCCAAACCCAACCCCAATGATCATAACTTATTTTCAAAAAGTGAGAAGTAAGAAAACAAATCCCTTTTTCAATACTTATTTATTTTTTTAGTGAATAATTGATTAGGAAAATAAGCTAGTTAGACTAGCTAGACTCTGAATCGTTAGAAACAAGTTATCCCAAGTAATAGGAATTCACCTAAGGCAAAGCTACCAAAAATTAAAAATCAAATAAATAAGGCCTAGAGACCTCACAACCAAAATCATAGAAGGCCTTAATGACCTTGCAAAAATGTGAAACTCTAAATGTACAAACACGCTCACTGGTCTAATCACATAATGCAAACGAGTTTGGATTTAGCAAATTGTTAGAAGGTTTATTTTAACATTTAAAAGATATGTCGACCATATAGGGATGACATTGGCGAAATATGAATAGCTAAATCACTAACTCCATATGCCACTACTAGGGGTATAAATCCTACACACTAAAATATATGATCAAGTGCAATTGCATATAATATCATAGCCAAAGCAATAAATGCATTAAATGATTAATTTAACCATTTATTCAATTATACCTAAATAATCCATTTGCATCACTCACATTCACATAAATCATAATGAAATAGAATGAAGTAAATCATCATAGAATAAAATCCATCACATTATACAATCAAATATATGTCCAAATACTAGATAACTAGATATCATCATAGACCTATTGTCATCTCAAAGTAGCATAAACATGCAAATATGATAAACTAAACATCATAGTAGTATAACATCTATGATACTGAAATCAAAGAATAACATCTGACCCTTAGATCATCTCAAAGTATAAATAATAAGAGTGTCAAGTATCTCTTGAATCAAAATAAATAAGGTACAAATTGCAAACATGAGAGGCACTACAACATGCAAATGAAAGTCATATGACTAACTCAACATCTATCAACCGTAATTCCCAAAATTGGCAAATTGCCATATCAACCAACTTTAGTTTATTCAACTATTCCTAAGTCATATTTTACTAGGCAATTCTAATTTTGATAATCACTACTTGACCTAGATGTCAAATTTAGAAAACCCTAATTTTCATTAATCACACTATTTATTTAATTCTTAAGTATCGACTCAAATTAGCTACATAAACCTATTTATTCAATTTAATTTAATTATAAGTGTTCTACTTTAATTAAATTAAAATTACCTCTTTAGCTAATGTACAAAGGAATTAAATATATTTAATTTAATAAGATATCTCCTCTTTTTAATTATTGAATTTAATTATTTAATTAATTAAAGTTATTCATTTATGAGGTCATATTCTATTTTATTAAATTAAATATTCTCAAAAAGGGATTAACTCCTTTTATCACTAAAAAAAGAACTAGTTAACTCCTTTTATCACTAAAAAAGGAATCAATTAACTCCTTTTATCACTCGAAAAGGAATCAATTAACTCCTTTTATCACTCAAAAATGAATTAGTTAACTCCTTTTATCACTCAAAGGCAACCATCTAACTCCCTTTTTATGAGAAAGTTTCCTTTATGACTAGTTCTCCTCTTCAATCTTGATCATCCATTCCAATTAATCTCGACCGTCGATCACCTCTTAGATTCTATAAAAGAAGCTCTCCATTCCTCGTTACAAAGGTAGAAAATTGGAATTTGAATCGAACTTATGTTGAAATATCCACTCATTTGCTCTTACATTCTTATCTTAAATCTTTACATTGTAATCTTATATTAGCTTAAAATGCATTCATTTAGAAAAATATATTTCTTTATTTCTTAGCTTAACAATGCATTCTCATCTAGATTAATCTTGCATATCTCATATAGCTTAAAACCCTTCATTCTAGAGGTCTGGTTGCCCACTTCTCATTCTGATAGAAAAGGAAATAGGTCAAACTGTTGGATTTCTCAGATGAATAATCTCATATTCATTCCAGGATGATCTTTCAAATAATGATTGTGTTGAAGTGTGTGTGAGGATCTGAGGCCTGCATTCCACATATACATTTCTGGCACCCAATGTGGGGCTCAAAAAATCTTTTTTTCTAGCCTCATTTTCTCTATTTTTTGCATTTTTATTATTCTATCGCTTTTGTCTATGCAAGTTTCTAGATTTTTGTGTGAGAAATCTCATTTTTGCGCAAAGACCTAAAGATTTTGCATCCTCCTCTATATTTTCTTTCCCCAAAAAGTGCATAATTGCATGGTTTCTCGTGTAGTGACACCATTTCTTCATGTGGGTCTGTGTAAGATTTTGCATGAAATTTTGCAACAACACAATTTTGAAGATTACAATTTTTAATGATGTTTGACTAATAGTTTTTCTTTGAAGCATTTTCTTTTAGATTTCTATTTTTTGTAGCTTGATAGTGGTTTGCAAGACATTTAAAAAAGGAGAGAGTATAAAATGAACTTTGATTTTTGATATTTTCATAGGTTTTGACATTTTCTGGGCTATTCTATGGGTATAAAAAAGAAAAAAAAAATTAAATTTTATTTTCCCATAGTTAAGCTTCCATTTGACATTATGTTTTTTAAAGCTTTTTATTTCAAATTTCTATTTTTCTGTAGCATAACAATGGTTTGCAGGATGCTTGATGAAGATAACTTTTATCCAAACATTTCAAACTCATACTAACTGTGTGAATGTAGGATGCTTGTCAAAGATACACATGACGAAGACTTATTTCAAACCCACTTAAACATTGTGTCTTCTTTTATTGCTTTTCACACATAGTTAAAATAGGGCTTGTGAACTTCATAGGGTGAAAGATAGGGGAATATGGGAGTATGCTCTTTACCACTTGGAGGACATGACCAAGGGTAAATCAAAAACCTAGAAGCCTCTAAAAGATGACATCTGAGGGAGGCAAGCAAGTTAGTGGTTCTCCCAACCAAAGTCTTTAATGAAGAGATGATGATTTCCTTTTAGGGGATCAAAGTCTTGAATAAGCCAAGGTGAGATTGATTAATCTAACTTGGTGATTAACATGTCTTGTGTGTTTGGGTAAGGAAATGAGATAGAGGAGTATGCTCTTTCCCCTTGAGGAAAATCAGAAACTTGGACCCTTAGATCCAAACTACTAGTCTGAGTCATCCTTTAGAGGGCTTGTCGAAGTGATCCAACCTCTGAGAATGACCTAAGTGAGTACACTCCTTTTGCCAAATATTCTACCTTACTCTAATAAAGAAGTTTTGTTGAGTGAAAGAATCCAAAGCCATATTAATTTCCTCTTCTTCATTCTGATATCACATATCAAGAAGAGGCTCTGTAAACTACACTAGCCAGCACTGACCCTAGTCTTGCTAGTCAAGTGTGTGCACTTATAGATGTTGGGGTGGGCTGCTGGCCTCAACTTCACTTACAAATCCACCAGTGGTTAATATGAATGGAAGCCAAGTAAAAACCTCTTAGATAGTTGCTACCTAATTCACCTCTAAAAGGGGGCATAATCTTTGTGCAAGGAGGGGGAAGAATCTCTCCTATAGAACTCACCATAGGCATGTACTTGGGCATTGGAAGGTTGTATATGTGCTTGACCCCTGCCACAAGGGTTTTCATTTAGCATATATGTTATTGAGCCCTTGGAATACACCAAAAATACAAGTTCCCTCTAGTGGGGTTACACAGTTGTCTAAGGTGAACGCATGCACATAAGTTGTGAGACAAAGGTTTTTCCCTCTCTACCAAATTTTGTTTTAGGGATAAAAGTGTGTTTTTTATTGAGTATTTAAACATTGTCCAAACCTATCAAGTAAAATAAAGGTCAAGACTCCCCCACCCCTCTGAGTTGCTTCACCCTCAGTTGGATTGTTTGTGACTACTGCTTGCTTCCCGTGTTATCTGAAATAAAAGTGTCTTTTTGAAACCAAAATGTTGTCCAAAACTTGAAAATGATCTTACTACTTGTCTAAAATTTGTCAAAATAACCAACAATATGTCTAGAATTGTTTGAAACTTACAAAATTTGTACTTTTTCTATCGTAGCTACTCTAAATCTAGTCTATTATCTACAACATTTTCCCTCTTTTTGTCTGCAAACAATGTCAAACAATGGCTTCTTGCTTAGATAATGACTTGTGACCTACACATAAAGTAGTCTCGTCTCTTGTTTATTTTTTCCTTGGTTTGTTGTGCTTGTCATACTTTATGTCATGATAGTCATAATCTTTGGCTATTCTAGCCAATACTCATACAACTTGTACCTTAGTATACAGTACACTTATCTTGCTTTTTTGAGATTACATTCTAGTGTGGTCCTTGTTTAAGCTTTCACTTTTTGTCCTTGTCTATGACTGTGGCAACAAGAAGTGGAAACATGTTTTATCCCCATAAACCTAGATGAGGTAGAGCTAGGGTTACTAATCATGGTAGAGGTCACTCTTCAATTCATACATAGTCTATCTCTAGTTCATCTAGTGAGGAATCTTCATGATCCCCCTCACCTATCAGATCATCTCATGTTTGAAGAATGTTCTCTATAAACTTACAACAAACTAGGAACCCCTTGTATTAATAGGATCCTAAAATTAGCAAAGGTCATACGTCTCCAAACAATACAGCTAAAATCTTATTTAGACAACCTTTTCAACCAAAACACATTGAAACTTGTTATATTCCTACAATGGATGATCAAGAAACCAAACATGGAGAACAAAGTAGAGAACAAGATCAAAATAGGAACAAATGATATAAGAAACCTCTCTTTAATGATGAGAATGAAGAAGAGGTGGAAATAATCCCTAATCATATCGAGAAATGTCGTAAGGACAAAAAATTCCAAAAGGTCATGGAAATCTTGCTTAACGAAGAGAAATAAAAATACTTTCTCAAACTTGCCCAAGAGGGAGCCAAGCTACCTCATCACTTTAACATTGAAACAATCATCACACATGAAGAGGAAATAGAGACTTCCAAATTGTAAAAGCAACTAAAAGTCATGCAAGAATAGTTAGCCCTAATAATGTGTGATAAAGACAAACCTACAAAAACATACACCTTAGATGCTCTTTTTCCATTTCCTTTTGACAAGAGTATAGACATGCCTCCTTTTCCAAGAGGAGTTGAGTTACCTAAGTATGATAAATACTTTGGAACCACCGATCTCCAAAATCATTTGCAAGAATTTGGTGCCTTGTCTATGGAATTTATGCATAATCAAACATATCTTATGCATCTATTCCCAAGAAGTCTAGGTGGTTAGGCTATGGAGTGGTTTTCACACTTGCCTATTGCTATCAAAAAATTTGATGAGATTGCTAACTTGTTTGTCCAACATTATTCTCACAACATACAACACCTGGTTAATATTTGAGACTTGTGCAACCTTAAATAGAGAGTTGGGGAACCTTTCCTCACATTCCTTCAGAGATGGAGATAGCTTTACACCAAATACTCATGCAAAATCCCAAAAAATGAGGAACTTGACATCTTTATGGATAACATTCTACCTGATTTTGAGTATAGAGTTCAACTTTAAGGTCCATGTACCTTCAAAGACATGGTCACACAAGCTATCTAGATAGAGAAATTCAAGGTCAAAAAGGGTGAAATAACCTTTCAAAAGGACACTAAACAAGGGTCAACCTCTAATAAAGAAAAATCTAGGTATGTGAATAAAAATAGAGAGGTTGTATATGATGGAGTTATTGACAACATTATTCCTAAACCTACTATGGCACAGTTCAATCTTATAGATAATCTTAGAGCATACAAGAATGTTGAGAAATGTCCTCTTGAAAATATGACATTTGAGAACAAACCAAGGAACTCATGGGTTACATGCCCTAAATGAGATTTTACACCTCTTGGTGAACTTTTGGACATGGATTACAAGACCTTGTTACAAAACAAACTCATTTCTCCATTGGAAATTTCTCATCCTTATGATCCATAACTATGGCTTCCCTGGTAGAACAAAACTTCATTTTGTGAATACCACCAAAATAAAGGTCACACAACTAGTAACTGTACCAATTTGCATTACAAAATCCAAGACCTAATCGATGATGGTGACATTGTTGTGGATGGACATAACAAGAACTTAGATCATAAAGCTTTTAAGGAGCCATCCCCTCACTACAAAAAATGAGAAAACTCAAAACCAAAACCTAACAACAAGGTTAACTATGAATACTCTAACAATGATGATGAGATAGTCCATATGGTTGAACTAGTTGGTGTTGAGTATTGTGATATCACCATCAAGGGTAAATAAGACAAAGCTAAACCTAAGACACCATTTGTCTTAAGGGGTCCTACTTCCAACATATCTAATAGTGAGTCATCACAAACTTGTGCCAATGTTGTTACACATTCTCACACCAAGCTAGTACTCAAAGGCCTTGCGCCTTCTGCTCCTGAGTTAGAGCAACAGAAAGAAAAAACTCTTGTTGGCCCATCTAGCTAAAGAACAAAATTTTCTAGTTACAATATACTTGATTAGTTACAATGAGTAAATGCTCAAATCATGATCTTATAATTTCTCAAAATCTCACCTGCTCATAGGTAGATTATCAATAAAGCCCTCATTGAGGAAAGTGTCCCTTAAGGTCTTAATCTTGACAGGTTCCAATCTATGGTAGGTCATCTGACTTCACCTTACTATATGTCCTTCTTTGAGGAGGATGACAATTCACTGAATCATCCACATAATCAACCTCTACACATTGAGGTTATGATACACTAGAAATGTGTCCAAAGTGTGCTGATCGATAATGGAGCTAGTTTAAATATTGTCTCTGCTACTCTACTTAGACAATTAGAATATTTTGAAGACTTCATTGACCATCATCATAAGATAACTATCAAAGCGTGTGATGAAGTTGAGCACAAATCTTTGGGTCTTGTTGTGTTACCTCTTTGACTTGGTCCTATCAAAAGGGATGTCACTTTTCAAGTCTTGGAAATTCCCTTAGCTTACAATATTCTACTAGGAAGACCATGGATACATGAGATGTGGGCTATACCTTCCACTTATCATAAATGCATAAAGTTCCCATTTCATGGCTCTGAAGTCACTATACTTACAAGTACTAGCTATACTTGTAACATGCTAAAATCTACTACAAAATTTCTACCTACTAATAGACAGTCTAAAAATTATCATGATAACTAGCTGAAGCAAATGAAGCAGTCACTCAAGTTGAAAGAAATTGGAATGGGTGAATATCACATAGAACTAGTTCTATCTTTGAAATCTCTTCTTGAGTCTCCTTGTCATTATGGGAGACCCTCTGAAGTGAAGAGAATATTTATGTTAACACCTCAAACTAAGTATGATGGTACCTTTGTCAAAGCTATTGTACCTCTCGAGGAGGAATCTGAAAACAAACCTATTGCTACATGAATCTACAAAGAAGAATCTCCAGTTGACCTCATAGAATAGGCTCATGAAATTACTCCTAAAAAATATGGTCCTAGTCTTAGATTCATGAAATATTTTGGCTACAGGTGGACTGGTCCTATTGGATGCAACAAAAATAGTTTTGTTGGCCTTATCAAGGCAATAGCTAGAAAGAATCAAGACACAACTAGTCTAGGCTTCAAGAAGATTCCCTTCCATTTAGGGATCAACAAATTTGTACTAGAACCTGAAAATTCATCTAAAAATGAGTCACAAGCTGAGTCTAATGACCTTGAAGACAATGTTGACAATGAGGATCCTTATCCTTATCCTTATCCCATTCCTAATAATCTTGGTGAATTACTTGTTGAACCTAATGATTTTTTACCACATGTTAGTGTCGTAGATGGTGATAGTGTTTCTCCTGATGATACTACTAATTCACATCAAACCCAACAAGTGCAAAGAGAGTTTAGTCATGCTTTACACATTGAGTATCTTTGTAAAATCTAGATGATGAAGGAGAGTTTTACAGTTTATCACCATGTAGCACAGATTCTTGAGAATATAAATTTGACTCTCTCTTAGAAGAAACTACAAACAAAGAAATAGATCAAGTTCATGTCTATGAAAACCTCCTCAAATTAGGTGAAGCATCTAGGGTTAGGTCGAATGAGTCTTATCCAATTGGTGTCATCGAGTCTTCAATCAATGATGTCAGAACTCAGAGATATTTGAACAAACTTACGGACGAAGTTGCTCTAGGTCTCAAATTGCTTGTCCAAGCATTTAATGATTATACTGTAAATGCAATCAAACTTGTCACATCTCTTTCACTCACCTATCTTAACCTCATAGACTAGAATTCTGATGCATCTAGTGAAGTCCCCATATTCTAGAATGACTATGCTCTTGCCTATTACTTAAATGTTGTCAAACCAGTAACGTCTTCCACCAGTGAACAAAGTGTCAACATCACTGAAGTTGATATCAAATATCTTAGTCATATGATCAAAAAGAAAATAAATAAAAGCTTTTATGGTAAAATCCACATTATGGTAGTGTTAGAACCTAAAAAATAAAAATAAAAGATGTATCCAAGGGTGAAAATATCTTTGAGGCAGTTGTGGATGGGATATTTGATGCACTTCCTTGTCATTTCTAGGAAAGGTCATTAGTGTTGATAGAGCCAATGCAACCAATCAACTTGGGATCAGAAGAACATCCCCACATGATACATCTTGCACAGTCGCTATCTCCAAAAGAAAAGGAGGAATTCATTGCCTTCTTCTAAGAGAAAAATGATAAACTTCACATGGACATACTCAGACATGCCATGATTAGATCCTGATCTCATAATGCATCACTTATCCATTGCACCAAGAGTTAAACCAGTCAAACAAAAAATTAGAAAAATGTATTCTCATGTTGCATTTCTTTTCAAAGCTGAATTGGAAAAGATTTTGAAAGCTAGTTTCTTCCGAGCTATTAATTATGCTGAATGGATATCAAACATCATATGGTCTCCAAGCATGAAAAATCTATTAGAGTTTATACAGATTTTTGAGATCTACAAACATTGATATGATAGTGGATATGATGATAGAATATGAAATGTACTTACTCATGGATGGATTTGCTGGTTATAATAAGATCAAAATTATGCCAGAAGATTAGGAAATGATTGCTTTCACTTGTGCATGGGGAACTTTCTGTTGGAATGTGATGCCATTTGGCTTGAAAAATGTTGGTGCTACATATCAAAGGGTAGTTACTACAATTTTTCATGACATGATGCATAAAACAATAGAGGACTATGTTGATGATACCCTAGTTAAGAGCACAAAAGATAATACCCACCTTCAAGATTTGGGACCTATCTTGGATCGCATGGAAAAATTTAGTCTAAGACTTAACCCCAAGAAGTGTGCATTCAGTGTAACATCTAGGAAACTACTTGCTTACATTATGTCTACAAAAGGAATCAAGGTTGATCTAGAGAAAATTCAAGCAATCATGGACATGCCTCCACCTCATAATATCAGTCAGATGAGGGGCTTACAAGGAAGACTTCAATCCATTTGTAGATTCATCTCACAACTAGCAGATAGGTAACAACCTTTTACCAAGACACTACATAAAGGTGTGAAATACAACTAGAGTTAAGCTTGTGAGCAGAGCTTAACATAGATAAAACAATACCTTGCTAATTCACCAATCTTTCTGCCTCCTATTCATGGGAAGCCTCTCATCTTGTACATTTCAGCAATAGAATCATCTTTGGGTATCTTACTAGCACAAGAAGACAATGATAAAAAGGAAAGAGCTATCTACTATCTAAGTCACACACTAATTTCTAATGAAATGAATTATAGTATCATTGAGAAGGCTTGCTTGGTAGTTGTCTTTGGTTCTCAAAAGTTGAGACACTACATGCTTGCTCATACTATGCAACTAGTTGCTAAAATTGATCCACTGAAGTAAATACTTAGTAAAGTAGCTCTAATAGGAAGATTTTCTAAGTGGGTCATGACACTAAGAAAGTTTGATATTCAGTATGTTGAACAAAAGGTTATCAAAGGACAAGCAATTATTGATCAATTAGCAAAAGCACCAATGGAGAGTCTTCTTCCACTCAACATTGATTTTCTTGATGAATCAATTCTAATGATTACACATCAAACTTGGGTGACATTCTTTGATGGTTCCTTCACACAATAGGGATCAGGTGCTAGACTCTTGTTCATCACACCACATAGGTATTCATTGCCTAAGGCTTACAAGATTCTATTTCCTTGTACAAATAATATCACAGAGTGTGAAGCTCTCATCAATGGCATAAAGATTACAATTGAATGGAGAGTGGATCAATTGAACATGTTTGGTGATTCACAACTTATAATCAATTAGGTCAATGATGTATATTAGAAAAAGGATGAGAAATTGATTCCTTATAAGTGCATGGTGGGTGACTTGAAGAAATAATTTCTCATATCACTTTCCAATAGATTCCTCGGGCAGACAACAAAGCAATTGATGCCATGGCTACTCTGGCTTCCTTATTACAAATGCTAGAAAATTATCTTCAATATGAGTTCCTAGTGGACTTGTTACTCTACCCTACCTATGACTCTCCTAAATCTAGGATGATCTATTCTATTGTAGGACATGGCTATACTCTTACTTGTGTGACCAAACTATTCTAGACAATCTAACCTGAAATAAAAAATGCCACCTTATTTGTAATGCTTCACTTTATGTTATTATTGCTGATGACTTGTTTAGGAGAGGTCTCGATAGAACACTTCTTAATTGTCTAGAACCTGATGAGTCCAAACACACATTAATAGATGTACACTAGGGCATTTGTGGATCTCAATCAAATGGCTTTACACTAGCTCGTAAACTTGATATAGCTAGTTACTATTGGCCAAATATGGAACAAGAGGCAATCAAATATGCTAAGTCTTATAATCAATGCCAAATCCATGGGAATCTGGTTCAAGCTCCAGCTAGAGATTTAATTCCATTTTTTACACTATGGCCATTTCAACAATGGGCTCTTGATCTCATGGGTTAGATTCACCCATCCTCTTCAAATGGACATAAGTTTATCATTACTGCTATATACTACTTCACTAAGTGGGTAGAGGCAGTCCCTCTTTCCATAGCAAATGGAAAAATTGTAGCTTTTTTCATTATGAATTACATCATATGTAGGTATGGTGTACCTTCCTCTATTATTACTAATAATGGAGGATAGTTTAAAAACAAGGATCTTAAGGAGTTGTGTAAAAAGTTTAGAATCATGCAACATTGGTCTTCTATTTATTACCCCTAGGGTAATGGTCAAGCATAAGCATCCAGTAAGGAAATCCTTAAGATTTTGCATCGCACAGTTAGTAAATCTAGAAGGGACTAGCACCTTCAGATTAATCCAACTTTATGGGCTTATAGAACAAGTATCAGAACTCCAACAGGTACAAAGCCCTTTGCTTTAGTATATGGAGTGGATGTTGTGCTTCCAATTGAGGTTGAGATTCCTATTTTGAGAATCTCCATGAAAGGCCTCATTACTAATGAAGACTATAGAATATATTGGCTTTAAGTGCTAGAATTGTTAGATGAATGTCAACAAGTGGTGTGCGACCATCTTTGAGCTTATTAGCAGTGTATGTCTAGAAGTTACAATAAGAAAGTTAAGCTATGTGACTTCCAACTAGGTAATCTCATTCTAAGAGAAAATCCTATGAATCAACAACAACAAGTACTAAAAGGGAAGTTTGAACCCAATTGGCTTGGTTTGTACATAATCACTGCAGTATTCAGATCTGGTGCTTATCAACTTTGTACAACCAAGGGAGAGGTGCTCAAGGAGCCCATCAACACTCTCCACCTAAAGTAGTTCTACAACTGATCTAATCTCAGAAGCTCTTTGTATATACTTAAATATCCTGAAAAAAATCTAAAAATTGCAAAAAGTCATAAAAAAATCGTTACCTTGGTGAAAACCTAGCAATAGGCACCTTGGTAAGACCAAAAAAATAGAAAATTCAAAAAAAAAGAAAAAAAGAGAAAAATACAAAAAAATTGAAAAACAAAAAAGTGCCATTGATGGAAACTTGGAAATAGACATCATGGTAGTAAAAATAGAATTTTTGCCAAGAAGGTGAAAACCTACTAAATAGGTACCTCTTATTCCCAATGATATATCTTACAACACATCTTTAGGCTTATGTACAATTGCTTTCCTACTTTAGTTTGTTGCTTTTGCTCATGTATCCATGTATTGAATCTTCTCATAACATGGGGGCAACACCCTAAAATATCATAGGAATCTCTCACAACAGTCACTCGTTATTCTAATTATGTCTGCCTACTATTGCTAGTGTCCCTTTTTGAGATTCCTCTCATGGAAGATATTTCTCGTGTCAGTCACTAGTTGTTCTAACTATGTCTTCCTACTATCACTCCTGTCACTTTTGAGTTTCCTCTCATGGAAGATCTCTCTCATGTCAGTCACCAGTTACTGTAACTATGTCTGCCTATTGTCGCTCGTCTCTTTTTTGAGATTCATCTCATGGAAGATATCTCTTGCATCAGTCACCAGTTGTTCTAACTACGTCTACCTACTATCACTTCTATCACTTTTGAGATTCCCCTCATGAAAGATCTCTCTCATGTCAGTCATTGGTTGTTCTAATTATGTTTGTCTACTATCACTTAGTTCCTACCAAGGCTCTTCTTACTAAAGATTCCTCTTTGACTTCAGTCACTAGTTGTTCTAACTATGTCTATCTACTATTATCACCCTACTAAAGAGATTTCTTTCAAATATGTTCTAACCATTGACACTTGACATCAATCCTATAACATAGAAATTGAACTCAAAATCATGAATTTATTTGGAATATGATGAGCTTTTTTTTGTGTGTTTTTCTTTTTACCTTATTGTGTCTCTTTGACCAACTTGATGATGTCACTTTCAACTAGAGAAGTGAGGACTAGGGGCATGATCTTTTCTTTTATTTTTATTTGTGGTTTAGTTCCAATGATTTGAAGTAGCCATATAAAGAAGGGTGTCCACTATAAGAGCCTCCATCTCATATTGGATGGCCATGTGTACCTCGACTCCTTTTATATGGATAAATTAGTGAGTTTGGTTCTTCTCATTTCTTGTCTGAGTGAATTCTCTATGATACTATAAATATTGATACTCGTCCTACTAAGTGAATGTATGAGTCACTGTGAGTATACTTAGCATACTTCTATCTTAGGTTATGAAAATAAGGGTCATTGGGAAAAAAATACTTACTGGTTACTTAGCATAAGAAGGATCTCTCATGTGTCTGGTGTGTTTGCATGCAAGAAACATTTTAGTCATCCTAGCATTTATGCTTTGATGCTTATGTTAACTTGCTACATTAAAAGGGACAAATGTTCTAGTCATTCTGGCTCCTTGTGCCTCGAATGCTTACATTTAATCCTAATAAAACTAGAATACATGTCCTCTTCATATTCCTATGATTGCAATGCCAGTGGGGATTGTACAATGTCTAGGATTCACTACATGCTCAGTGATGATAATTATCAAAGTTTGGTAACCAGACCTAGGATTGCATCTAGTTTAAGGTTTCATCTAGCATAGGACTACATTGCATAAGCACATGGTTTGATTGCAGATCTACTTGCATCATTCATGATGAGGAATTATTGACTTCTTCAAAGTATCACATTTCCTCATGACTGCACAAATGATTGATTCATCACCCCTGGCTAATTTGACTGCTCTAAATCCATTTTTGGAATCAAATTCAAAATTTGACACACTTAAACAACTCAAAATCATATTTTAAAATTTTGGGACCAACATGATCGAACACTTGTGTAGTTTATCTTTTTGATACTTTTTGAATCTTGGAATCTTTTCAAATCACATTTTCTTCAAAATTTTCCGAATTTCTTGAAAAAGTCAAGTTTGGTCAACTTTTTTAAACTTGATCTTTTGGACGTCACAATCACTTTGAATTGACTTTAAATTTTCTTTAAATCATTCTAACCTCTTCTCTATTCTTTGAAATCTCATATTTCTTTTGTATCTCTTGATATATTGCTCTACATCATGTTTCTGGTATATCATATTTTGATTTCACTCCCAAGGGGGTAGGATGATTACATCATTGAATCTAAATTTCAACTCAATCTAAATATTATGTCCTCATCACTTGGGGCATCTCATCAGTCGGGGCATCTTTTCCCCTTTATCTAGCATAATTTTCTATGTATCTTATCTTTTGATCTGCTAATCAATCTTATAATAGTTCTTGTCAGAGTTTGATGGACAGGTATTGAGATAGTCTAAACCCTAACTCCTAAGGATCAAGCCTCATTCTGGAGATGATTCTATGACTCATGATAGGTCTTGTTATCTCTTTTATCAATCTAGGTATCTAGATGATCTATCTAGATTCTTTTCGGTTAACTTTCATTTTGGAGATAATCTTTAAAAGCTTATCAATCTAGGTATCTAGGTGTTCTATCTAGATTCCTTAAGATTAAGCTATGTTCTAGAGATAATCTTTAAAAGCTTGTTAATCTAGGTATCTAGGTGTTCTATCTGGATTCCTTAAGATTAAGCTCCATTCTGGAGATAACCTTTAAAAACTTATCAATTGGTCTCTGTATCATCAATTTTGGAACCAATCTCATTTCTTGATATGTGCATCATACTTCTAATTTCTTTGAATCTATTGGTGTAAATAAGTATTTACTATTTACACTTTACTTAAGTTTACTTAGGTTAATGCATTATTTTATTATTTATTTATGTGAGACACTTAGGAGTTTGTATACTCTCATGAGTTGTCATGTTGACAACACAAAAGTAAACAACTCTAATTTATCACATTATGTCTACAACATTGGAGTTTGCATCATTCACTGAGTAATCATGTAGACAACACAGTTATTCACACTCCCTTTTTAGCACATGTTGTCAACAACATAAATTTGCGTGCTACACCATTGTAGGCTTATCCTTTCATCATCACACTTACTTCCATGCTTAATGGAGGATAAACCATATTTAGTGGACATGTGCCTAGTTGTATGACTTATCATGTTGCTGACTTCTATGCATTCTAGAAGCTCTCCAAAGGCCTTTATATACAAGCACTCCTAGTGTACTTTCATGTGGCATATTAAATGAATATATCATCATTCTAATCATACTCTCTCTTTAGTCTACTATTGTACTTGTGTTTGAGTTCCTTGGTCTTGGGTGAATTTTTCCCTAAGACAAATTCTTACATGGTATTAGAGCTCAGAGATATTCTCTACATATAGCCATTCAAGATCGTTCATGCTTTAGCAGCTTGACCCAAATCTGGAGTATCTACAAAAATTAGTAGTGTCTAGAGATAGATCTAACCTTGCCATTGCATCTAGAATGTTGATTCAGTAAAGATCGACTATAAATTTGCCTATGTTGGGCTAAAGTAGATCATAAGGTAATTTTTTTTTTTTGCAAATCAGCACCCAAAGGCACTAATTTGCAAATCCAGTATGATCTAATTGATCTGATTATTTGTTTTTTAGATCTAAATTTTAATCTCTACAATTTATTTTCAATTTGGGTATTTTCAAAAAATTATTCTACCCAATTAGGCTAGCAGGGAATTTTTTTTGCAAAATTGGGCTGTCAGATCCCAGCCTTGCATAGGAGAATATTCCTGTTTTAATCTGTAAATAGGACACATTAATTTTGGTGGACTTCTACATATTCTAGGTGGATCTAACTAAATCTAGCAACTTCAAAGATCGACTGCCAACAAGTTTCCACCATCAACCACTTTGCTTTCAAACTGTAGACTATTTCCTTTAAACAACCCACATCTCAGGCTCCCCCCAAATGTGGGATAATATGTTATAAGCCCGCCACCGTCTAAAGAATCTGGTATGACCGACCCCCAAAAGTTTAAAAAATCAATGCCCACAAGAATTTCTAGGGTCCACTCCCTATGCATTGTGTGGTGCCATTTGATTCAAACTACCATCCATCCACCATGGACAATGACAAACTAGCGTAGGACATGCAACTGCTTCAGGCCACTACTACACACACCTATCTTCTATGTACCTTCCCATACACATGGACCAATCCCATAGCACCAACATGGACAACATGTGGTCTAATAAAATAGCAACACATTGAGTAAACCTTAGTGCCACATCAAATCTAGTCAGCGATCCTATCCACCAATGTAAGGCCCAGTCAGCAATATTGAAAACATATAATTCTAGCTTAGTATTGACATGTGGACCTAGCCATGTCACCCTTGTGAAAGTTAGCAGCCACATCATCATATAGCCAGTCAAACACATCACCATCTGTATCATATGTACAACATTGAAATCATCATGATGTCATGCTAACATCATCACAAGTTGAGTGTATGCTGACATATCATCTTGTGTGCCTAAATTTGATGGTCATCTGACCATCATTCTAGGCAAAAGTAGAATTACTACAATGACCATATGACCATCAAATTTAACCCTATTTTTTGCTAATACAACCCCTCTCCAGATTGATTTTTGATTTTGTAGTTTGACTTTGGGAGGCCCTATCTCAGTCATTTAAACTCCAAATTAGGTGCATTTTTTTTGAAATTGGGTATAATTTTCTAAAATTTTTAGTGGTGTAGCTCTTTTATGTTTTTGGTGCATGGATGGTAGAAATTACATCTTTTGGCAACTGTACCTATCCAATCCTACATTTTGCAACTTCAAATGCTCTGTACGGGCTTGTCTAGACTCAAAAACAAGTTCTATTTTTTTTGAAAGTGCATTATCTTTCATTTACTTTCCAGATCTACAATTAGATTGTAGGGTTGTGTGGACAAAAGTTTCACTTTCATAAATAGGGCCTTTCTTTGCTTTGTATTACTTCAAATTATTGTACATTGTAGAGTTCCAAATTTCTAATCTCTCAAGATGTTGTAACAAGATAAATCAAAAGTCCATGAAGGCTAAAATTAGCAAGTGGCCATTGTAATCACACTACTTATAAAGTTCCAAAAGCATCTATTTTGGGGGGGTTTCTTGATTTAGTGAAAAGGGGGGGTGTTCTTGGTGTTGTGTTCCTTCTCTTCTACAATTTTCTTTCATTTTCTACATTATGGAAAATTTTAAGTTTCCAAAATTAACCACACATAACTATGCTACATGGTCCATCAAAATGTGGTATCACTTAATGCATAATGGAGTTTCTCAATATGTAGATGGTACTCTTCTTAAACCAATAGGTGATAATGTATCAACATGTGATATTTCAGCTTGGGTGGCAATAGATAGGAAAGCCCTAGGTGATATATGTTTGGGGGTTGATGACAAGATTATGTATCAAATTAAGAAGTCTTCTACATCCAAGGAATCTTGGAATACCCTCGAAAACCTATATGGTAAAGTGTCTGAAGAGGATGTTTTCAAAATTGAAGATGAGCTTGTCTCCTTGATCCTAAGTCATTTGATTCTATACATGATTTAACTATTAAGGTGAATGAACTAAGGACAAAGCTTACTGATTGTGGGAGTCCTATCAAAGATGATAAATTGACCTATCTTATTCATACTAAGCTTCCATCAAAGTATTTCACGTTTGTTTCTTCTTATAACATCTCAAAGACTACATTAGGTTCTACCTATAAGAAAGTATCTTTTGATGAATATGTTGATCTTTTGGATACAAAAGAAAAGAAGTTGAAATCAATGGGGATTCTAAATTCACCTTAGTCTAAAGCTTTGGTGTCCAATAATGAGGGTTCTCAAAATTTAGCTGGGCAATCTTCAAATAAAGGAAAGGGTAAGAATAAGAAGTGGAAGAAGAACAAATTAGAGGATGCAAAAAAGACAACACCACAATCCAATCCACAAGGAAAGTCTTCCTCAAATTCCAACAAGAAGGGGGACAATAATAAGGACAAGAAAAAGTGTACCTATTGCAAGAAAATGTGTCATGAAGAAAATGAGTGTTATTATAAAAATATTGATGAGTTGACCAACATCATGAAGAAACATAATGTTCCATTGCCTAATGCTTATAAGGATAAAGGGTCTTCTTTAGATTCAAAGGTCAAAGCGCAAGCACTCATGGAAAATTCAGACTCTTCAAAGGAATGAAATCTTGACTCGGGTGCCTCCTATCATATGGGTTCTTCAAAAGGGTATTTTTCTTCAATGAAGTAGTCAAAGGTACCACACATCTTCATGGGAGATGATACCAAAATGGAAGTTGAAGGAAAAGGAAATGTGGAAATGGAAAATGGAGAGTTTCAAGATGTTCTCTATGTTCCAAACCTAAGTTCTAATCTCCTCTCAATCTACCAAATCACTCACCTCAAAGATGGGCATAAAGTTGAGTTCCTTCCAGACTCAATATATGTGCACAATATTAAAGATGACTTATTGGTTGTAGTGGGGAAAGTGAATCGTGAGAAAATGTTATACTCTTTCTCCTATTTTGTGCCCAAGTCTCCTTCATAGGCCTTGTTAACACAATCCAATTCTCAAATCAAATTATGGCATGATTGGTATGGACATCTTTCCTTCCTCTATCTTCAACAAATTTGCACATATAAAATGGTCAAAGGTCTACCCAAAATCAACCTTTCCACAGGTAAATGTTCAATAGATTGAGTGGATATGCATCCAGAGGGGAAGTTATAGAGAGGGAAGTCCTCGAGAGCACCAGGTGTTCTATAGATGGTTCATATGGTATTAGTAGGACCTTTTGTAGTCAGCTAGGGTTGCTACATATTGATTTTCATTGATTCCTTTTCAAGATACACTTGGGTCTACTTTCTTCATTGTAAGAATGAAGTGTTGGACAAGCTTCTAGCCTTCTAGCCTTCAAGACTTATGTTGAAAAGAAATCTAGGAAAGCCATCAAAGTTCTATGAATGGATAGTGGAAGCATATATGTGAACAGAAGACTTAAAGACTTTTACAAACTTGAGGGAATTGATCTTCAAAATCTACTAGTATTTAGTCTACATAAGAAAAATGTCATAGCTTTAAGGATCCGAACTCTTAAGTCTATGGCAAGTTGCATAATACAAGCCAAGTCTCTAGATCCATCACTTGAAGTCGAAGCAATTAGTAGTGCCACTCACATTCTTAAAAAGTCTCCTGATCCAGCCTTAGATAGAAAGACTCCTTTTGAGGCATGGTGTGGCAACAAACCTATTGTGACACATTTTAGAGTCTTTGGTTTTCCTACATGGGCAAAGATATCTTCTAGGGGATGCAAGGCATAGTCACATTGACCTTGTACTTTCATTGGTTATGAAGACAATGTGAAGGCATACAAACTATTGGATCTAGAGACACATCAAATTTTGTGGACAAGGATGTACACTTTGAGGAAAGTTCACGAAGCTTGTCCTCTAATCTTTTTCATACATCATGTTAGTTTGTGGTGATTGATCAGGAAAGTACTATACATACTTCATAAAAAAAATGGGTACTATTCATAGATTTGCCACTAAAGTAATGGCTAATATTTGCCAATTTATGGCTGGCATGTAGTAACCTTAAAGTAATTTAATACTTGTATAAAAGGGCTTGGTGTTAGGGTTGTTTTATGTTGTGATGCAAAATTGGTTCTTGTGGTGGTATTGAGTTGTAAGGGATTAAGGTTTTTAATCAGGTTGTAATTACTGGATTGTAATAATATCAAACTTTTTTTTTGGTGGACATAGCCCAAGGATTGGGTGAACCACATTAAATGTTGGTGCCTTGTGTTCTTTTTTGTGTGTTCTATTATTTATTATTATTGGTTATAATTGTATGTAATTTTTATTTTCTGTCCCTAGTTTAATCCTAACAAGTGGTATAAGAGAGAGGTTGTTTTTTTAGTTATCCTCTATAGGAAAGTCTCATGGTTGAGTGGGAGTCTCATGGTCAAGTGGGAGCGATGGTAGATGAGGGTAAGCTAAGGGTTGACAGGTTTAATGGGAAGAACTTCTAGTTATGGAAGATGCAAATGGAAGACTATCTTTATTAGAAGGATTTATGGAAGCTGTTACAAGGAAAAGCAAAGAATCAAGGATCTATGTCAAATGACAAATGGGGTCTTTTAAATAGAAATGCACTTGAAAGAATTCAATTATTCCTCGCACCATCAGTGGCATTTAATATTACAAAAGCAAAGATAGAAGAATTGATGCAAACCCTAGCAAAACTATATGAAAAGCCCTCCACTTCAAACAAGGTATTTCTCATGAAGCATTTATTTAATATGAAAATGGAAGAAGATGGATCTATTACATATCATTTAAATGAGTTTAATACTATTAATATTCAGTTATCTTCTGTGGGTGCCAATTTTGATGAAGAAATTAGGGCTCCCTTGATTTTGTGTTCTTTGTTTGAAAGCTGGAATGGCTTGGTAATGGTTGTGAGTAGCTTTGTTCCTTGATCTAGTACCCTAAAATGTGATGATGTGATCAGTGTTATTTTGAGTGAGGAAACTCTTAGGAAAACCTTAGGTGGATCTACATTAGGAAGTGTTTAGAATGCACAAAGCAAGGGTAGAACAATTGAGAGAGGAAGTAACTCTAGAAATTGTGAAAAATCAAGAGGAAAGTTATAGAGGAGGAGGTCTAAATTGAGAGTACCCAATGACTGCTGGTATTGTGGGAAACCATGTCATAAAAAGAAAGATTGCTAGAATTGAAAGAAAAGCAAGGAGATAAATTAGATGGAGATAAGGAAACAAATGTGGTAAGTAACAAATCTGAAACGGATTCTTTGTTTCTATCTTTAGAAAGTGTTGATGATTCATGGGTTTTAGATTCTGGTGCTTCTTTTGATGCTACACCTCATAGAGGTTATTTCATTGATTATGTCCAAGGGGATTTTGGACTTGTTTATTTGGGGGATAATGAACCTTATCAGATTGTTGGAAAGGGAAAAGTTAAGATTAAGTTGCTTGCAGGTAAAAAGGCTTTACAGAATAAGTGGGTTTATAGGTTAAAAGAAGAGGTAGGGGGTAAGAAAAGATTTAAAGCTAGGTTAGTTGTAAAAGGATTTGCATAGAAAAAAGGAATTGATTTTGATGAGATATTTTTTCCTGTTGTTAAGATGACTTCTATCCATACTGTTTTAAGTCTTGTGGCTACTAAAGATTTGCATTTGGAGTAACTTGATGTAAAAATAGCCTTCCTTCATGGTGATTTGGATGAAGAGATATATATGGCTTAGCCATAGGGATTTGTAGTCAAAGGTAAGGAGAACTTAGTGTACAAATTGAAGAAAAGTTTATGTGGCTTAAAGTAAGCACCTCGGCAATGGTAGCTAAAATTTGATAGTTTTATGCATGAGCATGGTTATAGTAGGTGTCATTTAGATCATTGTGTCTACTTTAAGAGGTTGGATGATGATAGCTACATTATTTTATGTTTTTATGTTGATGACATGCTTGTAGCTGGGTCTAACATGGATCACATTAAGGGGTTGAAATGCCAATTAGCATATGCATTTTCTATGAAGGATTTGGGAGCAGCAAAACAAATCCTTGGTATGAAGATTCATAGAGATAGGAAGAACTAAATATTGATGCTATCTCAAGCTAATTATGTTGAGAAGGTGTTGCAACATTTCTCTATGGAGAATACTAAAGCTATCAGCACACCTTTACCTGGTCATTTGAAGTTTACTAAGGAGATGTGTCCCAAGAGACAAGAAGAAGAGGATAAGATGTCCAGGGTACCCTATTCTTTAGCTATAGGAAGCCTAATGTATGCTATATTATGTACCAAGCCAGATATTGCACATGCAGTGAGATTTGTTAGCAGGTATATGAGTCATCTAAGAATTGAGCATTGCAATGTTGTCAAATGGATTCTCAGATATTTGAGAGGAACATCCAATAAATATTTACACTTTGGGGGCTCTACTACTATTTTACAAGGCTATGTTGACTCAAATTTGGTAGGGGATATTGATACCAGGCTGAGTACTACAGGTTATGTCTTTACTATTGGTGGGGTAGTCGTGAACTGGGTTTCTACGTTACAAAAGGTTAATACTTTATCCACTACAGAGGCAGAGTATGTAGCTACTACAGAGGCAACCAAGGAGATGATATGGCTTTAGTTCTTCTTGGAAGAATTGGGACATCCTTAGAAAGATAATTATTTTTTCATGGATAGTTAGAGTGCCATTCATCTTGCAAAGAATTCAGCTCTGCATTCAAAGATCAAACGCATATAGTTGCGATACTATTTCATTCAGTCAATTTTAGAGGATGGATAGTTAAAGCTAGAGAAGATACGTACAAATGGTAATCTAGCAGATATTTTAACAAAGGTAGTAATAAGAGAGAAGCTAAACTCCTCTTCAGCTTAGATTGGTCCTCTAGATTGAACATGAATAACAAAACAATAGAGTCCAGAGTGGTTTGATCTAATGGGAGCCTCATGGAGTAGAGACATTGCTACAAGATTAGTCTCCAAGTGGGAGATTGTTGTTTAGTGTGGAGCTTGACCAATTCCCAAATGGGAGATTATTAGTTTGTGGCAACTAATCAGGAAAGTATTGTACATACTTCATATAAAAAATGGTACTATTTGTAGATTTTCCATTTGTAGATTCACCACTAAAGTAATGGCTAATATTCACCAATTTATGGCCAACATGTAGTAACCCTAAAGCAGTTTAATACTTGTATAGAAGGGCTCAGGGTTAGGGTTGTTTTATGCTGTGATGGGAAATTGGTTCTCTTGGCAGTATTGATCTATAAGGGATTATGGTTTGTAATCAAGTTGTAATTGTAGGATTTGAGCAAAAGCACACAACAAATCCACAAAGCCCAAGAAAACTTGCATGCAGAAAACCTGTCACGGAGAAGAAAAAGACAAGAAGAGGCAAGGGTTTGATCTGAAAAACTCAGATGAAGAAGAAAAATATTATTCAATGGATTCTCATAATGAAAAATCCAAAGAGATCAATCCTTATAAAAGAAGATCAAAACCTGAAAAGGGTAACCTAAAGCCTAAAAAAACTAGGTTGCGCAATATAATTAATAAAATATTAATTATATGCACCTACAAGATAGTTTAAGCAAACTAGAGTAATAGGCAACTTATTTAATTAAATCAAAGTGATTTAATTAATAAGTGCGAACAAATAATTACTCTAACACCCCCCCTTAAGAGAAGCTCAGGAGGTAAGCTAACCTAGCATAGCTATGAAAGTAGAAAAGTGGGTCCCGACAACAAGGCCTGATCAGGTACCCAATACAAGGAAATCTTTGTAAACCAGAGATAAATGAGAAAACCTAGTGAGAAAAACCCCTCTCCAAAAAGAGATAGCAATGAATGTTCCAGAAGATAGGAACAAAGAGAGATCATGAAGAGAACCACTAAAACATGAAAAGCTGCTAATCTGAAGAACCTCCATGGAAATAGAAGGCATGAACCAAGTGTGTCTATATGGTAGATGATCCATCTCATCGAAATGCATAGGTAGCCAGCCACTACAATCACCTAGTATGTAGGATTAGGTACTAAATACATAGCTCACACTAATGAACCATTGAACCAAGGAAGCGTAGAATAATAATATAACCCCCCCTTAATGCAGACGGGTTGAGGTGACAGGCAATTGAAAAGATGGGCCAAAAATCTCCTACAACATAGGAACCAAACACATCAAGAGTGAGGTACAAACATCTATAAAGGCACATGTCATCAACACATCATGGGGCTAATGTCATGGAAGGGACACTCACTTGACAAAGGAAGAGGGCCAAAACAACAATTAACTATCCCCCCTATGGCACTTTATAAAATAGTGCGAATATAACAAATCACAATGATGAAAAGGATCTTGAAACACAAGAGTGGTACTTTATCTCAGTGCATTTGCATAAAGATTCTTACAATGAATATCAACAATGATCACAAAAACCATAAGGTTGATACAATAGAAGGTATAGCCTAAAACAAAGCATCTGAAGCAGCAAAATTGATCCCCTGACCTGAAACATCCAGGATATCCACCAACATGCAAAAATGAAGAAGGTTGAATAAAAGTTCCTAGAGTAGAATCTAGAACAACAACCAACATTACTAAAAAGAGCATAAAAAGAGCTTTCTAGTGATATAAAGAAGTCCAAAATCAGAGATTGGATGCTCAAGATACACCTCCTAGAGTGAAAAATAGAACATCCAGCTTTGACTACCAAAATAGGCAAGAAAACTACATCAAAATTCAAAAATCCCTATACAAATATCTTTGTCTCAAAACCAACTTTTTGGTGCATTTTTTAGATCAAAAAAATTCGTCCGTATGCTCAAGTTACGGAGAAAAAACCACTAGGCCCTCTGAAATGAAAGAAAAAATATTTTTTTTAATAATTTTTTTTAAAAAAAAATAAAAAACAAAAAAACACCACCGCCTGTGTGCTGAGTGGAGCTGGGTGGTGTAGCTGCTATGGAGTGGAGCTACGGTGGTGCCATGGCAGGGCTGGTGACAGAGCTGCTACGGGCCGCTGGATGGTCCCCACCAATGGGGACCATGGTAGTCACTACCAGCGGTTAGTAAACTGCTGTGGTGTTTAAACCGCTTTTTAAAAAAAAATTTGCATCTCGATCTATGTGCTAGGGGTTGTACGACCCTGTATGGCAAAAAATTTTTGCCTCCCAGATCAATGTTGTCCAAATTAGACAAATTTTATACCAAAATGGGGGTTTTGATGCCTTTTGAATCCATTCTGTGATGTCCGTTTGGCCTCAAATTGCTTCAAAAATTAGTGACCCCCCTTTTTTCTCAAAAAAACCTTAAAAAACACCAGATTTGATCTACCAAACCCTTGTTCTCCCTTTTTCTTGAAACACCAAACAAGCTACAATAGATTTGGCTCTAATACCATGTAGGATTTGAGCAAAAGCGTACAACAAATCCACAAAACCCAAGAAAACCTCCATGTAGAAAATCTGTCATGGAGAAGAAAAAGACAAGAAGAAGCAAGGGTTTGATCTAAAAAACTTAGACAAAGAAGAAAAATATTATTCAACGGATTCTCATAATGAAAAATACAAAGAGATCAATCCTTATAAAAGGAGATTGAAACCTGAAAAGGGTAACCTAAAGCCTAAAAAAGCTAGGTTGCACAATATAATTAATAAAATATTAATTATATGCACCTACAAGATAGCTTAAGCAAACTAGAGTAATAGGCAACTTATTTAATTAAATCAAAGTGATTTAAATAATAAGTGCGAACAAATAATTACTCTAATAGTAATCACTGGATTGTAATAATATCAGACTTGTTGTTTGATGGACGTAGCCTAGGGATTGGTCGAACCACATTAAATCTTGGTTCCTTGTGTTCTTTTTTGTGTGTTCTATTATTTTCTATTATTGGTTATATTTGCATGTAATTTTTATTTTCTATACTCGGTTTAATCCTAACACATCATACAGAGTAGAAACTGATAGTGACACCAGTGATAGTGCTTCAACAAATTCAGACACGTGGAGTTCTATTAACAGTTGCAGTGAGAGGTCACTACATCAATACAATCCACATGCATACATCACCACATTGATAGGTCTAGTACAATAGGGTACATCCAATCTTCCAGATCTAGTGATAGATTTGGGGGACAGTATTAATGATCTACCTCTTCTTCTTGATGCAGTAGTATCTTCTTCAATTTTCATGAGGGCTCCATCCAAACCTCTTGTTCATTCTCTACATGATCGATCGTCACAAGTTGAAGTGATTGTGGATACTTATGATCAGTAGTTGTAGAGGGTTTCTTCATTAGTTGATGAGATAGATAGTTCTTTGAGATAGGTTCTTCAGCTAGTTGAGTAGGTTTTAGAGACATCACTTACCTATGGGGTTCTTTCCATGCACAATAGAAGCATCTCATTTGTACCCATGGCCTTGTTTCTTCCTAAGGGGAGGAACACTATTCCACAGTCTTGGATCAGCTTCTTCATTGGACCAATCATCAGTAGACATTCTTCTTTGGGAGGGGGGCTATCCTATTTCTCTTCCTCTTCTCATTTTTTTCTTATGTATATACTGTATGTATGTCATAATTGGGGGGTGTTGATTACTCCATCCATCCATACATCATGTATTTCATTATGTAGATGGGTACCTAACATGGCCTAGTAGCTAGGACCCATCATGTACTTCATCCTAGTTTTTCATGAACTTAAGTGCATTCCCCTAAGTTACACTTAAGGGAAGGTGTAGGTGTAAATAAGTATTTACTATTTACACTTTACTTAAGTTTACTTAGGTTAATGCATTATTTTATTAAATTACATTATTTTATTATTTATTTAAGTGAGACACTTAAGAATTTGTGTACTTTCATGAGTTGTCATGTTGACAACACAGAAGTACGCAACTCTAATTCAGTACATGGTGTCTACAATGCTAGAGTTTGCATCATTCATTGAGTTGTCATGTAGACAACACAATTATTTGCACTCCCTTTTAGCACATGTTTTCAACAACATAAATTTGCATGCTACACCATTGTAGGCTTATCCTCTCATCATCACACTTACTTCCGTGCTTAATGGAGGATAACCCATATCTAGTGGACATGTGCCTAGTTGTATGACTTATCATGTTGCTGACTTCTATGCATTCTAGAAGCTCTTCAGAGACCTTTATAAACATGCACTCCTAGTATACTTTCATGTGGTATATTGAATGAATATATCATCATTCTGATCATACTCTCTCTTTGGTTGACTGTTGTGCTTGTGTTTGAGTTCCTTGGTCTTGGGTGAATTCTACCCTAAGGCAAATTCTTACAAAATTGAATGTGCTTCTCGCAAATTCATTCAAAGAGGGGCAAATGTAATACCCCAAAATTGGCACATTGCCATATCAACCAACTTTGGTTTATTCAAGTATTCCTAAGTCCTATTTTACTAGTCAATTCTAATTCTAATAATTTCTACTTGACCTAGGCATTCAATGCAAAAAACCCTAATTTGCATTAATCACACTATTTATTTAATTCTTAAGTATCGACACAAATTAGCTACATAAACCTATTGATTTAATTTAATTTAATTATAAGTGTTCTAGTTTAATTAAATTAAAATTCACTCTTTAGCTAATGTACAAAAGAATTAAATACATTTAATTTAATAAGATATCTCCTCTTTTTAATTATTGAATTTAACTATTTAATTAATTAAATTTATTCATTTATGAGGTCATATTCTATTTTGTTAAATTAAATATTCCTGATAAGGGATTAACTCCTTTTATCACTCAAAAAGGAATCAATTAACTCCTTTTATCACTAAAAAAGGAATCATTTAACTCCTTTTATCAATCAAAGGCAACCACTTAACTCCTTTTTCATGAGGAAGTTTCTTTTATGATTGGTTCTCCTCTTCAATCTTGATCGTCCATTTCGATTAATCTTGATCGTCGATCACCTCTTAGATTCTATAAAAGAAGCTCTCCATTCCTCATTACAAGGTAGAAAATTGGAATTTATGTTGAACTTATGTTGAAATATCCACTCATTTGCTCTTACATTCTTAGCTTAAATCTTTACATTGCAATCTCATATTAGCTTAAAATGCATTCATTTAGTAATATGTTTCTTTATTTCTTAGCTTAACAATGCATTCTCATCCAGATTAATCTTGCATATCTCATATAGCTTAAAATCCTTCATTCTAGAGGTCTGGTTGCCTTTTTCTCATTATGAGAGTAAATGCATAATCCTTCTAGTTAGAAGGCAACAGTAGAACTGTTGGATTTCTTGGATGAATAATCTCATATTCATTTTGGGATGATCTTTCAGATAATGACCATGTTAAAGTGTGTGTGAGGATCTGAGGCTTTCATTCCACATATACATTGACCATAAACTCATAAAAATATAATATAACACATAACACATTCATTTGGTATACCCACAAATCCATCACTACTACAATAAGAGGTTTCTTTGTTAGGGCTACAATGTTTTGTCACTTATGGTGACTTACTCTATTTGAAGTATACAATAAGATCTAGTAGGAGCTACCTTTATCAAGGATTTTAAAACATTCATCAAGTATGTATTTGGTTAAAAGATTTACATATAAGATTATTAGTCCATCATTTTCAAGGATTTAATTCTAATAACAATGAGAAAGTAAAAAGAAATTATCTTTGAGATAAAACCTTACTTTTTTTTATTATATCTCTCTTCTACCCAATAATATATGACCATCTATGATTGATTTGCAATTCCTCACTATTCTACTTAGTTTCTAATCTTTGACCTCAGATCTCCTTTGTACTTTTCTCTGACCTTTGATCTCTTTTCTTTCTTCAATAATTTTCTCAATAGTAGCAATAACTTAATCAATATTCTCAACAACTTCAAAACTATTCTAAATAGGTCCTTTTACAGTTTTCTTTTCATCTTCAATCTGTGAACTGATTAGGGTTTGGGAACTTTCTAGAATACCTCTATGATTGAAATCAATGGTCTAGAACTATCCATCATTTCATTCCTTTTATTTCTTTATTTTTATGGGTTATTTTTCCTTCAAATCACCAAACAATCATTCACACTCTCTATGAAATATTTACAAATCTTTACCCCAAATGATGTAAATCATTTCTTCACTTTTTATGATAGCATCTCATCAAATTTAGTGCCAATTCAAAATTTGATGTAGTCTCTATGTTACTTGGAAAATATTATGTTCTTCATGCTATCGCTCAATGAATATTCTTCTCAATTACAACTATGTAGCTTGGTAAAGTCTTTTGAATTGGTTTTGTCTTTGGCTTGGTTAGTACATAATCACTTGGTAAATATTGAGCTTAGGAATAACTATTAAAATTTTTAATTTTCTCCTTCATTGCTCGATCAATATAGTAGTTTGGTAACTATATTTTTTGTCACTTGGCTTTTTGACACCAATTGATAATATGATAATGCATGAGAGTAACAAATATCCCCAATTTTAATACAAAATGACTTTAATATGGTTATTATTGATACCAATTGATAAGAAATATGCAAATGCAATATCTATGCTTGAAGGGTTCTAATTCCTTTATTGCTTAGAATTGAAGAGGAGAGTAATGATATTAATATTCATGAGTCTAGATAAGAAAAAATATGATCTAATCATACTCATAAAACTAATGGAAAAGAGGGTGGAGAATAATTGAATGAACCTATAAATTAAATAGGATAAGCGAGTTTTTAGACATGAATTACTATTGTTAGAATCTTGGATTTACTTGTAACTAAAAATCTGAGACCTGTAGGTTGTAATATGTTTTCTTGCCAAATATGATCTTAAAATGGAAAAGACATGACAATATTGGTGATGTATTCTTGAGACATGATGGTAATGGCAATGTGATACTAGTTTTTTGCCTTATTTTTTCATATAGTGTCCTAGTGCTCTTGATCTACCAAAATTTGGTTTGGAAACTTTGTAACTAGTTCTTATACACAAACAAATGGGGAAAGAGGTTAGCTAAAGGGGTTCTCCTTATTCAAACCCATATTAAAGAATAAACCTTCAAAATTAATAAAATTGTACATGTAAAGATGAAATAGAAGCTAGGTCTGAATTGTAAATCATTGTATACTTTGATGACACATGCTTCTTTGAATGTAGCACAAATGTTAATGCAATAACTTTATCTAAAAGAAAATCATAAAAGAGATTACTTTAATTATGGATGTTGTAGTTTTCCATAATTCTTGGTGTAGAAGAAGAAGAATTATTTGGAGGTTTGAATACTTAAATTCTTGATGAGCTTGAGAATGCTCTTAAAATTTGTTTGCTTGATCATAAATAATTGAAAAATAATAGTGAATTGTTGCACTTAATAATGGATACCAAAATGAGGAGATAAAGGGGGTTGATATACTATAGTATTTTGGGATTCAAAATTAATCTTGGCTTACAAGAAAATAAAATCACTTGATAAAACTTAAACATCAAGCTCTAAGCCAAATGAAAAACCTAGGTACAAGTCACCATTGGTGACATGGCCCATGAAGAATGAGCCAAAATTTGGTTTGGGTGTCTATGATATAGGGTCTAGATACATGATTTATTATTAGAGTTCATTACAAAGTTGAGATAGGTTACAAAGGCCACACATAAGGATATAGGGCTTAGGTAATGAAGTGAATTATTTTATTAAAATGAAAATAGAGAACTACACTTAAAAATGTTGGTCAAAAGAATAGTCTTGACAATTGAGTGTCAACACACTAACCATTTTCACTATATATGCCAAGTACACAATGTACGCTGAGCCAAAATTTTAGTAAGTGTTGAGTCATAGTTGGTGTTGAGCAATACAAAACATACATGTGCTGAGCAATATAGAACATACATGTGTCGAGCAATACAATGTTTAACAGGTTCCAAGTGGATCAAAAAAGTAATAAATGTTGAGCAATCCAGGAATCAGTTCATGCCAAGCATCAGTAATGTAGTGAGTGCTGAGTAACTCAGGATCAACATAAGAGTTTGTGCTTTCACAAACTAAGATGTAAACCATTTTTGAACCTGACCTAGAGAAATTTTGAAGGAGAAAAAAGATAAGGATGAATCATTTACATTCCCTATGCAATCTACATGCAACCAATCAGTAAAATGGAGAAGGCGTGCAACCAATAAAAAAATCCAAGGATTTGAGCTAGTGAGAATTTGAGATTTAATATGGATCGTAGATCCATACCTAACCCTAAGTCTTCACATTATTTATAAGGAGGTCAAATGCATCATTGCATGTGTGGAAGAGAACAGTGTAAGGGGAGATTATAGCCAAATTTTAGTGAGAAGAAGGAAAGACTTAGTGGAGTAGAGTAGTAATTTCATATCAAGTTGATCAGAATAGTACAAGAGATAAGGAACACATACAAAGATCAAATCAAGCAAGGATCATAATGAGAAGAGCAGATCTAGTACTTGAATCCAATAATTTGAGATTGCATTCAATCAGGTCAAATGTTCTAATACTTACTCACAATTGCATTAGAGGTTGAAATACTATGTTGATAGGTAAGCTTAACAGCTAGGAATGAGAACATTTGGAGAAGGTCTTGAAAATCCTATGTATTAGGTGGGTTTAACAACCTATTGTAAATCCTTTAATAGGGTGAAACTTCATGTAACTGTTTGTAAATCCTTTAACCAATTCACTATTGACACAATGTAAAGCCTTTAACAAGGCATGCCTTTCACAGGGCAGACCATCAGAAGTGGTTGAACATTGATTGTTGCAATGATTTTTGTGGGTGTCATCCCCACCCTAGTTTTACCTTTTTATTCCTGGAGGGTTTTTGGGTTATCAAATCTTTATGTTATGTGTTGATGCATGCTTTCATTTCATGTTTATTTATCTATTTACATGCATACAAATTGTTTTTTAGTTATACGTTTAAAGGATAGAAAAAGATAAAAGTTGGTACTTTTGATTCACCCCCCCCCCCCCCCTCTCAAAAGTATTCATCCCATTTGAACATTCCAACAATTGGTATTAGAGAATTGGTTCTCACAAGGAGAAGCCTAACAGCTTGGAGAAAAAGGTTAGAAGATGGAAGTCTTTACACTTGGGAAGATCATTGACAATCAAGTGATTGATGTGTAGCTAGCTCTACATAAAGTAGAGGAAGCTAGGAAGGAACTGAGAAAGTCCTTGAAAAGAAAGAAGGAGATATCCATAGCTGAAAATGACATACACTACAAGGAGATTGACACCTCACAAGTGTTTTACAATGGATATTCCAAGGAATTTGATGTAGCAATAGCAAAATTAATGGAGAAAAATAGGGCTCAAATAGAAGAGATAAGATCTCTTAAGATGGAACAAGAACCACAAACTATGATGCTATGTGAGATTACTGAACAAAAGAAAAGAGTTATTGAAGACAAGGCCATGATAGAAGATGACAAGAGAAATCTCACCAATAGGCTAGAAGAGAAGACAATTGAATTTGAAAAGATCTCAAACATGCAGTTGGACACCTTAAGCCAGATGATGAATGTTCATCATGAGCTTAACATGAAGGACATTGAGATATCCACATTGAAGATGCAGAATGAAAAATTGTAGAATGAATTGAAGAGAGAAAAGGAAATAGCAGAAAGTTACAACAAACCAAGTGAGGCCATCAAGTACTTTGAGCAATTGCTGAAATCACCAAGGGCTAGTGATGATACTTTAGGACTTGGCTACATTAGCACTAAACAAGGAGAATCATCCAAAGTTGTAGAAGAAAGAAGCAACAAAAGTAAGAACATTAAATCTACTTATTATTTCTATGGTAAAAAGGGACATACCTCCAATGTGTGCAAAAGCAAGAATAGTCATCAACATGATAAGCCTACAAATGCAAAATTTTGTCACAAATGCAAAAAGCAAGGACATTCAACACAAGACTATACAAGAAAGACCATGAGGATGCAAATATTTGAAGGTAACTGCTACAACTATAAAAAGTGTGGACATAGAGCATTTGAATGAAGATCAAAGCCTATGTGGACACCTAGTAAGCTTGCAAGAGGAATCGATCATCCACATCACTACAATTGGGATTACAATACCAGGTATAGCTATCACTATTGTCAAGAGTATGGACACATTCCTAAAAATTTCATAAGGACACAGTTCAAGGGAAGTTATTGTAGGTGGCTAAACCAAACTACATGTTTTAGTTGCTTGAAGACTAGTCACATCAGCAAAAACTGTCCTACAAAGACAAAAGCACCAAAGACTGAAGTTAATAAAGGAAAAGAAAAGATTGATGTTGAAAAAATAAGAGGAAAAATGAGCAAGACATGGAAGAAGAAAGGTGAATGTAGCACATCAAATTGAGAGATCACTTCACCCAAGAGATCAAGTGATCACACCTCATCCAATTAAGCACAAGACAGATACATGGTGCTGATACATATAAAGATGTATCATACATCAGCTCAAGAAAACATAGAAGTATTGTAAAGGAGAAATATGCATGAGAAAAGATGTCAAGCTAAAATATTAGAAGATGATGCTGAGCTATCTTTGGTTGCCGAGTAAAATTCTAGTATATGTCGAGTTGAACAAACTAGTGGATGTTGAGTAAAACATGTTAGTAGCTACTGAGTAGATCAACTTTAGTGGAAGTCAAGTTGATAAAATCTTTGGAAACCAAGTGTACAACTGTCATCACAAATGTAATAAATGTTACAGTGATCAAACAATGATTTGCAGTTATTCCAACAATAATTCAACTTGATTTCATCAAATCATAGGTATTTTATTCAAGTGTTGAGCTACATAGAGTTTGAAAGCTTACTTAATTTTAAACCCTAGTTCGGTAAACAATGGCATCTAGGTCAAAAACCACTAAGGAGAAGGAAATTCATGAAATTCAACTTGTCAATAATGAAGTCAAACAGCTTGAGTTTAGGCCCATTCCTGAAGTCACCTATAAGAATGATCCCGCTGGTGCCCTATTCGTAATTCCTAATAAAGTTGTTATGGTTCAAGACGTTCAAAAGTGTTATAACTATAAAGTTTGAGCCATAGGAGATTTGGAGTTTTTTAATGCATTTGATAAACTGTGTAAAAATGGAAAACTTAAAGATGAATTCTCCATAGTTGAGAAGAAGGGTCTGACCAAAACTCTAGTTTTCCCTATTGTTTTCAAAATAGAATGGATATGCATAGTGTTGAGCAGAATCCATGATGGAGCCTTTTGGTTAGAGATAGGGCCAACAAAGTTTATAAAGAAAACTGCCCATAGGGTTACTGGTATTCCAACCCTAGATCGGCCAAAGACCTTGAGAAGTGACAAAAAAGAGGCCATAGAGAAGAATATTGATGCAAAATGGAATAACAGGGGAATGACAATAGACACCATTACAAAACCCTTACTAGATTTTGCTGTGAGAGTCATATCCCACAAATTCTACCAATCAAGAAGACTAAATAGTGTACCATGTATGGATGTTGCCTATAAATTAGTGATGAAAGATCATGCATATGATCTTGCAGAGCTCATGTTACAATAGAGCAATGAGAATCTGGGAGCTATAAGGAAGTCTAAGGGAGCTCAATGCGAATTTGGCTCAATTTTGGTTTGTATGTTTTTCTATATTATGAAAGAATTCCCTTCAGTAGGCAAGGTGAAATGGGATTAGAATAAGACCATTGTTGAGAAAATCAATGGATTCATTGAGTAGATGGGTGAGAATTTTGACACCCAAATGACTAGCTACTTTGAAGACTTCAAGAAGTCCATGAAACAGAGGATGAGGATACCAATTTCATTAGTTGAGCAACATGTAAAGGATATTTTCTTTCTTGTG
Source organism: Cupressus sempervirens (assembly GCA_028749045.1). Lineage (NCBI taxonomy): Eukaryota > Viridiplantae > Streptophyta > Pinopsida > Cupressales > Cupressaceae > Cupressus > Cupressus sempervirens. The sequence continues at coordinate 799,469,031 of CM053783.1, read as the reverse complement.
GATATTGATTACATGTATATACAAGTATTCATACCTAGAGTGAGATGGCTTAGGCCACTAGGTTATGAACTTGATGTTGACCAAGCCTCGACAGTAATAATAGCTCTACTTGCACAAGACATTGACAAGGATGCAAAACATTTTGGAACCTATGACATTGTCAAATCAAGGGTGGTGACAAATTTTAAGATAGCCAAAGTAGTAAAAAAGAAGGACAAATTGATCAAGAAGATCAAGAAAAGATTTGGAGTTGAAGAAGCAAGTATTGTTGAAGAAGAGGAAGCAGATGAAGAAGAGGATGACAATGAAGATGTAGAAGAAGAGCCTCTACAACTAACACAAGGTCTAGGTGAGGATAAAGAGGAAGGTGCAGAGGAAAAAGAAGCCAAGGAAGCACCTATCAGAACTAAAGTCACCAAGAGGAAGGCTAAAACTCCACTTGCTCCTCAACCCAAAGCAAAGAGAGTGGCAAAACCTGCACCAAAGAAGCCTACTACCAAAGCCACCACCAGAGCCACAACACAAAATGCCAAAGAAGAGGCAGAAAAGAAGGAGAAAACTACCAAGAAGACTAATGAGGAGCCAAGAAAGAGAAGAAAATATGTAGTTCAACCTGACTCAGGAAAAGAAAAGATAGAAACAAATGATAATAGTCAATTCAAAGTGGTAAGTTGTCCACCCAAGTCTGCTATAGACAAATTGTGTACAAAGATTAGAAATGATGACTTGAAAGATTTAAAGAATTTAGATTTTAATAAGCTCACTAAGGAAGAGAAAAACAAAATAGAGGAATCTGTGTATGCTATGATGGTCGAGTACAAGCACACACCTCTAGAGCTAGATGGCTCAATGCCCAAGGAGTTGTGCAAAATCATTGAAGACAAATGGCATTTTTGCTTGCAAATGGAAAATGAAATAAGGGAGTCTACTTTAGCTAGATTGTTGCCAGATTTGACTAAGGGTCAAATAAATAATGTAGTCAAGAGGAAAAATAGTAGATTTACTCCTAAGTATAGAGCATTTTGTATTTTGCAAAATAAAATTGAAGATGTAGTCAACAAATCCACAAGATTGTGGAAAATAATATACAAGAAAATTGATGATGTGTTTGATGAGGAATACAAGGTAGAAGCAAGTGCCAAGAAAAAGGAAATGAAAGAAATAGGGAAGAAGGAGGAAGAGGAGAAGGAAGAGGAGAAGAAGGCTAAGGAAGAGAAGAAAGATGAAGAGGAAAAGAAAAATGAAGAGGAAAATAAAGAGGAGAAAGAGGAAGAAAAGGGTACAGATGAGCAACAAGAGAAAAGTATGCAAGACACACAACTGCCACCTCCTAGTCCTCCTCATGCCACCATTACACCTATAGAAATTATTAAGATTAAGGATGTTATTGACACTTCTGGTCAAAACATCAATCCATTAACTATAGAGGATCTAGCAAAGATCCTTGACCAATCAACACAAGCAGCTAGATTATGTACAAGCCCAATACTAGTAAGTGTTGATGAGTTGCAAAAGGTAGTAGTAAAATCAAAGGAAGTCAAGGTGCAAACACAAGAACCAAATTTGATCACTCAAACTACTGGGCTCCTATTTCTTCCTCCACCATCTCCACTAAAAATAGTCATAGATGCACTTCAAGTGTTGAGTGTAGCAGTAGGGGAAGACAAAGAAAAATTAGAACAGCCAGCAAACACACCCCTAACCATTGATAGTCAAAAGGAGAAAAAAATAGAAGAAAAGGAAGGGACAAGACATGAGGAGGAATCTGCAATACAAACTTTGGTTGAATTACCAAAAATAGGTACTCCCACTCAAACTCTTCAACAGCCGAGCACTAAAATGCTAGCATTGCAAGTTAGAACACCAGGCTTGAGCTCAACAAAAGTAGCCAAGAAAATTTAGTATGGAATTCCTAAGCTTGATGAGGAAATCACAATACCTTACTATGGATCCAACACCCTCACTGAAGAGAAGATTAATGAAATATAAAGTGCATTGGATAGAAGAAGGAGAAGAGAGGTATTGAGAAAAGAATATAAATATAGGCAAGCACTGAATGAGATGGACATCTTCATGGATGCCTTCAGCTTGTAGACACCTGAGGATTCAAGGCCAATAGTAGAGAAACTATCTAACATAGTTGACCAAGTGACTAATGAAGACCAAGATACAAATGAAAAATTAATGGAATGGTCACAAAGGAAGTTCCAGGGAAAGATAAATGAGAAAATATATGGTGATATAGCACTATCTCAAGTTGAGTTGGCTAAGAAATTGGATAGAGTAAAAATTATACTTGGGAATATATTCTCCCTGTACAACTAGTTGTGTGATTTTTCCAACTTCACACAGGAAACTAGCCAAAAGATACTGAGTTTGGAGAGAAATTTAAAGATTTCTAGTATGCAACTCCCCACCAATCCAAAATAGAGTGAGAAGCATTTTGCTCAAATGCTTCACACACAAAGAGAATTAGTTCTATTAATTGTAGAGGAGGCTAATACAAAAGCTAAGTTGATGCAAATGTAGTCCTCTATAACCCCTCACTTGGAGGTACTCCATAAGGAGCCAATGTATGCAAAAATAGTCCTCAAGAAAGATTCAAATCTTTCTACCTCAGATGGACTTGTACATCTAGCAGTAGAGGTTTTCATCTAGCATAAGTCATTGGACATTGCACTAGCAAATTGGGATGTAGCTCCGAAGATACTCTTGGAGGTAAATAGCACATTTTTGGCTAAGCATGGTATTACTCCATAAAACCCTTTGACATTAGTGTCAAAAAGGGGGAGATAAAGTAAGGGGGAGATATATGTATAAAGGGAAATATGTATACATGTAGATACTATGGGAGAATACCAAAATTTGAACCATTTTTTATTACATTCTTTCATTTTGAGAATAATGTGGAAAGTTTTTAAATACCCAAAAAGGAGGAGACTAATAATAAAGGAGAAAGGGGAAGATGAAAAATTCTAAACTTCAACAAATTAGACATAGCACACAGGCTCAGAATGCAAAAATAGGATAAAGGATAGAGAGAATCAAGCACATTAACACAAAGTTTTAGTTTCAAGAATGGACAAGGCATAATCAACTCAGGGGGAGTCATAAGGTATATTGTTACTCACAATATTTTTTGAATTTTTGCATGAATACCAAACAAATAAAGAATGTACTCAATAATGTTAAGTTCATAGATGCTTAGTTAAGTGTTTTTGACACTCATGTCAAAGGGGGAGATTGTTGATCAAAAGAATAGTCTTGAAAATTGAGTGTCAACACACTTAACCATTTTCACTATATATGTTGAGCACACAATGTATGCTGAGCCAGAATTTCAATAGGTGTTGAGTCACAATTGGTGTCAAGCAAGTCTGAATGTAGCATGTGTCAAGCAATATAGAACATACATGTGTTGAGAAATATAGAACATACATGTGCTGAGCAATACAAAACATACATGTGCCAAGCAATACAGTGTTTAACAGGTGCCGAGTGAATCAGGAAAGTAATAGAAGTCAAGTAATCCAGGAATCAATTCATGTTGAGCATCAATAATGTAATGAGTGTCGAGTAACTCAAGATCAGCATAAGAGTTTGTGCTTTCACAAACTAAGATGTAAACTTTTTTTGGAGCCAACCTAGAGAAATTTTGAAGGAGAAAAAGGATAAGGACGAATCATTTACATTTCCTATGCAATCTGCATGCAACCAATTAGAAAAATGGAGAAGGCATGCAACCACTAAAAAAAATCCAAGGATTTGAACATGAATTTGAGATTTAATATGGATTGTAGATCCATACCTAACCCTAAATCTTCACATTCTTTATAAGGAGGTTGAATGCATCATTGCATGTCTAGAAGAGAATAGTGTAAGGGAAGATTATAGCCAAATTTTAGTGAGAAGAAGGAAAGACTTAGTGAAGTAGAGTAGCAATTTCATATCAAGTTGATCAGAACAGTACAAGAAACAACGAACACATACAAAGATTAGATCAAGCAAGGATCAAAACAATAAAAGCAGATCTAGTACCTGAATCTAGCAATTTGAGATTGCATTCAATTAGGTCAAATGTTCTAATACTTACAATTTTATTAGAGGTTGAAATCCTATGTTGATAGGTTAGCTTAATAGCTAGGTAGGAGAACCTTTGGAGAAGGTCTTGAAAATCCTATGTATTAGGTGGGTTTAACAACCTATTGTAAATCCTTTAATAGGGTGACACTTCATGTAAGTGTTTGTAAATCCTTTAAATAGGTCACTATTGACACAATGTAAAGCTTTAATAGGGCAGGCCTTTCACAGGGCAGACCATCAAAAGTGGTTGAACATTGATTGCTGTAGTGATTTTTGTGGGTGTCATCCCCACCCCAATTTTATCTTCTTATTCCTGGAGGGTTTCTAGGTTATCAAATCTTTATGTTATGTTTTGATGCATGCTTTCATTTCATGTTTTTTATATGTTTACATGCATACAAATTGTTTTTTAGTTATATGTTTAAAGGATAGAAAAAGATAAAAGTTGGTACTTTTGATTCACCCCCACCCCCACCCCCCCTCAAAAGTATTCTTCCCATTTGAACATTCCAACAAAAAATAAGGGCCAACCTTGAGTATTGAAGAGATTGAATAAATATAGGAATTATAAGGTCTAATGAGCATTACAAGAGGATAAAATTAATAAGAGAACTTGTACATGCTAAAATGAACACCTATTTTTGGGATGGTGCCATTATAATATGCCCTATTAGTATGGAAAATTTTGGTGCCTATAATGCTATTATAATGCTTAATGTGATTATTAGGGCACTATTGTTTGGATTTTTCTGAAGGTTAAGATCAAATTCCTAATACATATGACATAAATTTTTTTAGCCCATTCTAATATATTCCCAATTTGTTGAAACAAGTACCCACATATAAGAAATTTATGCCCATTATGTTGTTAACTAATGCAAGAGAACTATTATAATCTCCATGTTTTTCGAGGCATGCATCATTTGCATAAGTTTTTTAATAAGTAGGAGATTATTTTCCACAAGTAAAATTGTGTTATTGCTATTAGAATTCAACTATGTAGATTTTTGAGTCAAACACATTGACCCATGTTATATGAGTAGTGGTTTACACAAACCCATCTCTCATGAGAATGAATGGAAAACACAAAACTCATTGGATCTAGATGATGTTTACAAACTTGAGTGGTTCATAAGACACAAAACTTGGTTAAGGTTTTTCAAATGGGGTTACAAGAAGATAGAGTTTAACCATGGAGTAAACTTCCTATTTCAGTGCACTCAAGTTGAAGTAGTGCTGGTATAGGTGAGATTTAGGGAAGTTCTAGTGCTTCCCCTTTGTGATTGTGACCTAGATCCAATGAGTGCTAAATTATTCATTCTTAGGAGAGAGGGGCTTTTGTGAACCACTACTCATGAAATATGCATCAATGAGTTTGACTTTAAAAACTACACAACTGGATCCTAATAGAATTATCACAATAATTATTATTTTTAATATATTTATGTTAATTAGATGCATTATTAAATAACAAGTGGTAAAAATTTGATGTGAGCAAGTTTACATCGAGCACATACTACTTAGCTTCCAGAAGATAACATTTCCTTATTTGAGATCTCACCAACTCTAAGTTGTTTTTGATGCAAGAGCACTACTGAGGACTTCTAAATTCTTTTTTTCATAGGTAAAAGGCCTTAAGGCCCAAAATAAAGTAAATTAGATTCCAAATTGTTTAGAAACATAGGACCTAAGTAGCTAGTCCTTAAGATATCCTTTGCAATATTCTTAACTTTTTCTCCTTATTTTAATTTCCATATTTAAAGCTTAACTTTTTCAATATCCTTGAACAAATCCTACAACTTAAACTCGACTAAGATCAAGTTGTTAGAGAAACAAATCTAGAAATATATCTCAATTCTTTATCTTATTAATTAAACAAAAGAAAAAATATCATAATTTCTCTTTAGGATGCCTTTTGACCTAAAGTTATCCATATTGAAATAAGATCTAAAATTATTTCAATATTTATATTTAAGAAAAGAAAACTGACAAGAATTTTTATTCAATATGTTTTTACAATAGACAAAGAGAATATAACAATGAGATTATTGATTACAGGACTCTGAATTAGATATTTTATCATAAGGATTATTTGGCTTAATGTATTCTAGGTTGATGTTTTAAATAGCTTTCCACAAGCCAACTTGATCCTTCTTCATAAATTGGTCTATCCAATCATGCCTAGGAGGATAACTAACATGCAAAAAATATATTTAAACACTCAACATTTCTTCTAAAAATAAATTTCCATTTATTGAACCTCCTATGATCTTCAGTGAATAGAATAGGAAGAGGGGAACATTATTTATGCCTAACAAATTAATATCATAATTGCATCACATAGGATGTTAATCTCAGATTGGTTTTGACAAGTGAGTGTCTATACACATAAGTCATTTACTTAGTTCTTGTCAAACAAGTAACATGTGTCAAGAAAAAATATAAGTCGGAGCATGTTGAGTAAACAGTGAGTGCTAAATCACTCAAGTGACAAGTAGATAGTATGTCCCAAGTGATTCAAAGTGTCAAGAAAGAAATGCATGTCGAGTGACAGTATTAAAGTCACAGTTAATGTTGAGCACCATGGACTTTAGATGCTAAGTAACACAATTTTGACATAGTTGTTTGTATTGGTACAAATTACTATGTAAACCATTTTTGGGCCAACTTAAGAATTGAATTACAATCTTTTGTTAATAAGGATGAATCTTATATGTGAATCCCTATGTATTACATACATCCAATCAGATGAAGAGAAGGTTTAAGTGGCAATATGGATGAATCATAGCCATTGATTCATACCTAATCCTAAGTCACTTAGGCCTTCTTAAGGAGGATAAAACCCTAAATTTTATATATGTAGAGAAGGAAAGAGAGGAGAGTTTGCATGTGCAAACAAGACATTCATGGTGACCAAGGTATTATGACCTAAATTACATTGTAGAATTAGTTAAAGGAGAATAGAGGAAGGAGACAATGAACAACACAGAGACATTTGATCAAGAAGGATCAAGTACACATTAGTATAGAGGTGATATGATATCAAACAATAGAGTTCTAATCATAGGATCATTGTTGAGACATTCTAATAGGTGAACCAGTGAAATCTCTTAACTTAGTAGTCCTAACATGTTGTATTGAAATCTTCTAACAAACTACTTACTTAATTGTGAGTTGAAGTCCTTTAATTAGGAACACTTCTAAAAGGGTATTGAAATCCTTTAACATGGTAAGACCTAACAGTCATTGTAAGATTTTAGTAGGGTAGACCTTTCATAGGGTAAATCATGTTTCATGATCAAACATTTTAACCTTCATTGGATACACTTTATTGCTACAGTAGTGAAGATTTGTGGGTGTCATCCCCACCCCAATTTTACATTCTTATTGGAGGGTTTCTAGGTAATCATATCTTGTGTCATATATGTTTGAATGCTTACTTGTTTACATACTTTAGATGTATATTCTTTACATGGTATTTCAATTTACTTATTGAACTATGAGATGGACATATGGTGAATGTTTTTATGGGTTAAAGTTTAAAGCACTGATTCAAACCCCCCTGTAATGACCCCCTTTTAATTCTTTAACCTGCTATTCAAAATTTAGTATAATTTTAGGAAGTCATTCCAATTAACATGCCTTAGATCCTTATTATTATTCAAAATGGATGGATTGAGCAATATAATTTAATTAGTTTAATTGATTTTATAAGTTTCACTCTATAGCACCAGGAAAACTATTCTCTTCAGGTTATGACTATCTGGAGATAGTAGATTGACGGTGCAAAGGGCGCGTGAAACAAGCTACAAGTGGCTCCCTAGAGGATACTATCAGGTGCTCAAATTTACTCTGCCTCTCTCTCCACCCACTCCCTATCTGAAGATGTCATAGCTTAGATGAGAGCAAGTTTCCTGGACTATAGTTGAAAATATATTTAATGGTAATTCTTAAGACCATTGTTAAGTATAATGTAACAATATCTCTTATTGTCATAATTATTTCCATATTATTACTACATGAGCTATTGATCATTCTATATGCATATATATATATATATATAATCATATGTTTTAAATATATTTCTATTGATATGATTTTAAGCTATGTACATTTCCAGATTCTCTTAATCGATCTAAATTGATAGAGGAAGAAACTTCAAACTTTACATAAAGTACCAACTCGTGGTGTGAGCATCAAATACTATTATTAATAATAACAATACCGAACATCAATGTTTATTTACAACTTAATAATGTGTAATCACAATTTCGGCAGCGTACTCGAAGAGATAATCTTGTGAATGATCCATGATACCATGTGCCTATGCTACGTGTTCAGTGATCGCAAAGGATATTTCATGTACTGTGTAGAGAGTATACATGGATTGGTATTATTATTTCCTTTGCTTATTGCTTGGTTGGTATATATCATTCCACCACTTCCTTTCTTGTTGTTTTACTTTATTTCTCTGTTTGGCTCACACAGTTGTACTCTTTGGATGCAAGGATGGTCGGTCCTTTGGCACCTTGAAATGGTTTGTTTATGTACGTAGATCTTTATGTGAATGTAGAGTCTACTCTTTCTTATTACTTGAACTCAATATTTTTTTTCATAGTGAATGTCATCAGACGAGATTCACAATCCTCAAGATCTTGGGTCTTTATCATGTATTCATAGTCTCCACAGATACACATTGATAGATATTGATCCATCAAATAGTCAAATGTAATTATCTCCTTTCCTTCCATATTGGCTATCCACGTGTTATTGTGGTGAATGTTATGAACTATCTAAAACATCCAGTGGATCGGATATGATTTTGATTTTAAGTGGCAATGTCCAAGATCTTCTCTTTGAATGAGATTCTCCGCCTATTATAGTTGCTTGTACGTCCATGCCATCTATATAAGCAACTCCAATGCTATATATTGGATTCTTTTCTACTATAGATTTAGTTGTTAATCAATATGGCTTCAAGGACAAATGATTCACCTCTATCTATTCTTGTGATCTTCTATGTATGGCTATCTTCCTGCCCTTTCCTTCTTCTTTTTTCTCCCCCTTTATCCAGATTGAAGAGTCCTTCTACATAGGACGTGACTCATAACCTTTTCTGAGAAACTTATTAGTGGTCTCTTAATTAAATTTATTAGTGGCTGTTGAGGATGACAACTTCCTCTGTTATGCCCACGTGGATTTGACTCCATCCGCATTGGATTTTCTATTGTTATCCATCTAATTTGATAGTTATAGAAGTGAACACCGGCTAGATGATGAGGGGACAGTATGTTGTTGTTTCTACAATTGAACTGATGTGTTGGCATGGGTCCTTTGATAGATACATTTCATAAATGGCATATACGTTATTTGCCAATCTGGTTAATTTCTATTATAGTGATAATATATTTATTTCTATTATGTTGACATATAACTCATTAATAATATATATGTATATAGTGTATATAGTATATAATGAATAAGTAATTTAATTAACTTAGATATAATGATATATTATTACATAATAATAATAGCATTGATTATTATTAAGTAATATTATTTAAGATTATAATACTGTTTAATCAAGTTTATTCTTATATAAATTTGTTTTTCTTATTTGGTTATTAATTATTAAAATATCATATTATTGATATATAATTATATTCTATATATATTTATATTAGACATATATTCATATGGGGTCATGACACCCCCCTCTTAGAGTTTACCTTTCCTATTGTAATTCCAAAAATTGGTATCAGAGCCTAGTTCTCTAAAAGTAAAGCTTTGTAGCTTTAAGGAAAAATCTTGGAAATAAAAGTCTACAAGTTTGGAATGTTGAAAATAATCAAGACTAGCTAGGTTACTGAGAGGGGAGGAGTGAATTTCAAAAATTCTAAATCAATTCAACACTTTAATAATATAAATCATTAACCATTTATTCATCTATTCTACTATATGCATGAGAAAAGATAAACATTCATAACACGTGAACATAGTATTTTGGTGACCCAAAAACCTTCCAAATAGAAAGTAAAATTAGGGTGGGGATGATACACACAAAACTTCACTACTACAGTATAAAGTTGGCTTGTTAGGGCTTACATTGATCACTTCTGATGATCTACCCTATTAAGAGAAATTTGGACTACTAGATCCACCTTGTTAGAGGTTTTACAAACATATAATAAAGTATACACTGTATTAGGAGATTTATACAAAGATTGTTAAGTCTACCTAGTTAAAGGATTTAGAAAACTGATTCACCTATTAGAATGAAATAGTAGATCTAACTTATAACTTGATTGCTGATTAGATCCTTGAAGTGTAGATCACCTCTTGTGACTGATATATCTTTACTGCTCCTTGTAGACCTTGATGAATACTTTTCTCTACTGCTAATTTTCATTCACTCTTCTCAAAACATTACAAATCATTCCTTGATATTCTCATCCATATATTTCAAATGATACAATACATTACATATATACCATTCCAATAATCAAAATTACAAGGTCAGCTAAAATGCAAGTAAACAAAATATTATTGAGTCAACCAAATAGTAGAAAACTTGGGTTCTTCAAGCTGACTTGGTGACCTTCTGATACTTAGTGTCCACTGCATTACTCGATATCATCATGCACTCGGTAGAAGTAGAAGCTTGGTCCATACTAATCACACAATGTAGCTTGGAACTCAGTAACCATTGGAGACTCGGTAGATATAGTGTCACTCGATAGATACAAAACCCTTTGTTTACCTTGCTATCACTCAGTATACACTACATATCCATCACTCAGTAGAAACTAACTTCATGTCTCTTATCAACTCTTACTCCCATGTCTCTTACTATCTCTTTCTCCCCCTTTTTGATAGTAATGCCAAAGATATATGCAAAATTTTCAAATAGAGACACCAAAATGTGAGAGAAATTTAGAGTGTACCTTGAGAATGAGAGCCAATGTCTTATCCCAATTATCTTGCAAAATCTTGTATGTGGAGAGTGCCACTTGAACTTCTGCAGAAAGTTCAATCATGTGATTTGCTATAGAAAAATTGTTATCCTAGACTAATGTTTTTGAATATGCAATGCATTTCTATATTAAGTCCATAACTAGAAGGATCATATTCTATATGTCAATCAATGTAGACCTGATCCTATTTTCCTCTCTTAGTAATTCTCCTTGCATCTCTAACAAAAATTTCACCTTCATGTGATGTGCTAAGCTTGAACTCGGGTCAAGCTATAATATTTGAGCACTAGCCTTCATGTCCACATCAATCTTATTTAATTTCTCCCTTATATCATTAGTGAACTCGCTAACATCTCAAAGCTTGCCAAAAAGTGATGTTATATTTGTGAAGGATTGTTCAAGGTTGCTCAAAATTGTGGATAACTCTACCTGATTTATTGCAATGTGCTCAAGAACCTTATTGTCAAATTTCTTTTCTGCCTTCTCAATGAGCTTCTCTTGGCTAGATGTGTCCTCATTAAACTTATTCATAGCCTCTTCTAATTGTAACAAAATGTATTGAGATGAATCAACTTCAACACCTATAGCCTTAGTAATTATATTTTTGGCATTATTAATTATTGTAAATTCTTTGTCTCTCTCATCTCTAAGTTGTTTCTGCCTTGCTTTTTGCTCTAAAAGCTAATTGACCAATATCATTTCATTAGCTATGGCAGTATCTAGATCTATCTTAGGAATAAAAAAAAATTCGTCCAAGTCTATGTCTTCATCAATTGCTTTGCTAGTAAGAAAAAGTTTTAGAGGAGTCTTTGGTTTTACTTCTGTGCTTACTTTCTTGGACTTAGAAATGGAAACAATAGTAGAAGTAGTTGGACTTGCAGTAAAAACTTGAATTGGTCCAACTAAAGGAAAACTGAGAGAAGTGCTAGCTATCTCCAAAATTGACGTGCTTCCCAAAAATGAAATACCAATAGGTAATGTACAAACTAGAATATTTACAACTGAAGAGCTAATTAGAACAAAAGTTGGTACAATTAAAGTTGTACTTGACAAAATTATAGAGCAAACTGGAAAACTTACTGAACAAGCTATAGTAGAAGTTGAAACAATTGGAGAACTGGCAACTATGCATACTGCAGAAATAGATTACTTAGGAGCTGATGAAGAGGGTTGCAGATTAGTAGATGAAGTGGTAGACGCTTCCATTGTATATACTTAGAACTATGAGGTAGCAGGTGCAAATGATATTTCTAATGTGGTTGCAATCATTCCTGCTAAAGCTAACTCCAACACTGATGATGTTGTTGGCTTAGGTGGAGAGTGAGGAAGGGAAGCAATGACTTCTGCTAAAATTTTCATTGGATCATCTTCTTCATTTTCTTCCCCGTCTTCCTCTTCAGCTTCTTCCTCTTTCTCTTCATCATCAACCCTTAATGCTTAATAGTCTTCAGCATCAAAGGTAACACATGGAGTGTTATCATCTTATTCATCATCGTTGTCATCATCATCATCCTTGATCTCCACTAGATCATCACTAGGCTTATGCAGATGATAGATGTTTTTCCACATGTTTGTTGCATCTCTAACAACATGCTCAATATCTTTGATTAAAATCAAACATGTATGGGATCTAATCATCATTTTACCTTCATTTTTTTTCATTTTTGCTTTGACTTCTACATTAGTAAGATTTGGTAGTAACTTCCTCAAAGATTGTTCATAAATATCTTTTGCTATCTACACAGCAGATTCCCACCTTGGCTGTAATCTTACCAATAATTCTTTTGAAATTTGAGGAGCAATTTGGTCTGGGGAATATTTCCATTTTCCCATTTTGGTGAGTACTAATTCCTCAATTTGCATCTTTTCAGCATCAGTCCTTGTTTCAAACTTTAGGGCCTTGAAGTTTGTGATGCTAGCTCCTTCTTCCATCTATTTCAACCTTTCTTGGAAGGTAAGTGGGGGCTTGTTGAGCACAACTTCACTTTTTCCTTTTCCTTTTGATCTCTTGGTGAAAATAGCTATGGAGGCCTTTGGAGGTTTTGTAATGATTACTCTCCCTTTCTTCTTGGCTAGCTCTACCTCCTTCTCTAATTCTTTCTCTTCTCCTTCTTCTTCTTCGTCATCATCATCATCCTCTCCTTTACCTTCAGTAAGCATTAGAGGGCTAGTGGCAGTTTTTATCTTTGCTATTTTGCTATTTCCTTTGTTGATTGCTTGAGGTAGCTTAATTTCTAGTTCAATTATGGATTTTTCCTCATCATGTGTGCCAAAAATTGGTTGCTTTGGATCAATTGGTTCATTTAACAATGCTTCAATAATGTCCCTGGTTTCATCAATATTGACCTCATAAGGGAGAGGTTTTACCCATGCAACTTGGGGCCTGACTACCTAAATGTATACTCTATCATAGTCAACCATGAAACACACATCATCTTTATAATCCTCAACAAGTTTAGGAGGAATCTTGAACTTTTTGTTCATTCTTTTCTTGAAATATTCAAAATAATTGTCCATGATGCTATCAAAGTTTACACCCATTTTTGCAATAAACTCATTTATTTGATATAGAATAGGAACATCCTTTCTCCACACAACAGATCCTTTAGATGGGAAAAACTTTTGCACATAAAATAAAAGACATGTCAAAAAAGAACCAAATTTACAAGGGTTGTTCTTTGATGTTTGGATGCTATCCATATTCTTGTTTAATTGTTTTAGTAGTAATTCTAACAAGTCAAATTCCATGTTTTTCTTCACAACCTTAAATGCTAAGTCCACTACCTCACATGGTATGCTATTCAAACGACTAGATTTGTAAATCTTGTGGGAAATTACATGAATACCAAGCCTTAGTTCTACATCAAAAATAGTGCTAATTTTCAAACCTCTACCATCCCACTCAACTAGGGTTTTCTTCTGAAGTTCATCCTGACCTAGGGTTTTGGTAGATTTTTCTTTACTCAACATGAGAAGACTAGTAATCTTATGAATCATTTTCTTGGTTATTAACATGGGCTGCTCTAACCATATTTGACCATTGTGTACGCGACTAAGAATATACCTAATCCATTTTATCTGGAAACTCCTTGGCAGGTGTATGATATGGGTCAACCCTTTTGTTTCAAGATGCTTATGCTCGAGTTTAAGTGAACCATCAACACACATTTCCTCTAAAGAACTATCCATTTCTAGGGTTCCTATCTCCTAAATAGAAAACTTAAAATGAGTGTGAATGTTGTTAATTAGGAGTTCCTTTGGTGGAATTTGAGATTGCACACCATTACGGTCAAATGCCTCTACAACTGTTGGAACTAGCTTGAAATTTGGCACTTTCCACTCCACACCCTTAACCAACATTTTTTATCCTCTTTTCACCTTGCTACCACTGGTGCTTTTAGATGCCATTGTTACTTGGTAAGTGATAAAAAAATTTGAACAAATTTTTCTCTGCAAATTCACTCAAAATTGCTTGGAATTGCTTGGGTGCACTTGGAAATCTCTTAGCTCTGTGACTACTAAAGTTGCGGTGAAAAATGAAGTTGAATTCTACCCTTTTTGATGAAAATTCACCATTAATGCTAGGTACCATAATGACATAGTGCGTGATAGATTGTCATCCACTCACTAGCTCGGTAGAAACTTGTGAGTTGATGGTCAAACAAAACTTTTCATTACTCCCAACCTAGCTTGGTTGAGTCTGTGACTAACCTTGCTCGATATGAACTAGTCTCATGTGATCCTTTAGTATCTAAAATACTAATCTGGATCTTCTTCTTGCTTCAATTTCGAATTGCTCGAGATATAGCTTGAAGATACAGTTCCAATCCATCCTAAAGAATCTAATTAGAAATGGTGGAGTCACCCACTTCTTGAGTGGCATTGCCATCATTTGAATTGTTCTACTCAGTAGATTTAAAAATCCACTGTTGTCTCATCTGCTTCTTGATGTTATCAGCTTTGGCTTTCTTCTCATCTTTAACTCTTCCTATGTTCATGTAGTTTTTAGCTCTATGACCAATTTTTGTGCATGTATAACATCTTACTATTGAATCTCTTTTTCTTAAGTGATGCCTTGTGCAGTCTATGCCAATGTGTCCATATTCTCCACAATAGTGACATCTGCACCAAGTATTATAATCCCAACCAAATATTTCTTTGATAATTTTTTTAGCTCGATTGAATGATTTGGATCTACATTCAGATGCCTTGTGACCTTGTCTCTTGCATTTGTGACATTTACCTTTAAATTTTGGTTTCTCCTTGCACTCATTAGCTTTATGACCATGTTTTCTCCAATTATAGCATTTTCAATTAAATTTTGCCTTTCCATTGCTCCAACCTTTGTTCGATGTATGACCTAACTTACCACAGTGATTGCAAGTATTTTTTTGATTCATTTTGGTACCCTGTTTGGAACATTCACCTTCTTCTTTGTAACCAATTCTTGCTTTAACCTTTTGCCTATGAAGATTCTGCTCACTTTGTCGATTCAATTGATCCATATCTGCTTGAGATTTCATCATCCTTTCATTGAGTTTCTTTTTAAAAATAAGATCAGCTTTCAATCTTTCATTGATCTGTCTTTCAGTGATTAAGTCACTCCTTAAATTTTCATTTATAGATCTCAGATTCATGATTTCTTAATTTGCATTGGAGAGTTGATTGATAAGACTTTCTTGCTAGAGGGATTGATTTTGATTTATATTGTTCCTTGCCTCCAAAGTATTCACTTGTCTTATTCCTTTGTTCCAAGATTTCACACATTCTTATTGACTGAACTTCTTGTTCTCTTTTCAATTTTCTTACCTCCTCTTGCAGAGAGCTATTCTTTTCTAGGAGTTCTTTGATTGCCTCATTAGCTTCATCTGAATTTCCTGATGGGAAAAAGTATTCAATCTTTTCTTCAACATACTGATGGTCATTCATTTGTCTTGCAAGTTCCTTCCTTCTTTTCAGGGATTGGGAAAGATGCTCATTTGCTTCCTTGAGTTGAGCTATGGTCATTTCCAGATCTAGCTTTTCATTCTCAATAGCTTTGTCAATTCTAGATACCTCCATTGCCCTTGATCTTTAATCAAGCTATCAAACTTTATCCTCATGAGAACCATAAAGCTCTAATACCAATTTTTGGAAATAATCAAGACTAGCTAGGTTATTGAGAGGGGAGGGGTGAATCAGTAACCTCAAAAATTCTAAATCAATTCAACACTTTAATAATATAAATCATTCACCATTCATTCATCTAATCTATTGTATGCATGAGAAAAGATAATCATTCATAACACATGAACATAATATTTTGGTGACCCAAAATCCTTCCAAATAGAAAGTAAAACTAGGGTGGGGATGATACCCACAAAACTTCACTACTATAGTACAAAGTTGGTTTTTTAGGGCTTACATTGATCACTTCTGATGATATGCCCTATTAAGAGCAATTTCAACTGCTAGATTCACCTTGTTAGAGGTTCTACAAACATACAATGAAGTATGCACTCTATTAGGAGATTTATTCAAAGACTGTTAAGTCTACCCTGTTAAAGGATTTAGAAAACTGATTCACCTGTTAGGATGAAACAATAGATCTAACTTACAACTTGATTGCTGATTAGATCCTTGAAGGATAGATCACCTCTTATGAGTGATATATCTTTACTACTCCTTGTAGACCTTGTTGAATACTCTACTCTACTACTGATTCACATTCACTCTTCTCAAAACATTACATATCATTCCTTGATATTCTCATCCATAAATTGAAAATGATACAATACATTATATATATACCATTCCAATAATCACAATTACAATGCCAGCTAAAATGCAAGTAAACAAAATATTACTGAGTCGTCCAAATAGTAGAAAACTCGAGTTCTTCAAGTTGACTGGGTGACCTTCTGATACTCAGTGTCCACTGCATTACTCAACATCATCATGCACTTGGTAGAAGTAGAATCTTGGTCCATACTAATCACACAACATAGCTTGGAACTCGATAACCATTGGAGATTTGGTAGATATACTATCACTCAATAGATATTGAATCCTTTGTTTACCTTGTTGTCACTCAGTAAACACTACATATCCATCACTCAGTAGAAACTAACTTCACATCACACAAGTTAATAACTCGGTAGACACTGTGAAGCTTGATGACCACTACTTGTTTGGTGAACACTATAAGTTTGGTAAACATTTCTAAACTACACATTCACTCAGTAGCTTTAGGAATGCTTGGTGTGAACTACTTAATTGATGAACTTACAAGGTAACCATTGAATGCTCGGTATAAATTGTAGACTAAGTGATGAGCTCGGTAACCTTTCGAAATTGAATAAGTGTTATCATTAATGACAAATACAACATAATGCCAACATGAAAAATTTATTGAGAATCAGGAGATTGAAATCCAACTCATTCTACATCAATTGAATGAAGCAAGAGAAGATCTAAATAAATCATTGAGAATAAGGAAGGAAATTTCTATTGAGGAGAATGACACACAATACCAAGAGATGGACACTAATAAGCTATTTAAAAATGGAGACTCCAATGAATTTGATGTAGTAGTTGTAGATCTAATGGAAAAGAATAGAACCCTAGCTAAAGAGATCAGAAATCTTAAGATAGAGCAAGAATCACAAGCCATATTACTATGTGAGGTGACCAAACAAAAAATAAAGCTATGGAAGAAAAATTCATGATTGAAGATGAAACAAGAGGTTTAAAATGTTCAATTGATTAGTAATGAAATTAAATAACCTATTTTCAAGGCTATCCTAGATATAGCTTATAAGTAGGATCCCTCTAGTGCATTGTCTTTGATACCACCACAAGTCTTGATGATTGAAGATGCTAGGAATTGTTACACATGCATGATCAAAAGCATAGGAGACATGGAAATTAGAGAATTATATGGGAAACTATGCAAAAACTATGTTGAAGGAAGAATTCAAGATTGTCAAGAAGAAAGGGTTAACTCATGCCCTAGATTTCCCCAACATCTTCAAAATAGAGTGGATTAAGATTGTTTGAAGTATTATTCATGATAGCTCTATATGGTTAGAAAATGGGCTAGTAAAAATCACAAAAAATATTTTTCATAGGGTAATAGGGTATCCAACCCTAGATCAGCCAAAGACCATGAGAAGTGAATCAAAGGAAATTATTGAAAAGTACACAGGGCTTATATGGAATAAAAGGGGAATGACCATTGATACTATCATAGATCCCTAATTGCTTTTGCAGTAAGGGTAATAGCACACAAGTTTTATCAGTCTAGTAGATTAAATAATGTATCTTGCATTACAGTGGATATGGGATACAAAATTTTGAAGAAAGATTGTACCTATGATCTTGCCAAGTTGCAGTTGCAACAATTGATTGAGAATTTGGGAGCCATAAGGAAAAGCCAAAGTGCACAGTGTAAATTTGGATCTATTCTAGTATGTATTTTATTTTATGTACAGAATACATTTTCTACATTTGGTAAGGTTGTATGGAAGATGAATAGATCAATTGCAATTCAAATAGGAGAATTTGTTGAGAAATTAGGTGATAACTTTGAGTCAGTGATGACTAGTTATTTTGAAGATTTTAAGCAATCAATGAAGAAGAGATTAAGGATACTAGTCTCACTAGTGGAGGAACATTTTGATGATGTTTGCTTCCTAGTTGATACTAATTTCACTTATTTACAAGCAACGATTCTTAGGGTGAGATGGCTAAGGGCATTAGGTTATGAAAACAATGTTGATGAGGCCTTTGTAGCAATCAAAATATTACTTGTAGAAGAAGTGGATAAGGAAGCCAAAGAATTTGGTAATTATGACTTGGCCAAATCAAATATCACTATGGAATTGAAGATTTCTTCTATGATAAAAAAGAAGAACAAATTTGTAAAGAAATTGAAATAAAAATTTGGTGAAGGAGCTGAGGAAGAAGAAGAGGACATACAGGCTCAAGCACCATTGGCACTGACACAAGGCCAAGGAGAAGATCAGCAAGAGGAGGAAGTAGAAACTATAGAAGGTGTCAAGGAAAAAGAAGTTAGTGAAGCACCTATAACTATTGATAAGAAGAAAAGAAAGGAAAAGACTCAAGCAGTGAGAAAATCAAAGAAGGTTGCAAAACGTAATCAGCCCAAACCTACAACACCTACCACAAGAGCTAGTACAAGAGTCACTACATAGAAGGCTAAAGAAGTAGCCAAGCCTAAAGAGAAGGAAGTTGGAGCATAGAAGAGACTAAGGAGGAAGTATGTTTTTGAAGATAAATCTAATGAGGAGATAACTGAATCAGATGACAACATACAATTCCAAGTGGTGAGTCATAGTCCCTCCTCAGATCTAGATAATTTATGTAGAATGTTAGAAATAATGCTAATTTATCAGGTTTCTCTCACATTGAGTTTGATAATCTTGGAAAGATTGAGAAGAAACAAGTAGAAGAGGTAGTATATGCCATTATAGCTATATTTAAAAAGGCTCCTCTAGAAATTGCCAATTCCATACCTAAAATTTTATATGATAGAGTTGAGCAAAACTGACATTATTGTTTAGACATTGAGAGATAAACTATAGAGACAACCCTCACTTAATTTATTCTAGAACTTAGTATGGCTAAAATATCTAAAGCCATTAAGAAATATGTTGTAATATTTGTACCAAAGAATAGGGCATTTAGCATATTGCAAAACAATATAGAGGATGGTGTACACAAGTTCAAACAAATGTGAAAGATAACATATGGACTGTCAACATCAAAAGAAGTTGACCAGACACCTAGTGAGGTAGGAGAAGATGTAGAAGATGATAATGAACAAGCTACAGTTGAGGGAAGTACTAATATGAATATTGATAACTAGGAACCATCTAAGGAAGAGGACCAAATAGAACAAATTATACAAGTTACATAAATTTTGATTGCCAGCCCTCCATAGGTAACAAGTGTAAACACTAAAACTATCAAAGTAAAGGATGTTTCTGATACTACCAATCAGAACATCAATCCCCTTACAGAGAAAGATTTGAAAAGGATACAGTTTATCCAGTCCACTTTCTAGACTAAATTATGTGACAACCTTGTACTAGTAAGTGTGGATGAAATTCAAAAGATAGAGACTATAAATGTAGGGGAGGAAGTGAAAACACAAGAAAAACCTATAATCACTCCTCAAGTCACAAGTGCACAACCCTCACAACCCATAGTTGTATTTCAAAGGAAGGAGACAATAGGTTTTACTGTTAGTACACTCGTGCAAGACACTCCAATCTCAAGAAATGAACAAGAAATTGAAAAAGAAAAGGTTGAGATAGTTAGAGAAGACAAGGTGGGAACACTAGAAAATGATGGGACTCAAAGCCAAATAGGTCAAGTAGATACACCTTCACCTCTAGCACAAGATCAAGTGTAACTAGAACCATAGAGGTAGAAAAGGACAAGTTTGAAGAGACAAGTTTGACATCTAGGATGAAGGAGCTACTAGCAATCCAAGCACTAGTGACATTACCAGAATCCAATACTCCTTCTAGTTAAGCTTTTCAGAGGTCGAGCACAGAGGCAACTCCATTACAATTTTCAGTGTCAAGTCCTAGCTCATCTAAGGTAGAAGAGGTAATTACTTATGAGATATTAGCCTAGATAAAGAGATTGTATTACCTAAATTTTATTTGGCAACAATCACTATTGAGAAAATGGGCATACTACAAGAGGCCCTAACAAAGAAGAAAAATCAAGAACTACTAAGAAGGGAGCATAGGCAAAAGCAAGCTTTGATTGATATCAAAGATATTTTCTTAGATACATTTAGTCTGCCTGCTCCAAATGAAACAAAACCCATCATTGAACAATTAACCAATATAGTGAAAAGAGTTAGTGACACAGATTTGGATACTAATGTCAAACTATTAGAATGGTTTGAAAAGAAGTTTCAAAATAAGGTAAATGAGAAGATATAAATTAGTATTGCACTAACACAAGTTGAGCTAGCAACCAAGATAAAGAGTGTGAGGAAGGTATTAGAGAACATTTTCTCTCTATACACCAAACTATGTAATCCTACACTCTTCACACAAGAGGTAAGGAATCACATCCTAAGTTTGGACAGCCAAATTTAGTCATCTGGTGCAACATTTCCGAAGTCTCCAACTCAAAGTGAGAAACACTTTAGGAACCTCTTGTAATCATAGAGTTAGTTAGCATCATTACAAATAGATGAAGCCAACATTAGGGCTAAACTGATTAGCATCCAGCCTACATTGACTCCTCACATGGAGAATTTGCACAAGGAGCTAGGCTATATAGAAACACTTATGAAGAAAGACCCTAATCTTTCTACATTATATGGCTTAGTCCACCTTGCTGCCAAGCTGGCCATCCAAATTAAGTCTTTGGAGGTAGCTTGTGATAATTGGGATGTCACTCTTAAAATTATACTTGAGGTCCATAAATCATTTTTGGACAAATATACTATAGGTGTATAACCTATTGATATCAATGTCAAAAAGGGGGGAGTAAGAGCAATGTGGGAGCAAGCAAATAGAACAAACAGATATCTATATGCAAGGGGAGTAAGAAAGGAGCAAGTAGGGGAGCAAGCAAGCAAAACAAAGAGATATCTATACCCAAGTGGGAGTAATAAACAAAGGAGTAAGAGAAAAAGAAAATACAACAATCAGTTTAGACAAGAACAGAGAAAGAGAATTAGTTGATGCAAATCTACTTAGCAGGAGAAAGATTTTGATATAGAGTATAGTATAGAACGTATTAAACAACTTAGGGGGAGTTACAAAATTTTGAGGTATAAGTCATTTTACAAAATTTTGATATATTGAAATTTTGGGCATTTATGTTATGCTCTTAAGAATAACATTATTAACATATGACCAAGTGTCTTTGACACTCATGTCAAATGGGGAGATTGTTAATCTCGGATTGGTTTTGACAAGTGAGTGTCTATACACTTAAGTCATTTACTTAGTTCATTTCGAACAAGTAATATATGTTGAGCACAACATATAAGTTGGAGCATGGCAAGTAAATAGTGAGTGTCGAGTCACTCATATGCTAAGTCACTCAAGTGCTGAGCTAATAGTATGTGCCAAGTGATTCAAGTTCTGAGAAAGTAGTGCATGCCAAGTCATTGAAATGCCAAGTGACAATATTGAAGTCATAGTTAGTTTCGAGCACAAGGGGCTTCAAATGCTGAGTAACACAGTTTTGACATAATTTTTTGTATTGGCACAAACTATTATGTAAACCATTTTTGGACAAACTTAAGGATTGAATTGCTATCTTTTGTTAATAAGGATAAATCTTATATGTGAATCCATGTATTACATGCATCTAATTAGATAAAGGGTAGGTTTAAGTGACAATATGGATAGATCATAACCGTTGATTCATACCTAATCCTAAGTCACCTAGGCCTTCTTAAGGAGGACAAAACCCTAAATTTTATATGTGTAGAGAAGGAAAGAGGAGATTTTTCATGCACAAATAGGACATTTATGGTGACCAAGGTATTATGATCTAAATTACATTGCAGAATCAATTAAACAAGAATAGAGGAAGGAAATAATGAACAATAGAGAGACATTTGATCAAGAAGGATCATGTACACAATAGTATATAGGTGATCTAACATCAAGCAACAGAGTGCTAATCATAAGATCATTGTTGAGATATTATAACAAGTGAATTAGTCAAATCTATTAACAAAGTATTCATAATAGGTTGTATTGAAATCCTGTAACAAGGTGCTTACATAATTGTGGGTTGAAGTCCTTTAATCAAGCTCACTTCTAACAGGGTGTTGAAATCCTTTAACAGGATAAGACCTAATTGTTGGAAATATAAGAGGAGTAACTAAGAGGGGAGGAGTGAATTTGTTACTACTAAAATAAATCATAGATCCCTTACATTTCAGTACAAAATGCAAACTAAAAACTGAATATTGTTGAAGCTATATAAACACATACAAAATTTTGTAACTCAGTAAATTCTTGACATATAAAATTTGGACGTTATCTGTGATTACCATTACTTTAACTTAGTTACAAACACATAAAATAAAATAGCTTGAACACTTTTGACACCAAGATTTAACGTAGAAACCCAATTTGGGAAAAACCACCAATTGTAACTAGTTATTGTTTTCACTCTTCTAAAGTGAGCCCTGTTAAGAGCCAACCCTATTAAAGGTTACAAAACACATTGTTAGGTGTGACCCTATTAAATGATTTAATCACCCTATTAGGAGTGGCCTTGTTAGAGGTCTTTAGACAATTCAATAGAACTGCCACCTTGTTAGAGGATTTGCAAATAGTTGTTAAGCCAAATCTATTAGGAGATTTAGATCACTACTACAATGGTTAGAGAGTAATAATGGGATGACCTAATTTGAATGCAACTAATTTTTTGATTATAGATCTTTATTCTGGCTTGTACTTGATCCTTCCTGATTGAATATAGCTTTTCTACTTCATAAGGATATTCTACTTATCCTTCAAATTCACTTCCTCTTCTCATCATTAAATCTTCAATAACATCTTCCTACTTTTACACTTACTTCCACTTTGAAATCACAAACTTGACCTTATACTTATATCTTCCACTTTGTCAAGTCGGCTCAAATACAACTTAGAATAATTAATATTCATCACCTTAGTTGGTTGGAATCAATAGATAAATCAATTAAGCTTATTATGCAGAAATATGAAAATCCTTCATTAGCCAACCCAACTCGATAGAAACTAACTTAGAAACTATTTCCTTTTTTAACCAATAGAAGCTTGGTTAATGTTTCAAACTTCACAATAATCTTTTGGTAACTAAGTGAGCTAAGTTAGTACTAGTTCCATCCAACTTTCCTTTGTGAACCGAGTGATCTCGGTTAACACTCACTTTCTGCATACTTTCATTTGACACCCGAGTGAACTCAGTAGACACTACATTCTGAACTAGGCAATCTCAAGAATGCTTGATAGATGCAGAAAACTATCTTTATTTCCCAAGTGAGCTCAACATATACTAACTAATAATGATATGACATTTGTGTAACATCAAAGACAACACACAATTAATCAATTGTATCCAACACTAAGAGTCTTTGTAATCTTTTAATAGGGAAAACCTTGTTGGAAATATAAGAGGAGTAATTGAGAGGGGGGTGAATCAATTACTACTAAAATAAATCACAAATCCCTTAGATGTCAACTATAAAATTAAGACTTGATAAAACTGATCACTACTAATATTTGGTAAACACATTGAAATTATTGTAACTCATTAAATGCATAGTGTGAATTACTTTAGAAAATCTTAATATGTTATTAGAAATTACTTGCAAGCATGAAAGAAATAACATCAACACATGAGACACTAGCATTTAACATAGAAACCCAATTTGGGAAAAACCACCAATGTAACTAGTTACTATTTTTAATCTTTTGAAGTAAGCCCTATTAGGAGCCAACCTTGTTAAAAGTTACAAAACACACTATTAGGTGTGACCTTGTTAGAGGATTTAATCACCCTATCAGGAGTGGCCTTGCAAAAGGTCTTAAGACAACTCAATAGAATTTCCACCTTGTTAGAGGATTTACAAATGGTTGTTAAACCAACTCTATTAAGAGATTTTTAGATCACTGCTACAATGGTTAGAGAGTAACAATGAAATGACCTAATTGTGATGCAACTAAATTGTTGATTACAGATCTCTGCTCTAGTTCATACTTGATCCTTCCTAATCGAATGATACTTTTCTACGCCACAAGGATATCTACTTATCCTTCAAGTTCACTTCCTCTCATATCTTTTTCAATTCATTCAACTTGCATCTTACCCACTTTGAAATCACAACTTGACCTTTTTCTTATACCTTCCAGATTGTCAAGTCAGCTAAAATACAAATTAGAATAATCAATATTCATCATCTTAGTCGGCTAGAATCAATAGGTAAAATAATTAAGCCTTGTATGCCAAAACAAGAAAATCCTTTAGTAGCCGACCCTGCTCGGTAGAAACTAATTCTAAAGTGATTTCCTATGTTAACCAACAGAAGCTCAATTAACACTGTGAACTTACAAAATTCCTTTGGTAACTAAGTGAACTCAATTAACATTGACTTTGTTCAACTTTCCCTTTGTTAGCTGAGTGAGCTTGGTTAATACTTTTTTGCATAACTTCCTTTGACACTCGAGTGAGCTCGGTAGATACTACCTTTTACACAAAGTAAACTTAGGAATGTTCAGTAGACTAGGAAAACTATCCTCATTGACCAAGTGAGCTCGGTATGCACTGACTGTCAACTGATATGACATTTGTGTAACATCAAGGACAACACACAATTAATCAATTTTATCCAAAAAACTTTTCATAGGGTAGATCATGTTTCATGATCAAACATTGTAACCTTTATTAGATACACTTTATTACTGTAGTAGTGAAGATTTGTACATATCATCCTGACCCCAGTTTTACCTTCTCATTGGAGGGTTTCTGGGTAATCATATCTTGTGTCATATATGTGTGAATGATTACTTCCTTACATACTTTAGATGTATATATTTGACATGAACTCTTTCCCCAAAATCTAATAAATTGCCCTTGTAATGAGAAAATGGGTTGATAATAACATATCTTTGATAATAGTACCTGATATAGGCCCATCAAAGGTTGTTTGAATTGGTGGGATGTGAAGCTCGATTATGGTTTTCATAATTATCCTAATATAATGTGAACCTATACATATCTAGTTACCCAAATTCCATTTATATAATATTAAAATTAGGGTTGATAGTATGTGAAGGGACAAAAAAAATCTAATAGTCCAAATTGATTGTTGCTACCAAATATGAAGAGTTAAGGAGTATTCTAATGATGAGGTTAATTACAATGAAATATAGTTTGATTTCCAGGGTTTATTTTTATTATTAAAATTTATATAAGAATTAAATTGTCTTTATACTTCCATACTAGGGATGATTCCAATGCTTAGAAATAAAGCATTACCATCTAGGTAATTGGTGAATGAAGCTCCCTTAAGCAACATAAGAGGGAAATCAATAGAACCAATTTTGAGAAACTAAAGCCAAACTAATTTATATAATATATCAATCTTGAAACATCCAAGTGAAAAAATACCTATTAAAAACTACAATAAGAAAGAGGGAATAAACATAACCCTAAAAAATTAAGCTCTCCCATCATCTTTATAGGGAAAAGAGAAAGAGAGAAAATAAACACACAGGGGAGATATTTCAGGGGACATTGTTATGTTTGGGAAAACTATTCTTGTACATACAATGTCACTTGAAATGTTTGTTACTAAAGATTAAAGAAATAATGTCAAAAATAATAGACTAACTAGTTAAGAGAGTAAAAAAGAAGAAACTCGAAGAAACACTTACCAGATAATTGAGATGAAAAAATCTTAAACATACTATACAAAACATTAAATCTAAGAAGAAAAAGATGCTAAAATTAAATCAAGAAATCACACCCTCTGTAAAATTGTAAATATCAAAAGAGAAAATGCAAAAAAAATTGACAAAATCAAAAAATGAGCCAAAATAGAAAATATAACAAGCTAAAGAGAAAGGAAAGACCAACGATAGGTTAGAAAGAAATTCCCCAACTGCAAAGAAGAAGATTCCAAGTTTACAATTGCTAATAGGTTTTTATGAAAGTTTATAAGAAAGCCTAACTGTAAGACAAGTTACGGTAACTACAAATTTAAAGAAACAAATTTTATTATCGTATAATAACTAACAGTAAAATGATTAAAGAAAATAATTGTTATTGAATACTTATTTTAATCCAATTTATACATCACTAATACTTGTCAAATAATTTGATTGACCACTAAATTATTCTATAAAATTTCAAGATTAAATTACTAAACAATCTACTACTCACACTTATGTATTTAAATTAATACTATCAAATTTTGAAAGGAGAAAACCATGGTTACATAATTTTAAGAATACACTTATAATCAAAATTATTACCATTTTTAATGTCTTGCTTTAGAGTCATTGATACAAAACATACCCTATATTTATAAATTAGGATCTAACTATCCCATATGAAATTTGTATATTTTGTAACTGATAACCAAGATAATCTTAATCTCACAAAAAATCTAACTAAATTTCTTATTTAAATCAAATTCAAATGGAATTCAAACAAAATTATTTCAAAACTAATCTTATTGATTGAAATCATCCAATTCTTTAAATTCAAAATTTAATCTGTCAAATAATAATTTCCTATTTAATCCATTAATTTCTTACTAATGCATTTCCATAATTCCAAGAACAAAACCTTTAGAAAACTATCATATTGTGATAAAACTAAAGCCTCTTTATAGAAGCAAATGAGAATTATGCTCAAACTTATACTTCAAATATATTTTATATTCGGCTATACTTTAAACAAAGTATATAGACCAATTTTCACACACTAAATATTTTACAAACATAGTATTAAACTTTTCTTATTTACAAAATTTAAGAAATTGATCTCAAAAAAGGAAACTTCCAAATTCTCTCTAAAATTTAAGAAAACTAAAAAACATAAGAGTCCTTCATATATCTGTATGACACAAAATATGAAGTTCGTCATCAGTTTCTTCACCATTCTAAAATTTTAAGAGTCTTCTGTGAAAATTCAGGTTGAATAGGTGGAATTAGGGTTTACATATATTTGTTATAGAGGCCTTGTTATAAAAACCCTAAATTTTTTTTGTATATGTCTTTTCTCCTATTATTTCCCCTTTTCATATCTTATTTGATTAATTTAAGTGTTTGTACATGTCTTTTGTACTTAAATAACATTTATAATGTTAAGTTATGAGGTCATGATTCTAGGTTAAATGCTACATCTCTGGTCCATTAAGCCCTAGTTATTTTAAGGTTGCAATGATGTGGTACAGTTTATTGCAAGGCTTTTGTGGGTTCTCCTTGGTTAGTTGTGGAGTATTAGTTTGGCCAGCAAAGGTACGGCACAGTTTACTAAGCAATTTTCGTAACATCTTCATTATTAATTATGACGATCCAACTTGGCTAGCGATGCTGCAAAGGATCCCTTCATGCTAGATCTCTAGTGTTATTAAAATCCATAAGAATGAAAAGTGGAGCTATTTGAGACAAAGCATTATGATATAACAATTTTGTTAAGTGGTGAAGCAAATATCAATGTAAAAGAAAGCCATGGCGATGATCTTACAACTTAAAGTTCTAAGTGTTAATACTATATAGAGATGTGTAGATTGACCTTAATCACAAGTTCGCGTGGCTAGGAATACAAGTTGATAGTTGTGAAGGAGAGATAAGGTTAAGTTAGCTATGTTTTCCATTTCTCTGGGTCCTTTGATGGTATAAAAATAGAGTAGAGAAGTAGCGAACAACTAGACAATGAACTGTAACACCCCTTCATAGGCTAGAATCTCTAAAAGATTAACTCTATTTGCAACTTCCAACTTTTAAGAATGTAGTTTTAAACAAACAACTGATATTTAGAAACAAGCTTAAGTAATGCAAGAGTTGTCATTCATGATTGATCTCGCGACTAGGAACGTAAAGTTAATAAAGGGTTGCAAAGCAATGATGAAGGGGATATAACCATGTTCAGCACTTCACAAGGTCAAAAGATTAGTGTAAAGGGTTGGTCACGAAGTAGAGATGGGGGTTACACATGACATCAAATATAGTAAATGGTTAGCATGAAAACCTCACAATGTTGCAAAAAGCTTAGATTGCCAGGGTTTCACACCATCATGGCTTGAACTAAAAATTTGTTGATAGTTGGTAGAATTAGAGATAAAGAAGAAAATTGGTTGTTGTTACTTCACAACTGCTAAAAACATGAGTACTTTATGAAAAAGGTAAAATTTGGGTGTTGGATTGGCAGTATGAACATCATAAAACATGAATGTGATGGTTTTCTTGAAATTTGAAAGGTTTCATGCATATTCTCTTTAAACACCATTAATGCCACTTTTAGCTCAGATACCATTAAAAGGGCGATGTAACATAATTCTTGGCACCAATATTCATGAAGTGTTATTGATAAGAAGAGAATTGTGCATGGAGCTGGTCAAATTTTTGAATTGTAGTGAGTAGCTTGAAAATTTGAACTATAAGAATAGGCACAAGTGGAGGGAAAGCTAATTGCGCAAGTAAACATTGAAGAGGCTCCCCTTAATGATGTGCATGAGAAAGAAAAGGTGCCAAGTTCATTTGTGGATGAGTGGGTTTATGGTGTAGGAGCACCCATAATAAATGATGACTCATCAAATTCCTAAGAACACCTAGAATAAGTTAGAACTATCATTTATGAATCTAGACCAAATTGTAAGACCTAGTTCCAAGATTGACACAATTATAAGCCCTTGGTCAACTATGGTCAAAGATGGTCAAAGGGCCTAGAAACATAGGATTTTGTATATTTTCATGTTTTTATATGTTTTGATCCTGTTTGGATTAATTAGATTAGTTTTCATGGCATTTTTCCTATAATTTGCAAAAAGTGCAAAAAAATACAAAATTGCTCAAAAGTTATCAAGCAACTTTTAGTATCATTTTGCAAACTAATGAAAATTCAAGCCCAAAAGCCACAAATAGTTTTGAAATATTTTTATGAACATTTGAAGGCCTATAATAATCCCTTTCAGGTGGGTGATAAGCAATAAGATATAATTTTACATTTTGAATCAATAAAATTACCCTATTTTCCTACAATCTAATTGTTGTAACATGATGTATAGACCTATATAAACACTCCAAGGGTTTGGAACTACATTTTTGGATAGGTGGATGAGTTATCCTTCCAATGAATTTGGTTTTAAGTCTCTACCTATCACCAAACTCAAGTTATTCACTTTTTTGCACTGGTTGGTCCAAATTTATTGCTAACTTAGGGTTTTGAAGGATTTTAAGGCATAGACAGGGGTTTCACCATGGGAATCTAATGAAATTTGGTAAAATCATGGTATTTTAAATATACTATAATATTTCCTTGGTTTTTGACTTGTACTTACTAGGAATAATTAATGAATTGATGCCTAGGCATGCAAGGTCCATGTCCATGCTAGTAGATCATTGTTGCAACACCCATAACTCAAGCTAGTTTTTTCATCAAGGATTGGAAATTTATTTTTGTCTTATTTACTCTTTTACTCCATATCACAACCATTGGGTTGTAGGATGGAACTCTAAAAAGAATAATTCCTTTAGAAATGGAGACCTATTAGGCCTAATTGCCTAAGCGAGACACTTGACAAATCCTACCTTATTTTTTATTTCAAACCATAGTGTTTTATTATGTCTTATAAGCCCCAAAAGGGTACTTAGATGTGTGATTTATTCACTAGGTTGTGTGGAGTTATTTTCAATTAAGTCAAATTTTCATCAAAAAGGGCTACTAGCCTATTGAGTGGTTTTGTAAAAGAACTATGTGCTAAAAGATGTAGAGTTTGATTTTAGCCATTGAATCATTCCATTTATGAACTAAATAGACCATTCCCTTGTGTATGAGTCTCCCTTGGTCATTTCATGAAGTTTAGGTGTGAGGCCTCACCTAATCCACCATAGTATAGATGACATAATTGCATCATGGTACTTTTTGTTTACGTGAAAAGTTAGTGTGCTAAAAAAATTAACAAACATGAAAATACTCACACACTAAATTAACAATAAAATATAAAGCAAGACTAAGATGAGCCTTCAAATGGGAATGTGAGCCATTAAGTGGGACTCTCCCAATGAAGGGCCCTCTTGTTGATTAGCTTCATCTATTTGATTGAATTCGGTGTATGTGTGCTCAACATAGCTTCAAAATGGCTTCAAGGGAGGTGGGTAATGGAAAATTGGTAGCTTTGTGAGCTCTCAATTTGGCATTATAAGGGTAAGATTGATGGCTTTGGTTCTCAAAACAGCATGGTAACTTTAGCTCAAAGATCGTTGTTGAATGGCTTGGGAGGGGATTCAATTTATAGGCCAAGGGGTAGAGGGATGGAGGGCTTAGATGCAAGGATGGGGAGATGGTTAAGGAGGGCTAAGATGCACTCAAAGGGGAGCACATGGATTGTTCTTGTTAGCACCAATGGGAAGGTGAAACTTGTCACAAGGAGGATGAGTGTGAGAGGGTAGGGTAAAGGGTTGGTTAAAGGCATGATGAGCGGGGTTGAGTATGTAAGAGAGATGTAAGAGGAATGAGTGTGGAAGAGGGAAGAGTGTGGAAGATGGATGTAAGAGTCATGAGTGGGCTTGTAAGAGTCTTTTATGGTTTGTAAGAGCACTCATGGCTTGGTGGTTGGGTTTTTTGAGGGGATACTTTGGTTTGGTTTAGGAAAGTCTTAAACTTGTTTAGGGAATGTGAAAACATTAGGGGGTGGATTAGGCTTGGGTTTAGGATTAGATTAGGGATGTTAGAGATGTGCAAGTGGATGGCATTAATGAGGGTGGGTGAGTTAGTGGCTAAGCTAGTTTAGTATGGGTGGATGGGGTAGATTAGGCTAAATCCAGAGGATTAGGGATAGGTTAGGGGTTTTTGGATTTGAGGATTTTATTTATCAAATAGATTTATTTAATAAATGGGGATTTTTGGAATTAGATAGAAGAATAGGATTTAATTGATAAATAATAGGTTTATTTGATTTATCAATTAGGACTATAGATGATTAATTAAATTAATCAGCTAGGGATGGCAAAGGATTTAATTAAATAAGAATTTAATTAATGATGCCTTTAGGGATGACTAAATTAGATTACCAAAGCGGTGTAATCAAATTTAGCTGTCTACATTTTGCCCCTCTTTGACATAGTGTTGAGACAACACTATTTCAAAGAAGTTCGAATGAAGATGACATGAAGAAGATGTTTTAGCAACAAAGTTGCCCCAGTCTCGGATAAGAAGAGGAGAGACTAGACTAGACTTAGATGATGCCCCCTCAAGAAGGCAGCGGGGAGAGAAATGAGGCTCAACGACTTCTTGAAAAGTACAAGAATCCGAGATGAGCAAGGAGACTCAGATTGGCTAAGAGAAGGGGCTAAATTAGCTCAAACTCTCACTACGGGAGAATGATAAAGGGAAATCAGAGGCACGATAGTAAAGCAAGCTTAAGACTTTCCAGGATTGGGGGGAGGATGGAGGAGCAGAGCGCTATAAAAGGAATCCATGGAGGAGGGGAGGGATGATGGGATGATAAAGCTGATGCAACAGGATTTCAAAGAGTCAGAGTGGTGGAAGATGGGTTTCAGAGATCCCTAGGACTAGGATTGTGGATCTCGAAAAATGAGGCTTGGTGGGTTGATTTGATTGGTGGATCCCTAAGACTAGGATTGTGGATCCCTAAAGCTAAGCATGAGGAGTGATCCAAAGAGATACTAATGCATATGCTAGGGTAGGAGTGACAAATTTAGGATATGGATGGGGGATAATGGAGATGAAAGGATTCCATTGAAGCTTTTTGAGCGGGGGGATACTTCAAAGAGAACTACCACCATGTAGTTGAGCACTAGATTTTCTATAGGACTGTTGGTTAATTTCCAAGGTTACCACGAACATCAAGGCCTTTTCACCAACCGTCCAGAGGACTGACAAACTCACTCAAAACAAACACACAAGGATTGCCCCAGTATCACACATGAATCCAAGAGGAAGCAGCGTGGAAACAACACTAGGAGAACCCACAAGCAGAAAAGAAAAACAAACGAAAGACCTAATCAAGACCTTACGCTCTGACTGCCCCATTCGCAACATACCAAGATATGGAAGATCATGGCAACCTTGAGGAGGGAACAAGGAGATTGCTTGGAAAAGATATTTCAAGACCCAAAAGGGAAGATCCCAAATCAAAAGAAAGCAAAAATCCAAAAGAGAACTGTTTGCCAACGAGATGGGTAGGACGAGGTACTAACGGACCAAGATATGTTACAAATGTATAAGTTTGTTCATGTTTTGTTTTTTGTGAGATGGAAATGTTTGTGAAGGATGGGATGTCTATAATAGTTGATAGGTGGATAGGTAGATGGTTTGCGAAAAGCTTAAGGAAAATGAGATTCTTTGTGTGCATGTGATAGGATACAAGCTAGGATACAAGATTATTTACAAGCTAGAATATGGTACAAGCTTTAGAAAAGATTTGGATATACAAGGTATGATACAAGGGATGATACAAGATTTACAAGCTGTACAGGAGGTATTTACAAGCTCTATTAGATTTTGGATATTTGGTTGGAACACCAGGGGAACAAGCAGGTGTGTTATGGGATGGTGGATGGATGGATGAGGGATAGGATAGTGATAGATAATGGATTAGTCTTAGTATGCAAGGTGCCTGAATTACCAGGTTTTCACCAAGGTACCTATCCAAGGTGCTTGAATTGCCGAGTTTTCACCATTAGATGCTTATTTCTCTTTACTATTTTTTTTTTTGTATTTTTCAAAAATTGGGTATACCAAGGATCTTCAAGCATAGAACTTCTTGAGATGAATGATGTTAATGGGATCATTCAAGAGTTCTCCTTTTGGTTTAGATAACTGATAGGCTCCAGAGCCAAAGGAGGCAGTAACCACATAGGGACCAAGCCATGTAGGTTCAAACTTGCCTTTCTTTTCTCGATCTTCTTGGACTTTCATATTTTCTTTGAGGAACATGTCACCTGGCTGAAAGTGTCGTGGGAGCACCTTCTTGCTGAAATTCCTTTTGAGATGAGTTTGGTAGACTGTGAGATGGTCATAGGCTTTTTGTCTCTTCTCGTCTAAGAGATCTAGCTGGGTGAGCCGAGCTACTATGTATTCTTCAACTAAGATTTTCCCTCGCAAAGATATGTGTAGTGAGGGAAGTTCAACTTCTATAGGTAATACCACTTCAGCACCATAGACTGAGGAGTATGGAGTTATTCCTGTGGATGTACGGAAGGAATTTTGATAGGCCCATAGAGCCAGATTTATTTGAAGGTGCCAATCACGGTCAGAATCATTGACAACTTTCTTTAGGATTTTGAGGAGGGTTTTATTAGTTGCCTCTGCCTGGCCGTTACCTTGTGGGAAATATGGGCTAGAAAAGTGGTGATGGATGCGGAGGGAAGTGCATAATTCTTCCATGTTGAGATTTTCAAAGTTACCTCCGTTGTCAATCAAGATGGTGGATGGGATGCCGAAGCGGCAAATAATGTGGTACAAGATGAACTTGGAGACCTAAACTCCTGTAGCTGAGACTAGGGGGACTACTTCCACCCACTTAGTGAAATAGTTTGTAGTTGTTATTATCCATTTATGTCCATCAAATGAGAGAGGTGTGATAGTTCCAACTAGGTCAAGGCCCCAACAAGAGAAAGGCCAAGGTGGTGCAATAGGCTGTAGATCTTGTGCTGGAGCATGCACAAGATTTGCATGCTACTGACATGGGAGACACTTTCTGACAAAGTCACATGAGTCTTCTTCAATGGTAGGCCAATAGTAGCCTGCTCTAAGGATTTGTCATGCTAGGACAATACCACTTGTGTGGGCACCGCAAAGTCTAGAATGTACTTCTTTTAATGCCATCGCGGCCTCATTTTCATCTAAACATCGAGAGAGGGCATCGTGATAACCTCGACGATATAGGGTATTGGATATGATGACATAGCGGGATGATTTTCGAATAAGGTTCTGGTGTTGGGTGCGTGTGAGGTGAGGGGATATGATACCATCATTAAGGTAAGCGTGAATTTCATGGTACCAAGGGGAGTGGGGCCCAACCAAGATACAAACACAATTTGAATCCTCATTCGCATAGACGGGTGTGAGGAGTTGCTTGACTAAAAACTCATACTGCGTAGCTTCTTGGGGAATTTCCAAGAGGAAGCCAATAGTGGCCATGGCGTCTGCTGCCTTGTTATGCATTTGTGGCACTTGTGTAAATAGAAGCTTTGTAAAATGTTGGGTCAGCTGATCAACTAGCTCTTTGTAGGTTAATTTCTTTTCATCTTTGGTTTGATATTCATTTAAGACTTGTTTGATGATGAGTTGGGAATCGCCAAAGATTTCTAACTCAGTGATATCATGAGTAGTACTGGGATGGGTGACCTCCCGGGAAGTCCCGGTGCTTCACCCCTGTGAGCATCACCTAGATCCAATGAGTGCTAAGTGTTCCATTTATTCTCATGAGAGATGGATTCATGTTGAATCACTACTCATGAAACATGGGTCATCGAGTTTGACTCAAAATCACACAGTTAAATCCTGATATTCACATCACAATTTGACTAGTTGTGGAAATCATGTCCTACTTATCGATATTCCATTCTGCAGCAATCTTTAATCCTGCTACAAGAGCTTCATATTCTATTATATTGTTGGTGCTAGGGAATTGTAGCTTGAAGGCTTTTGGAATATAATCTCCCTGAGGTGTAACTAATAATATTCCTGCCCCTGATCCATGAGATGTGTATGAGCCATCAAAATAAAGCTTCCATGGGGGTTGTTCTTCAATTAGGAAGATATGCTCGTCTGGGAATTCTGTGAGCAAAGGATATGCATCGACTAGAGGTGCATCAGCTAGGTGATCTGCTATAGCTTGCCCTTTGATTGCCTTTCTGTCCATATACTAGATGTCAAACTCACTTAGTAGCATAACCCACTTTGCTAGCCGACCAGTGAGTGCTGTTCTAGAGAGCATATACTTGAGAGGATCAATCTTGGAGACTAGTTGGATGGTATGACTTAGCATGTAGTGGAAAATCTTTTGAGTTGAGAAAACAACTGCCAAACAAGATTTTTCCATAGGAGTATAATTGAGTTCATAACCAACTAGGGCTCTACTGATATAGTAGATGGCTCTTTCTCTGCTATAATCATCATGTTGTGCTAGAAGCGCCCCTAGAGCAGTAGGTGTTGCTGATATGTACAAGATCAAGGGACGACCAGGAATTGGTGGGACCAAGATAGGGGGATTGGCTAGATATTGCTTGAGCTTATCGAAGCTGCGCTGACATAAAGGATCCCACTTGAAGTTCTCATCCTTCTTTAGTAAATGTGAAAATGGTGTACACTTATCTGCAAGCTGGGAGATGAAGTGTCAGACAGATTGAAGCTTTCCCTAAAGAGAGTGAAGCTGTCGCAGTGTCTGGGGAGGAGGCATGTCTAAGATAGCCTTGACCTTTTTGGGGTCGATCTCTATACCTCGTTTAGAAACTATGAAGCCTAGAAGCTTGCTAGATGTGACCCCAAAGACACACTTCTTGGGATTTAGCATGAGATGATATTGGGCTAACCTATCAAAGACTTTCTCCAGGTCAACGAGATGATCCATGAAGGTGTGAGATTTGACTAGGATATCGTCCACATAATCTTCCAAAATGCTATGGATAAGATCATGGAAAATGGTTGTCATAGCTCTTTGATAGGTAGCCCCAGCATTCTTTAGGCCAAAAGGCATCATGGTGTAGCAAAAGGTTCCCCAAGGGGTAGTGAATGTTGTCTTATGCTGATCCTCTTCTGCAATCTTGATCTGATTATACCCAGAAAATCCATCCATAAGGGATAGAATTTCATGTCCAGCTGTAAGATCTACAATCATATCTATGTTGGGCAAGGGAAAATCATCCTTTGGACAAGCTTTGTTAAGATCTTTGAAATCAGTGCAGATTCTGATGTCTCCAGAAGGCTTAGTGACAGGGACCATGTTGGAGATCCACTCTAAGTAGTCGATAGGTTGGATAACCTTAGCAGCTAACATTCTTTCTAATTCAACTTTGACCAGTAATGCCACCTTAGGGTGCATTTTTTTAAGCTTTTGTCTGACAGGCTTGATCTTTGGATCGACTACAAGATGGTGAACTACAAGCTTTGGATCCAACCTTGGCATGTCCTGATATGACCATGCAAATCGGCCAATGTTCTCTCTTAAGACCTCAAAGAGGAGATCAGCTTGGTCTTGTGATAGGGATGCAGCAATATGAACAAGTCTGGGGATCTCTAAAGAACTGATGTTGACTTCTCTAGTATCCTCGATTAGAATAGATGACACCTCTCGTCGATTATCTTGAGGAGGCAATACTAAATCCTCATGTTCTGCTTGTGGTTCTGGATGTTCTGGCTGAGGGGTTCTCTTTGCTATCTTAGCTAGTCGTAGATTCACCTTAGTTCTAGTTTTTGGTGTATCGAAATTAGGTTGGGGATTTTCTCCAAAATACCCCTTGGGATCTATCTTATAGATATAGGAAAAATCTAGCTTTGTCTGCTTATGAGTTGTTTCAGCTCCCATGAATCTTAGAAGTGCTTCCTCTGATGCGAACTCATCAATGTGTATGATGCTTGGTTGGTCCCAATCTATGAGTTGTGGATGAGCGAGTGGTAGGTCAATGAGATGGATGGATAGTTCTCGGAGAATAGAGTCTCCTAGGAAGATTTGGTCTGGGATATTGTCGTAGGCTCTCTTTTCAACTTCCTCAGGAATGTCTTCAATTTTGACAAGGTTGCGGTGGATGTTGGAAAAAGTGTGACCATTCTTGTTGGTGCCCCCAGTTGTGGGTATGC
Organism: Cupressus sempervirens; assembly: GCA_028749045.1. Taxonomy (NCBI): domain Eukaryota; kingdom Viridiplantae; phylum Streptophyta; class Pinopsida; order Cupressales; family Cupressaceae; genus Cupressus; species Cupressus sempervirens. Next base: position 799,431,442 of record CM053783.1, on the reverse strand, counting down.
CAAAGCCAAGACTTGACTTCATTTTTGACTTATGTGTTTCGATGGGACATTGCATGCCCCTTTCTTTTGGTCCTAGTCTACCACCTTGATAGTTCCATTTTTCAGTGATGAGCTTATGTTCTTGGGGATACTTCTGGCTGAAGTGATCAAGGCATGCTTGATTTCTTGGAGGTGCATCCTTATGTAACCAATTGTTGATATCTGGAGTGAGCTACTCATGAAGAGGGGTTTTTGAGGATACAAAGATTGTTGGGCCAAACTGTTTGTATCAAGGAGGTGGAATCTCCTTAGCTTTGTGATATGTCGGCTAGCCATGGGTATGTGGATCAAGTGGGATTGCTCCAACAGCAAATGCATCTGATAGACTATACTCTCTGCAGCCTTTGTTGTTGATCTTTATGGTAGATAGGGTGGAGGCGAGGATGGTTTCTGCATCATTACAAGTGTGGGATGAGCTGGCGATGGCTGTGCCGATGTCTATTCCAAGGCAATGGTTTGTATATGAAGCTTCAACTGCATTGCAGTAAGCACAGGGTTCTATATCGGCATGGATGGTCACCTCAGTGCCCTAATGTAGAAATTTGATACGCTGATGGTACGTGGATGGAACGGCTTTCATGGCATGAATCCATGGGAAGCCGAGGAGGATGTTAAATGGTAGGTTTAGATCAACAACATGGAAAATTGTCTCTTGGATGACCGACCCAACCTTGATTGGTAGCAAAATAGTCCCTTCTGTGGTTCTTTCCAAGTTTTCATAAGCTTAGATGGTGATAACCTCACTGATCATATCTACCTTGATATACCCAGCTTGTTTTATGAATTTTAGGGTGCAAATGCTCAAGGTTGATCCATTATCTATCATTACTCTTTTCACGGAAAAATTGGATACCATGATGGCTATGCGAATCGAAAGGGTGTGATCTGGCTCAACCGCGGGTATGTCGATGGTTTTGAAAGATAGGGCACATGAGGATGAAAGGTGTCCAACAAGATTATGAAAATCAGTAGCATTGCTATCAAAAGGGACATGAGATTCTATGAGAGCACTGTCAAGGATGTCTTTGTACACAGGACTAGTGCGAAGAAGGTATAAATTGGAGATTTGGGCTAGCATGTTCCCAAGGTGTTCTAAGATATTGTATCAGCTTTTTGATGGAGCTGATGGTGCTGATGAAATTGGTGGGCCTGCGATGTTAAATCATGCTCTTCGAGTGGTGACTACACACTCATTGTCTGGTCCTCAGATATTGATAACATTGACAGAAGGCTCTTTCTTGAATATACAACCTATAAGGCTACCATAGTCTATATAGGATGAAGTGTGGTCATTGTTCTTCCCATGCTGTTGGTTTGGTTGGTGGTTGTTGGTGTTGTTTTCGATAGGTGCTTTTCCAGGATTTTGGTTGTTGTGTGGAGGAAAAGCATTTTGATAAATTTGTAAGCCTGCATTGGGATAGGTTTGGGCACCAATAGTGATTTCTTTCCGATCAATGAGGTCCTGCACATAATCTTTTAGTTTCATGCATCTGAGGGTGGTGTGACCATTTACCCTATGGAACTTGCAATACTCATTGTCTTTGTACCATGTAGCTTTGGATTAGCTTGGATCAATTTGCTGGGTAGGAGGAAATTTGATGAGGTTTTCCTTAGCCAATTTCTCAAAAATGACATCCAATGGCTCACCAAGGGGCGTATAGTTTCTAGGTGTAGGTTGGAATCTGGGTTTTTGCCCTGCAGCTACATTGATGACATTAGCTTGATTGTTAGACCATTGAAAGTTGGGTCTTGTATTGTGGTTTTGATAGCTTTGGTTATTTCGTTGTTGGTAATTGATAGCTTGTTGGTTGTTTTTTTGATATGGTGGGTTAGACTGGTTTTGAGAAGGACCAACAATATTCACATGTTTGGTGTCAGTAACCCCATCTGTTGCAACATGCTTATTTTTGTTCCAATACCTAGACTTGTCATTGGAATGTGATTGATTTTGGTTGGCATCTTTGTAAATCTTGACCACACCATCTTTAATGAGTCCTTGCTCAAGGATCATTCCTTTCTCTTTCATATCCTTATAGGTCTGCAGACAGTTCATGGTCATGTGGTGAGCCAAACTGGGATGGGCATTATCAATAAACATTTTCACCACATGGCATTCTAGCAAGGTGCAGGATATGCGGGTGGTAAGGGTTTTCCATCTTTGTAGGTATTTGGCAAGGCTTTCTACACCTTTTTGCTTGGTGTGGACAAGATCAACTATTGATAGCTCTGTTTCAACAAGATGGGCATATTGGGCTACGAATGCCTCAGATAATTCAGAAAAGTTTTTAATTGTGCCATAGGGGATTCTGTAAAACCATTCAAGAGCTAGTCCAGCCAAGCTTTTGGGAAAAAGGTGCAAGAGGAAGACATCATTTTATGCCACGTCCTGGAAGTGCATGTAAAATTCTTTGATATGTGTGATAGGGTCTCCTTTTCCTCTGAATTTGTCAAATTTGGGTACCTCAAAGTGTTTGGGAAATGGTGTCATGGTAATGGCTCTATCAAAAGGGTAAGGACACACATTCTCAAACTTGAATGTCTTTGGATCATTCCCTTCTTGGATGGCTTTCAGAGCTGTCTTCATTTACTCGCATTATGAATTGATAGGTGATGGCTGGGGTGCCCCCAATGTAGGAGTGCCTTGAGGTAGGTATGCGCTAGATGGGGCCACTGAATATGGATGGTTGTGAGGGATTTGCTGATAGGGATTGTACATTTTTTGGGCAGCTACATGGTGGATGACGGGTTGTTAAGGGGGAGGTGTCGCATATTGCTGCATGTGCGGCGAGGCTTGCTGTTGATATGGGATTTGAGGTTAGGATTGAGGAACATAAGCTGGCTGTGGGATAAATGGATTTCTTTTTTGGGGTAAGGTATAAGATGGTTGTGAGGCTTGGGGAAAGGATCGGGGGGCTTGTGGGGTTTGACCAATATATGTGGGTTGTGCCCCCATTTGGGATGGTATCTGCAAATAATTGGTGGTTGGCTAGGGTGGTGGATTACCTCCCAGGAGTGGCATTGAAAAGTAGTTGGTAATAGGGGGTAATGGATTAGTTGGTGGTGGAGGTGGTGAGAATTGAAAGCTTGGGAATGGAACTGATGGGGTTTGATAGCTTTGTGGTTGGGTTTGGAAGCTTGGTAGAGTGGTGGCAGGAGCTAGGCTTACTTGCGAGCTTGGCAAAAAACTGGCAGTAGCTTGTGGGATTTGATAGCTTTGTGGAGTGAGGGTAGTAGCTTGTGGATTTGTGGCTAATGGTATTGAGCTTCCAAGACCTAATGGAAATGATGGGATTGTGCTTTGGGCTGTGGTGAACAAGCTAGGGGTGATGAAAGGTTGATTACTTGGCCCCATGGGTGGCATCCCTGTTGTATGTTGGCCAAAGATGCTAGCACTGATTTGGGAGATGGGTGGATTGGGAAGGCTGGGTTGGGGAGCAGTAGCAGCAATAGTGAAGGGGGTGAATGGTGAGGTGTTTTGGGTAAAGGGGGTTTGGAGCGGAGAGGTATGAACCAAGGATGGAGTGGTGGTGGCTGGGTTGGCTTGTGGCATGGAGATTTCAACTTGGGTGGATGATGGTATGTTTGGGTTTGTTGGATCATATGGATTGGCTGGAGGCTCTTCTTTTGGCATATATTGAGGATAATTTGGATCATAAGAGCCTATGGGTGGTGGCAGCTGCCCAAACAATGGGTGAGATGGATCTGATAATGGAGGGGGTCTTCCAAAGTCAAAGGTTCCTACATTGTCCCTTCAAAAATTAGCCATGATTGTCTCTTTGTTCTTGTCTATAATGGTGTTTACCAATACTGCATTTCCTAGTTGGTTCATGAAAGCTTCAATGTCAGTAGGTGATGGCATAGCTTTCTCTAGGTTGAAGGATGGTTGAGTGCTCAAGGGGGGTGATGTTGTTCGATCCAAATGATAGGGCTCCATTGTTTCTTTCTTCTTGGCTAAGCGAGTGATGGGTGGCATGAAGATGCAGAATGGTCCTAGGGATGAGATGCAACAAATACTGGTGAATGCAAAAGGGGGGAAGGATTTTCTATGCAAATGATTTCCTAGGTTGAGGCAAAGCTATGTGACAAAACCTAAGGAGGATTGGGTTGGGGATTCTAACTTCAAAGATATGTTGCCAAAGCACAAAAGGTCTGCTTTCCTATGTGCAAGCTTGGTGGTGATTGTGTCAACTTAAGGATAGACTGATGATCCTTTAGGAAGAACATGAGATTGACCACTTGTGGATCCCAACCTTTAGCTCAAGGTGATGAGGGATAACAAGTGAAAAAGCTAGATTACCCTAGACAAAGCTCTATCAAAGGGATAACCTTGGTGAGATTGGTGGATTTGGAAGATTTTAGGAATGGCAAACTTTTGGCAAGGTGACAACAAATTTTGAAGGCTTGGATGTGAAGATTTTGGATTGCTGGCTAGATGGTTTGATTCTAAATGAGATGGATGAGCTAATAATGTTTAAGGGGATAACCTAAGATGGCTGGCTTTCCTACAAAGATGACTCTAAAGTGAAGCTTATCCAAGAAGATGTGGAGAAACAAGGGTGTCTAATCATAGAAATCATGCCTAGTTGGTAAGGCATAAGCAGGATTAACTCCTGGATTTTGGCTAAATTTGATGGTGCACTCTAACCAGGCCTCTTGAAGTGCTTCGTCGGTAGCTTTGTCCTCTGCTTTGTGGAGTTTGGCAATTTGCGGGCTTGGTGTTATTTCTTTTCTCTTGGCTGAAAGTTTTTGGTATGCTAGAGATGGCTTGAGTTTGACTTTGTGAAACTTCTATTTGGGTTTGGGTTGTTCCAACATAAATTCCTAAATTTTCTTGGCTTTGAGAGATCTCAGTTGTTTGGCTTCGACTCGTTCAACTTCTAAAATAGGCAGTGACTACGCTAAGTGTACCCTAAGCTAGGATTGAGCAAGTTTGGCAAACATTCATTCAAAAAGTAAAACAAAATCAAGCAATAGATAGGAACACCCAGATAGAAGTTTGTGGTTCTCAGAATGTGATACTTGTGCCAAGGAGTGTGTATGTTCTACAAATGTTTTCTATCAGTCACTTCAAACACATTAACATCCTAGATGGTTGTCTACAAGGCTGACAGTTGGTTTAGCTAGGGAGTCCCTGATATACGCAAGTTACGTGAGGCCCAAATTCGTAGATGACACCAAAAAGATGTCACACAGCTGAGAGGAGCGGTAACCCACTTCTCCTCTTTCACTTCTCAAGGGTATAAAGTTCCTTGAGGCTTAGCCCGAGTGACAAAATCTTGATCCCAAGAGAGGTGTCTTTCGATTCACCTCTTGATTCTTATACTCTGCCGAAATGCTGGAGTTGAGGTCGTCTAAGGGGTGATGAAATCCCCAAGTAGGCCTCCTAAAAAGAAACAAGGTTTTGGATCCTAATCTTATGCACCCAAGATGGCCTCGAAAGACGACAAGGGGAGAGAAGACTTGGATGACCTTGGGCTAAAAGACACGCTTGTTCTTTTACCAACTGACTCTTATGTGTGCTAATCTAGACTTTGCAAGCACTCATGTTTAAGAGACAATGTTCAATTCCAACTTGAAGCACCAACAAAATTAAATCGATCGAAGAATGCAAACAATAAGAAGAGTTAGGGTCAACAAAAGCAAACGTGCGCGCCCAGAGGCCCTCCACGTCAAGTATCGATTAATTTTCTTTAAGGCATTCAAGATTGAGTGTGAATTTGTTTTAAGCCCAAAAAAAAAGTGTGTGAGATTTGATTTCAAGCGCGCGCTCGGAGGCTCTCCACGTCAGTTGTTGTTCAATTTTAGTGCCCAAACTTGAAATGTGATCGATTTAATCTAGAGTTTTGGTCATTTAAAATTTTTGATAAAGTTAAAGCAAATGTTCAAAGACCAAGTGAGTTAGTTAGATTGTGGAACATTTAACACCTTTTTCAAGTAGACCCATCCCCATAAATGGCGCTGAGATTGCAACCAATGGTTGAATTGATGGGTGATTAGAAGAGAGGTGAGTCCAAGGAACTACTCAAACTAATTTTTGCAAATTTGTATTTAACTTAACAAAGTTTCTTAATTGTCCAAAAATCAAACTTTACCTAAGTTGCATGTGAAAAAGAGATTTGTTTTGTTCAATTTTAGAAGCTCCAAATGAAGTGTTTGATATTGCAATGGTTAATTGATCCTTGGCATTCAAGATTGGATTTTTTATTTTAAGCATGCATTCCAAGAAAATTTGATTTTAATCCATGGCATTCAAGAGTGTGTTTTGAGCAACATTCATTCAATAAAAAATGTGTTTAACCATTCAAGTTCATTTTTTAGCAACATGCATTCAAAGACAAATGGTTAAACATTCAAGTTCATTTTTAGCAAAATGAGAACCTGCAAGAAACATGGTTAGTGGTTCCATATGTGCTCCAACCTACGCACAGTGAAGACAAAAATTATTGCAGAGGGAAATCGACAGCACGAAACACTCGCGCACAGTTGTTTTGTTAATTGGCAGTGGCTTTCCCTGCGTATAAAAACCCGATGCTTTCCTGCAAGAAAAATTGTTAAGACAAACACACAGCTGTTGGCTGAAATCTTTTAGCTATCTCCAAAACAACAACTTTCTCTGATAACAAATGAAGTTCATATTAAAGATGCTCTTTTAAAAGCAAGCAATGAGACAAAAAGAGAATATAACAACGACAAATAAAACCCGTGCAGAATTCTTTTTTTTTTTTTGCAAAAAGAAATAGCTCATAGCTTAAAAATGGAACAGCATGAAGAAAATATAGACCAACCCAGATTCTCTCCCTGAAAACATTTTCACAAATCTAAGGCACAAGCTATCTTCACTATTAATTCACCAGGCATGCCAAAATGTTTACGTGAAAATTCAGTGTGCTAAGAACATTAACAAACATGAAAATACTCACACACTAAATTAACAATAACATATAAAGCAAGACTAAGATGAGCCTTCAAATGGGAATGTGAGCCATTAAGTGGGACTCTCCCAATGAAGGGCCCTCTTGTTGATTAGCTTTGTCTATTTGATTGAATTCGGTGTATGTGTGCTCAACATAGCTTCAAAATGGCTTCAAAGGAGGTGGGTAATGGAAAATTGGTAGCTTTGTGAGCTCTCAATTTGGCATTATAAGGGTAAGATTGATGGCTTTGGTTCTCAAAATAGCATGGTAACTTTAGCTCAAAGATCGTTGTTGAATGGCTTGGGAGGGGATTCAATTTATAGGCCAAGGGGTAGAGGGATGGAGGGCTTAGATGCAAGGATGGGGAGATGGTTAAGGAGGGCTAAGATGCACTCAAAGGGGAGCACATGGATTGTGCTTGTTTAGCACCAATGGGAAGGTGACACTTGTCACAAGGAGGATGAGTGTGAAAGGGTAGGGTAAAGGGTTGGTTAAAGGCATGATGAGCGGGGTTGAGTATGTAAGAGAGATGTAAGAGGAATGAGTGTGGAAGAGGGAAGAGTGTGGAAGATGTATGTAAGAGTCATGAGTGAGCTTGTAAGAGTCTTTTATGGTTTTTAAGAGCACTCATGACTTGGTGGTTGGGTTTTTTGAGGGGAGACTTTGGTTTGGTTTAGGAAAGTCTTAAACTTGTTTAGGGAATGTGACAACATTAGGGGGTGGATTAGGCTTGGGTTTAGGATTAGATTAGGGATGTTAGAGATGTGCAAGTGGATGGCATTAATGAGGGTGGGTGAGTTAGTGGCTAAGCTAGTTTAGTATGGGTGGATGGGGTGGATTAGGCTAAATGGAGGATTAGGGATAGGTTAGGGGTTTTTGGATTTGAGGATTTTATTTATCAAATAGATTTATTTAATAATTGGGGATTTTTGGAATTAGATAGAAGAATAGGATTTAATTGATAAATAATAGGTTTATTTGATTTATCAATTAGGACTAGATGATTAATTAAATTAATCAGCTAGGGATGGCAAAGGATTTAATTAAATAAGAATTTAATTAATGATGCCTTTAGAGATGGCTAAATTAGATTACCAAACCGATGTAATCAAATTTAGGTGTCTACACTTTTAATTTGATGTTTTGATATAGTTTTGAGACTATAGGGTTATGTCATTTTAATATCAACATTTTGATGATTCACACTTACTAGAACCTAATTGTTATATTTAATTATTTTTATTTCATGTTCTAAGCTATTTCAATTGCTTTAATGGAAATTGAATTACATAAATACTTGAATGAAAAATTGTAATGTTCAAATGAAAATTAGCACCAAATGATAGATTTAGATATGCAAATGAACCCAACTCACATGCCCTGTAACTTAATAGTCATGAATTTAATATTTTATCACTATGATAGAGAATAGGTTATGAGGTTGTTCAGAATGTTAATCTGATCATGTTACATAAGAACCTATTATATTGTATGAAATGATTGAACACATATGGAATACAGTTTTATGACCTAATACTATTAGATTTTGATGCGATCCGAAACGTTATTATATTATGATGATTTATGATTTTTAGATAAACGTTAATTTAATTATGATGCTTTATAAGATGAAGGATTGTGATATGCAGATAAATGTAATTTGATAATGAGGACAACAAGACATATGGTTACATTTGAAGATTGGTTTTATATTATGATGACATAATAATGGAAACATTCTAACAATTTGAGGAATTAACCCTAGAAACTCACACACAAACCCCTCGTTATGTGATGAAGGGATATTGCTAGGAATGTCATTGTCCTTAACCTGATTGAAAAGATACTAGTTAACAAGTCTACATATTAGTGATTTCCATTTAAATACATATACTATGATCCATTTATTTTCTTAAAATTTAATAGATATGACCTTAGTGTTCATGGTTATGATATACAAGTATTGTGATAGTGTATAGAATGGTAATTTCATTATGATAAGAAAGATAAATGTTGATACACATATTTTGATATTGAAATGTTTTGAATAGTTTATGGAAATAATTAGATGGAAGTTAACTGAATAAGTTAGTGTGGATTAAGTGATATTGGATTATTCTGCACTTATCTACATGTATTTTTATATTGTTTCATTGGACCACTGACATTGAGCTAAGTGTGCAGGAAAGTGGAACCATGGAAATTCTTGGGGAAACAAGTTCCAAACCTTGTGAACATAGTTTAACCAAGGCAAATCTTTGGAAGATTCAAAAGCCTCGTTGTGAAATTATTTTTCTTCATAATTGTATGGTTGCTTGCTTGTGAATATGTTTAATCATATATTAGATGCATTAAAGGCATGCCAAGGAAAATGTAATGTATTTTTATGTGTGTCACTTGACACTTGTATAGTCTATGTGTCACCTATAGTGTTGGTCTCAAGGTTACTCAATCTTGGTCCTCTTCCTTCTTTTCAAATTAATGCTTGAGTACACCCATTTGGGAGAGAGTGTTTGGATGGGTCACATCATGTTGCAATTCGAATTCAAACTTGACAGGGAGTTTAGGGGGTCTAAATGGGATCCTAATGTGTTATTTTATTGTTAAAAAGCCACCCTAATGGTAGTATAGTAGGTTAGGGGCCTAAATTTAAGTATTTTAATGTTTTCCTAGCTTTGGGAACCCCTTAAACAAAGCCAACTTGAACCAATTCGAAATTTGAGTTTTTCTATGATAGAACCCTCTCAACCCCACTTGGTCAACCTTCTAATTTTGGAGGAGCAACAATGTAAGATAGGGAGGCTTGATGTTTCTGCCTAAAAAAGGGTTAGTGGAGAGTCTTTTAAGGGGGGAGTGACAAGTTAGTGGGTTGTTCACCCACTCTCTAATTTTAGAGATAGCTAAGTTTTGGAGGGAGATTAAAAGGGAGCTCTTCTACAACTATCCTTACCCTAGCTTGGACCAAGGTTGGTGACTTAAACATGTTTATTTATTCCTTTTCTTTAGTATGAATAAGAAAATCTACAAGTGTGAAAGTTACCAATGGAGTATGCATTGCATTGTCAATCTTGTGTTATGAACTTGTCATTGTGTTGGGAAGAAGTGCATGTGTTTTGTGCTTTTGGAGATCCTTTCTTGGTTTTTGTTTTGTTTTTCTTCATTTTTTTGTTTTTGTTTCTTGTTTGAATGTGAGTGTGTATTGTGATTATGGGTGTGAAGGCTTCACTCACCCTTGGGAGGGCAGAGAAGCTTTGGGTGAAGTGCACAAGTTGGGCTTGACATTACAGGTGAGAAAAGAAATCTTTTTTTACCTCATGATGAGGTTGTTATTATCATGGAGCATAGGCTCCATCATGGCCATGAATCTTTTTGTTTGGGAGGTATAAGGAGGTTTGGTGGATGAGGAGAAGATGGTTGTTTTGAAAGCCTTGAGAGGAAATGCAGTGGCAATATGTTGTTTATGTTGTGGTGGCCTTGAGAGGCAAAATGCATTGGCAATATGATATATATGTTGTTAGAATTTCTCCTCCTTGAAGAGCCCACCTTCACCCAGCGTTTTATGATTCCAATGGAGAATCATTGTGCTAGCCATGGGAGGGTGTTGTTTGTATTTTGTGTTGTGTTTCATGCAAAGTTTGATGAAGTATGTGTGTAACTTGTTTGGTTCTTGTTTCCCCTGCTCGGTGGGTGGCTTCATAGAAGCCTAGGTTGGGAGGTGAGCCTCCATGGTTCCAAGTTTTGTGTTGTTTATAGGTTTTGTGAAGATGCAAGCCATGGAATGTTAGGGTTTCTCCCTAGCCAAAGTGATGAAGATCCAAATGTGCAATAGGAGTCTCAATGTTCAAGTTTCTCATCGCTCATGTTCTTAATGATCATGTTGATCAATGTTCATGCTACTCATTGTTCATGCCTTTCAATGTTCATGATTCCTTATGATTTGAAAAGGATCTCTTGTGTGGCTTCATTGTGATGAAGGAGATTGTACCATGGTTATCTAATGTATAAGTAAAGTAATGATCTTTTGGAGTTTATGTGTCATGAAAGCATGAGTATGAGTTGCAGATTTGCATTGGTATCATTGTTGTCATTTTTAAATGTGTGAGAAAAGTTAAGGAAGGGATACATTGGCACCAGCATTCATTCTCTTGTCCTGCTTACTTTTTTATTTGTGAAATGATAATTATAAGAGCTCTTCCTTGTTCATTTGGTATGTTATGATGGAAAGTTTATATGTAGATGGCTATTGAATAGATATATTTCATAGAAAAAATGTAAAGGAATACCACTGGTTGTAATTGTATAAATTGAGTCTTAGTTGATTTCATACATTTCTTTTGGTGCATCTAATAATAATAAAAAAAAGGAAGTTGTTTAGTTGATTTCATGGATATCTTTTCCTCTAGTTTTCCAAGCTTAATGTACTACTAAATAAATGAGCCATCAACTTAATTCCATGATAGGATGGAAATGAAGATTGTTGTAAGTAAAGAAAATAAAACACATTGCAAAACTATGAGACAAGTTGTTGTAGGTCTGCATTTTTCCTCTCTGGAAAATGTATGGGGAAGGAAAATAAATCCTTCCCAATTACAGAGCAATAAAATATTAAAAGAATATTCCCAGATTCTAGGCTGTCCAATAAAAAAAAATAGCATATAGAGACTAATGAATATCCTATACTAACATTTCCTAGCAAGACCTACCTTGAGTGACAGAATGGTACACATCACAATCTTGTGACCTCCAAGTCATATCCTACACTCAAATAATATATTAGTGATTAATTAAATGAATAAAGGCATATTATTGTGCATGTAGATTATGACAAATTTAAATATATAACCCACAAATAAGTTAAAGTTAAATCACAACCTTCTTAGACTATAGCGCCCACCTAGGGAAGTCCCCAAACACTTCTTAAGCCATCTAAATGCAAACAAATTCTTAACACTCTTCTAGGCATATTATTTAAACATCTGACTTTCTGACATGTCATGTCATAAAGCTCACTCACGAGCATGTCTCTATAAAAAAAGGTGTTAATCCTCTTTCATTATACTTAAATGCATAGAAAAAAATCACATCACATCCAAACATAGGTTTATAGGTGCTAATCCCAGAATATTTTTGGTCAATCCTTTTTTGAGATGGGCACGTGTTTTCAAGCACTTGAGGTTGACTTGGGGATTGAGTTGCAAACCCAAGGCAGAAAGAAAGGTCCTTGAGCAGAACATGCTCATTAATAAATTAAGTTAGGAGGATGGCTAAAAGCTGCCATAAGAAAATTTGCTTGTTTTTCCATGACCCACGTGAGTCTTGTGGGGTCCACATAGAGGACAGGAATGGGACATAGGTAAGAGTTGGGAAAATGGTGAGACTTTAGTGTAGATAGGAGTTTAATTTTGTTTTTTGTTTTTTTATTAATATCTTTTCTAAAATAATGTCACTTAGTACAAATGGAATTTAGGTTTAGGGAAATGTTTATATCTAAGGGACTTATCTAAGAACAAGTAACAATTAAGTCATATGGTAGTAGGAAGCTTAATATGTAGGCTTATGCTAGGAGATACAATATTAATATTTAAGAATAAGTTCATATATATTTATATGTTAAAATATGAATTTTAAATGATGAATTAACTAAGGATAAAAATTTAAATAATAAATAAATTTACGAGAATGCATAATTGCTAGTAATCATGATGTTAAGTACGAAAGGTTTTATATTTAGAAAAGATGGGAGCATGAAATAAAGTATGTTTTGAAGAGACAACAGTCATGCAAAATACCTACTTATAATAGCACCATGATAGTATTATTAAACCATCCACCCTTGTTGACTACCACGTATTTATATGTGATCACTAATAATAAAGGATTTTATTTTTTTTCTTAATAAATAAATAAATAAATTTTAAAATAAAATAAAATTTATGGTTGTATTTGGATTTATGATTCTTGGGCATGACAAATGGTAATAATAATAACATGATTATTTTTTTTAAAAGTAAAAAAATCTAGTGTGTCTTGCCTTGGTAAAATTACGGCATGACATTAGGGGTGTTATGCCAAAATTGATCAAATAGTACAATTTGAGCAATTTGTGATAAGTTGGTTTGTTTGTAAGGTTCCCTTGTGATTGGGTTTTTCCCTATTTGGCTGAGTGATTGTGATAACCTAACATCATCCCTGAAGCATTTTTGATTGGTGCTTGCACTTTGATCATCATAAAGTCATTTGGTTGACAAAATATTAGTGAAGAGGTTCTTAGGACAAGTTGAACATTATTTGATCTAACCCACTAGGCTCTATTTCATCAAGTGGTATCAGAGCCATGAATCTTACTAAAGAAGAAGAAATACCTACAAGGGTAACCAAATATATACAAGAAAAGATGATTAGAGAGTAAAGGGCAACAAATTTTGCTTTAACAAAGAGGTTGAAGGAACTTGAAGGCAATTTGGACAAGAACAAAGGGGCACAATCTGAAGAAGACCAAAATACCGAGGCTTAAGACCTTGAGGAAGATGGTGAAGTGCCTACAAAACAAAGACCTCTTTTGAATGCTCTCAAATCCATGGAGAAGAGAACCATGGAGGGGAAATTGAAATTTCCAACTTTCAATGAAAAGACTAATGTTGAGGTGGCCTTGGACTGGATTGAAGCCCTAACAAGTTTCTTTGAGTGTGAGGACATACCAAAGAAGAAAAGGGTAAAAATGGCAAAGTCCAAGTTGAAGGGAGCAACCCTAAATTGGTGGAACTTAATCCTAACTGAGAGGGTGAAGAAAGGAAGAAGTATGATTTCTTCTTGGGATAAAATTGTGGCACTAGTCAGAGAAATATATATTCTTAAGGACTATGGGGTACAACTCCATAGTAGAAAACAAATTTTTAAACCAAAGGATCTAGATGTTAGTTCCTATACGGAGGAGTTCCTAAAGTTATGTATGAAAACCAACAAATAGAGGATGAGGAAGAAAACATTGCAAGGTATATGAATGGCCTTAAGGTACCCATCCAAGAGGAACTTAGCCTTCACACTCCCAATTCAATGAATAAGTGTTATCAGTTAGCCATCAAAGTGGAAGAGAAGTGGAAAAGGAGGTAGGATCAAAGCAAAGGCAAAGAAAATAATAAGAACTTCAAACCTAAGAACAATTCTTGGAACAAGGGGAAAAGTAGTGCAAACAAACCCATTGATCGAGATAAGGATTAGAGAGGAAAAAGTTCTATAGGGAATTATAAAGCAGGAAGAGGAAGAGGCAATGGCCCTCTCACATGTTACAACTATAATTAGGTAGGACACGATGCAGGGAAGTGCACTGAGAATATGAATAAAAATCAAGGGGAGAGAAGAACTCAACTTGTTGAAGAAGATCAACTTGACTGTAGGGACCTTGAACCTAAGGAAGGAGCATGTCTAATGATGAGACAAGAATTTTTGCGAATCCCTCATACCTAAGAGACACCCCAAAGAAAGAATCTATTCAGGACAAAGATCAAGTGCCAAGGTCAAGTACTTAACTTATTGATTGATTCAGGCTCACCTGAAAATCTTGTTTCTTCTGAGATGGTAGAAAAGCTTAAACTACATAAGAGACCCCACCTCTTTCCATATCATGTCTCTTGGCTAACAAAGGGTCAACAAACCTTGGTAACTGAACAAGCATGGGTAGAGTTTTCCTTAGTATACTTTAAGGATAAAGTACTTTGTGATGTTGTTGAAATGGATGCCTCTCATATACTCCTAGGAAGACCCTGACAATTGTTAGAGTAAAGCATTAATTTCATTTCATTTATTAAATGTGTTTTACTCCCTTCTTAATAGATTAATTTATGCACCTTTTGCATCTCAATTTAATAATTTATTAGTAAATATTAAATAGCTTTTGCCTTTTAGGTTACCCTTTGTAACTTTTTAGGTTATCCTTTCGGGTTTCAATCTCCTTGTATAAGGATTGATCTTTTGTAATTATCTTACATCTTTTCTTTTCTTGAGAATACATTTGCATAATGTTTAGAGAAAAGCCTTGCCTCCTCTTGTTCTTTTCTTCTTTGTAATAGATTTTTACATGTAGGTATTTGTTAGGCTTTATGGATTTGTATTGCTCAAATCCTTCATGGTATTAGAGCCATATCTACTATAGCTTGTTCAATATTTGGAGAAAAAGGAGAACGAGGTTTTTTCAGAACACATCTAGAGTTTTTAAGGTATTTCTTGTGCAATTATGGGGGTCACTAATTTCTAGAGAAATTTGAGGCCAAATGGGTGTCACAGTTGAATCTAGAAGGTGTCAAAACCCCTATTTCCATATAAAGTACAACCATGCTGGACAACATTGATTCAGGAGGCAATTGTTTTTGCACAGCAAGGTTGTTCAACCTCTACATGCAATCAAAGGCACACTTTTAAAAAATAAAAAAAATAGCAAAAATGCTACAACAGTCACTGAGACCGCTAGCAGTAATCACCAACAGTCACCGAGATCGCTAGCAGTAACTACCAGTGGTCCCGCTGATCGCAGTGGCTCCCAATGACCATTTTCGCACAGCTAGCTATTGCTACTAGTGGTGCCTCCCTCCCACTACCATCATCATTTGTTTGCTTCCCAAAGCGCAGCTATGCCATTGCTCTACCTTCGCTCATACGGCAGTGTTTTTTTATTATTTAAAAATTATAATAATAATAATTTGTATTGGTTTTGGGGGGCCTGTTGGTTTTTTCACGAAATCTTGAGCATATGGAGGTATTTTTTTGATCTAAAAGAAGTGTTGGAAAGTTGGTTTTGTGATAGAGATGATGGAATGAGAATTTTTGGTATTTTTTTCCAAATTGATACCTATTTTGATGCTTGAAGTCTATTGATGACTTTTGACTTCTGAGGGGCATAACTTCTTCATTATAGCTCCATCTTTTGTTCTAAAAAAAGTATCAAAAAGCTCTTCTTGAGAACTTTATAGGTTCTCTGACATTTCACTAGTATTTTACACTAGGTATTTGTGATTTATATTTGAAGCCTTTTTTCTCCTCTCATTTACACAATCTATTTGTAAGTTGGGGTTTGGTTTATTGCATTGTGGGGGCATTTTTATATTATTTTCTATTATTATATTAGTATATCAAAAAATTTGAAAACCCCTTTCTAAAAAAATGGCCGAGACCACTTCTTCTCTACAACTTTTAACCCCTCACAATTACTACACTTGGAAGACCTCGATGACTCAGCTTCTCTGGTCAAAAGGGTTGTAGTCATGTTTAGATGTTGTGCAACCTATTTTTCAAAGGCCTTATGAGATCATGTAGCATCAAAACAAAATGATGAGGAAATTGGATTGATTGCATTATAGGTATAAAATAGTCTACAATTTCATTTGGATGGGTGCAATACTCCTCTATCAATGTGGACCAATCTTCATGGCTTGTTTGATACTATGAATGAGTTCAAGGCACTTCAGATAGAGGCAGATCTTACCTCACTTATTTCAAATTCCTTTTTGACTATTGATGACTTCTTAATGAAGTTTAATCAATAGAGATCCATATTGCAGGGTTATGGAAAGATGAAGACTAATGTTGAGTGCATCTATCTGATTCTCTCTAAGCTTCTAGGAAATTTTTAGATATGTTCTTCCACCAAAGATGCTTTGGGTAATAGATTTTCTATGCCTACTTTTGAAGTCTTTGTGATCACTTGACTAGAGAGCAGTCAAAGCTTACATAGTTTGATACTATGACTAGCTCTAAGATGAAGGCATTGGTAGCTCAGATATCTATAGGAAATCCAAAGCAAAAACCAAAGTATAAGTCAAATTCAGTAGGTAGTAAGAGTTCCTCCAAGCTTTCTCCCAAATCAAATGTTCAAAAGCCCTCTTAGAAGGGTAATACTTCTAAGTCTTTTGAGTCTTCCTTCAAGACTAAGAAGTACATAGGTGAACCTTGCAATTTTTGTGGCAAGGAAGGACATCCAATTTCTAAGTGTTGGAAACATCTTGAGGCATTAGAGGAGGCCATGCAACATTCCATTATTGATTCTCTTAAACCTCCATCTCTACCTACAAGGAAAGGACATGCTCTTTCTACATGAGCATTGTCTTCTACAACTTCTTGGGTTCTTGATTCTAGAGCTTTCCATCATATAACACGCTCACCTGATTAGGCTACCTCATTTTCTTAGAGTGTTACTACATAGAGTGCAATTGGTGATTCTTCTCATCTTTCAGTCACATATTTAGGAACTATCTCTTTAGATGGGGGTTCACTATAGGATGTTCTCTTGGTTTTGTCCATTTCTATGAACCTCCTATTTGTCTTTTAGATTTGTCATTCAAGCATTGGAAAGATAGTTGAGTTCTCACCACATCATGTGGTTATTCGAGAGCTCCATGATCTTGATTAGGTTAGAGCTAAAATGATTTTTGATATTCAATCTTACTTATATCAATTCGATGGCTTTTAGAGCTTTGATTCTACAATGTAAGAATTTGCCTTAGGAAAAAATTCACCTTAGAACTAAGAACTCAAACACAAGCACAACTGTAGACCAAAAATGGATATGATCAATTAATTAGAGTATGTCCTAATACATTGCTTTGTTCAGTATGTCCAAACACACTAGGAATGCTTGTATATAAAGGCATCTTAGGAAGCACCTAGAATGTCTCTAGAAAGGAACCAAGAGATATGATAAGCATCATGACAACTAAGCACATGCCTTATCCATCATTCTAGATGAGTGGATAAGAATGAAAATGTTGTAGACACCATGTGCTTAATTAGTGTGTGCTAACTCTTATGTTGTAGACACCATGTGCATAAAAGATGTGCAAACTCCTATGTTATCAACATTACAACTCACAAGAGTACACATACTCCTAGGTGGATAATAAATAAATAAATATTAAAATAATGCATTAACCTGAGTAAACTTAAGTAAATGTAAATAGTAAATATGTATTTACACCAACACCCCCCCTTAAGTGCAACCTTGGGGAATGCCCTTAAGGTTACAAGAACTAGGATGAAAAAGCATAATGACTCTTGACTACTAGGCCATATTAGGTACCCATGTACATAATGAAATGTAATCTCTCATAAAGCGGATAAAGAGGGAAAACCTCATGGGAAAAAACCTCCCCCAAAAAGAGAGATGAATAGGGTGCATGGATGGATGGACTAATCAAGACCCCCCCCCATTACGACATACATAAAGTATATACAAGAGAAAAATGGAGAAGGACAAAACCCCCTAAGAGGAAAAATTCCCCCACAAAAAGGAGAAGAAGGAGACGAGGTAGTCCCCCCCTAAAAGTAGTGTGTTGACCAGTGATAAATGCTTCAATGTAGAAGTTGATTCATAACCATTGAATGATGTTCCTCCCCTTTAGAAGAAAAAAATGCAAGGGTACAAAGGAGATGCATCCCCTATATGGTGAAATAATCTCTAAGATGAATGGTGTCTCTAAAACCTGTCCAAGTGTCCCTGTGTTGATACTAACTATGGCTTCCTCCAAAACTACTGAGAAGAATTGTAGATCAAACAAGGAGTGATGTAGAACTTGTTTCAAAAAACCAACAGTATTCTCAAATGACAAAGAGACCTCCTCCAGAGGTTGTACATAAGTATCCACAATCACATCAACCTAGAAAGACTAATCATGTAGAGAATGAACATGAGGGTTAGAGTGGACCCTTACAACAACTGTAGAAGGATCATCCTCAACAAAAAGAAGTGGTAGATCATGAAAGAAGTCTTCCAAATATGTTGTGTGTGACTCCAAGAATGGAGCTGAAATGTCAGCCAAGAAGTCATCACCTGGAAGACAAAGTGTACCTTGTTGTACTGAAGTACATGAATTTGTCACTATGGAAATGAATGAAGTATTCACCTCAAAGAGAAGAAAAATATCATCAATAGTGTCTCCCACATCTTCAATGTGAGACTCCATGAATAGGCCTACAAGGGTAGAAAGGAAGTTGTCGAATGAAGGTAGAGTAGGAAGACATAAAGGGTCCTGTTGTGTTAGATTGTGGTGACTGATAAGGAAAGTACTGTACATACTTCATAAAAAATTTGGGTCGTGGTCGATGTTGTAGCCAACATATGGTTGACATATGGCCGACATGTTGTAACCCTAAAATGGCATAAAATACTTGTATAAAAGGGTTTAAGGTTAGGTATTTTCATTTTGTTGTGATGCAAAATTGCTTCTTGCGGCAATATTGAGCTGTAAGGGATTACAGATTGTAATCAAGTTGTAATCACTAGATTGTAATAATATTGGACTTGCAGTTTGGTGGATGTAGCCTAGGGATTAGGTGAACAGCATTAAGTCTTGGTGCCTTGTGTTCATTTCTGTGTGATCTATTATTTTTTATTATTGGTTATATTTGCCTGTAGTTTTTATTTCTATCTATGGTTTATCCTAACAAGTGGTATCAGAGCCTAGTTGTTTTTTAGTTATCCTCTGTAGGAAAGTTTCACAGTTGAGTGAGAGTCTCACAGTTGAGTGGGAGTCTCACAGTTGAGTGGGAGTCTCATAGTTGAGTGGGAGAAATGGCAGATGAGGGCAAGCTAAGGGTTGATAGGTTTAATGGGTAGAACTTCTAGTTATGGAAGATGCAAATGGAAGATTATCTGTATCAAAAGGATTTATGGAAGTCGTTAGAAGGCAAAGCCAAGAATCAAGAAACTATGTCAAATGATGAATGGGATCTTTTGGATAGAAAGGCACTTGGAAGCATTCGGTTATGCCTAACACCATTGGTGGCATTTAATATTACAAAAGCAAAGACAACAGAAGAGTTGATGAAAACCCTAGTGACACTGTATGAAAAGCCCTCCACTTCAAACAAGGTATTTCTCATGAAGCATTTATTTAATATAAAAATGGCAGAAGGTGGATCTATTGTATATCATTTAAATGAGTTTAATACTATTACTAGTCAATTATCTTCTGTGGGTATCAATTTTGATGAAGAAATTAGGGCTCTCTTGATTTTGTGTTCTTTTCCTGAAAGTTGGAATGGCTTGATAATGGTTGTGAGTAATTATGTTCCTGGATCTAGTACCCTAAAATGTGGAGATGTGATTGGTGTTTTTTTGAGTGAGGAAACTCATAGGAAATCCTCAGGTGGATCTACATTAGGAAGTTCCTTGAATGCACAAAGCAGGGGTAGAATGACTGAGAGAGGAAGTAACTCTGGAAATCATGGGAAATCAAGAGGAAAGTCAAAGGGAAGAGGTCTCAATCAAGAGGACCAAACGACTGCTGGTATTGTGGGAAACCAGGGCACAAAAAGAAAGATTGTTGGAATCAAAAGATAAATGAAGGAGATAAATTAGATGGAGACAAGGAGGAAAATATGGTAAGTAACAAATCCGAAGAGGATGCTTTGCTTCTGTCTTTAGAAAGTGTTGATGATTCATGGGTTTTAGATTCTGGTGCTTCATTTCATGCTACACCTCATAGAGGTTATTTCATTGATTATGTCCAAGGGGATTTTGGGGTTGTTTATTTGAGGGATAATGAACCCTATCAAATTGTTGTAAAGGGAAAAATTAAGATTAAGTTGCATAATGGGAATCATTGGCTACTACATGAGATAAGACATGTTTCAAGGCTGAGTAGGAATTTAATTTCAATGGGACAACTCGGTGATGAGGGTTGTGTAGTTACTTTTAATGATAAAAATTGGAAGGTTTCAAAAGGTTCCCTTGTAGTAGAAAAAGATGTGAAAGTAGGCACCTTATATCTTTGTACATGTCATATTTTTCCTTCTACTTTGATTTTTTTAGAGAAAAATGAATGTTCAGGAACAATTGTTGCAGTTGAGCAGGAAGAACAAATAGTTGCTATAGATTCTGATATACCATTGTGGCACAAAAGACTTGGGCACATGAGTGAGAAAGGTATAAAAGTAATTCATTCAAAGAAACTTTTACTAGGTCTAAAATGTGTTAATATGGATTTCTGTGAAAGTTGTGTGTATGGAAAAAAAAAAAAAAAGAGTGAGTTTTGTAAAGACTGGGAAGGAAAACAAAAAGGAGAAATCAGAGCTTGTGCATACAAATGTATGGGGACCAGCTTAGGTATCTTCCCTTGGTGGCTCTCATTATTATGTTACATTTATTGATGACACAACTAGAAAATTATGGGTTTATTTTCTTAGACATAAATCTAATGTATTTCAAACTTTTAAGAAATGGAAATGCTTGGTTAAAAATGAGACTAGTAAGAAATTAAAATGTCTCAGATCTAATAATGGTGGTGAGTATTGCAATCATGAATTTGAAGATTATTTCTCCACTAATGGTATTTGTAGATAGAAAACTATTCCAAGGACTCCACAAGAAAATCGAGTGGTTGAACGCATGAACAGGACTATAATGAAGTGCGCAAGGAGCATGAGGTTGCATGTTGGGTTGCCCTTACACATGTGGGTGGAGGCTATTAGTACTATAGTATATTTGATTAATAGAGGTCCCTCTACTCCTTTGGGTTGTGGTATTCTAGAGGAGGTATGGACTATTAAGAAGGTGAGTTATTCTTTTCTCAAGACCTTCGGTTGTGAAGCTTTTTCTCATATAGACTCTGAAAATAGAACCAAGCTAGAAGCTAAATCAAAGAAATGTGTCTTTTTTGGATATGGAATTAATGAATTTGGTTATAGGCTTTGGGATTTTGAAAATCATAAAATTGTTAGAAGTCGAGATGTCATATTCAATGAGAAAGTGTTATACAAATATCTATTGTAGCAACATGAGAAGAAAGAAGATGATTATGTAGTGTTGGATGATACTCCAAAAGTTGATGCTCCAACCATTCCTCATGATGTGCAACAACTGCAACAATAAATACCACACACACCGGTGAATGTTAGATGGCCAACGAGGCAAATTAGACCTCCACAAAGATTTTCTCCCTCTTTGTATTCTATTTTACTTACTAATGCTAGTGAACCTGAAAGTTATGATGAAGCTATACAGGTGGATACTAAGATTCAGTGGGAGTCTGCAATGAAAGATGAAATGGACTCTTTGCTGAAGAATAAGACATGGGATCTATGCAAGTTGCCTACAAGTAAAAAGGCTTTACAAAATAAGTGGTTTTATAGGTTGAAAAAAGAGGAAGGAGGCCAGAAAAGATTTAAGGCCAGGTTAGTTGTAAAAGGATTTGCATAGAAAAAGGGAATTGATTTTGATGAAATATTTTTTCCTGTTGTTAAAATGACTTCTATTTGTACTGTTTTAAGTCTTGTGGCTACTGAAGATTTGTATTTAGAGCAATTGGATGTTAAAACAGGCTTTCTTCATGGTGATTTGGATGAAGAAATATATATGGCTTAGCCATAGGGTATTGAGGTCAAAGGTTAGGAGAACTTAGTGTGCAAATTGAAGAAAAATTTATATGGCTTGAAGCAAGCACCTCGGCAGTGGTATCTGAAATTTGATAGTTTTATGCATGAGCATGGATATAATAGGTGTCATTCATATTACTGTTTTTATTTTAAGAAGTTGGATGATGATAGGTACGTTATTTTATGTTTATATGTTGATGATATGCTTGTAGCTAGGTCTAACATGGATCATATTAAGGAGCTAAAATGCCAATTAGCACATGTATTTGCTATGAAGGATTTGGGGGCAACAAAACAAATCCTTGGTATGAAGATTTGTAGAGATAAGAAGAATAGAACATTAATGCTATCTCAAGCTAATTATGTTGAGAAGGTGTTGCAATGTTTCTCTATGGAGAATGCTAAAGCTGTCAGCACACCTTTACCTTGTCATTTGAAGTTGACTAAGGAGATGTGTCCTAAGACATAGGAGGAGGAGGATAAGATGTCTAAGGTACCCTATGCTTCAGCTGTAGGAAGCTTGATGTATGCTATGGTATGCATTAGGCCAGATATTGCACATGTAGTGGGAGTCATTAGTAGGTATATGAGTCATCTAGGATTTGAGCATTGGAATGCTGTCAAGTGGATTCTCAGATATTTGAGAGGAACATCCAATAAGTGTTTACACTTTGGGGGCTCTACTACTGATTTGTAGGGCTATGTTGACTCAGATTTGACAGTGGATATTGATACCAGGCAGAGTACTATAGGTTATGTCTTTACTGTTGGTGGGGCAGTCGTGAGCTAGGTTTCTAGGTTACAAAAGATTAATGCTCTATCCACTATAGAGGCAGAGTATGTTGCTGCTACAGAGGCAACCAAGGAGATGATATGGCTTCAGTTCTTCTTGGAATAATTTGGACATCCTTAGAAGGATAATTATTTGTTCATAGATAGTTAGAGTGCCATTCATCTTGAAAAGAATTCAGCTCTCTATTCTAAGACCAAACACATACAGTTGCGGTACCATTTCATTCAGTCAGTTTTGGAGGATGGATAGTTAAAGCTGGAAAATATCCATACAAATGACAATCCAATAGATATGTTGAAAAAGGTTGTAACAAGGGAGAAGCTGAACTCCTCTTCAGCTTCGGTTGGTCTTTTAGGCTGAACATGAATAAAAGAACAGTTGAGTCCAGGGTGGTTTGATCTAGTGGGAGCCCCATGTCGTAGTGGTATTGCTACAGGATCAATCTCCAAGTGGGAGATTGTTGTTTAGTGTGGAGCTTGATCAGTCCCCAAGCGGGAGATTGTTAGATTGTGGTGACTGATCAGGAAAGTACTATACATACTTCATAAATTCTTTGGGCCATGGTTGACGTTGTAGCTGACATATGGCCGACATATGGCCAACATGTTGTAACCCTAAAATGGCATAAAATACTTGTATAAAAGGGTTTAGGGTTAGGTATTTTCATTATGTTGTGATGCAAAATTGCTTCTTGCGACAGTATTGAGCTGTAAGGGATTATAGATTATAATCAGGTTGTAATCACTGGATTGTAATAATATTGGACTTGTAGTTTGGTGGACGTAGCCCAAGGATTGGGTGAACCATGTTAAGTTTTGGTGCCTTGTGTTCATTTCTGTGTGATCTATTATTTTATGTTATTGGTTACATTTGCATGTAGTTTTTATTTATATCCATGGTTTATCCTAACATGTTGCACTGAATCTGAAGCATCTGTGGCTAGAATAGGATCAATAGGAGCAACAAGAGTTGGAGGTGTGATCTCATCTGAAGAGGATTCAGCTACAACTAGAGGTATGAGATCTTTTGGGAATGGAAGAATGTTTGGATCTCCATATGTTTCCCAAAGATACATCCAATTATCATAATGATTAGATTTCTTAAGGTCAGTAAGTGAATCCAAAACCTCATAATCCATATATAAAAAGAGAATAGTACCAATGAGAGAAGAAGTCTCAAGATTGTATTCAAGTCCTCTCGCATATGGTAGTGCATTATGCTGACTAAAAAATTTAATAGCAATTTGACTCCATTCCTGATAGTTGGTTGGGGTCAAATAAATCAAATTTGCCTCTTCCATGATGGACTAATCAATGTAACCTCCAAAGAATCAAAGAAACCCCCAAAAAAGATGCTTCAGTACTTTATAAGTAGTGTGTGTACAATGGGCTACTTGTCAAAATGAACAAAGTTGATTTTATGATTTTGATTTTATAACTACCTTTTGAGGCCCAAATCTGTCACTAAGAACTGTAGCTCAGATGTATAACAATTCTAAAAAGTAATCAAAGCTTAACAATGTAGAAAAGCCCTAATCCTAAAAATGAGAATTTTGTCTACACAAACTTAGAATCTAACTATAGATCTAGAAAGTAGATAAAAAAATAATGCACTTTCCAAAAAATAGAACTTGAAAAGGTCACTAGATGAGCCCGTATGGAGCGTTTGAAGTTGTAAAATGTAAGATTATGCAAGTACAATCACCAAAAAACACAATTTCTAAAAAAATTTGTACCAAAACTAGAAAACACCACCACCACTGGAAAGTTTAGGAAATTCTACCCAATTTCAAAAAAACTTGCACTTGAATCAGAATCTAGATGTCCAAGTTATGGGCTCACAAAGTCATGCTACCAAATTGAAAAGCAATCTAGAGATGGGTCTAGAAGGAAAACTTTTGGTTTTTTGAAATAGGATTATGTAGGTACAGTTGCCAGAAAATGCAATTTTAGAAAAATCTTTGCACCAAAACTAGAAAAGAACACCACCACTAGAAAGTTCAGGAAATTCTACCCAATTTTTAAAAAAATTGCACCTAAATTAGAGTTTGAATGTCCAAGTTATGGGCTCAAAAATTTAAGCTACCAAATCAAAAAGCAATCTAGAGAGGGGTCTGGTAGGAAAATTGTGTGCTTGAATTTGATAGTCAAACGACCATTGTAGTAGTTATAAATAGCCTGGTTTTGACAATTAGATGGCCAATTTAACATAGCAAAATGATGATGTTAGCAAAAAATGGGCCTCTTGGCTAACGTGGCAGGTGATTGGGTGTCTATACCGTATGGAAATGATGATGTGGCATACAGAATCCAACATGGCACTGGTCTACATGGAGGGTGATGTTAGGTGACATGTACACATGTCAAGAGTGATTAGGCATGGACATGTCATCATCAAACAATATCACGTGTACTTTGTTTGCTAGGTTTATGTGTTGAAAGTAGATTGGAGAAGGTTGTCCCACGTGGAAGGTACAAGCGAGCACGGGAGTTTAAAATAGTCATTGCCTTTTTTTTTTTTAAATCGTCAAAATATACCTTCACTAGACAAAAATGTTTAAAAAATTGCCACTAGAGACAAGCAAAGCATTAGAAAAGAACATTGCGGCAATGAAGAACATAAAAACAATGGTAGAATCCTTAAGTCATTGTCATCGGGAAAGACTTGTTGTCGCCAGGGGCTAGGAAGCAATTTTTGGGGGCTGAAAAATTGATGCAATGTTAGGAATCCTCAATGCATGGTCGCTTTTAAAAATTTGTGATGGGTGGGCTTTGGTCATAGTCCCAGATGCATACGATGTGTGCTTCAAGCGCTGTTTAAAAGGAATAACCTATGGTGGTAAAAAACAAGTGAGCCACTGGTGGGTATTTGGCAGGAAGTCTAAGGCCAAATTTCTCTCTTCGGTAGTGAGGATATGTGCAGCCAAATTTGTAAGGGTCGTGGTTGAAAAATGAAGAAATGACCACTGCAAAAAATATATCCCCCTACAGAATATTCTCTACGATAGGTGCAAGGCTGGGATATGACAACCCAATTCCTATACCAAAAAACTTTTCTCTACCACTTGGGAAAAGTGCAAAATTTTTTTCCAAAAATACTGACGAAAATAAATTGCAAAGAAATAAATTACAGACCCAAAAATTAAATCAAATAGATCTGCAAATGACCATACCCAAACTACAAATTGGGGTCTCTAGGTGCCGATTTGCAAAAAAATTTGCCTCATGGTTGACATAGGCCAAAGATAGCTGAATTTATAGTTGATCTTCACTGAATCAGCATTCTAGATGCAATGGTGAGGTCATATCTGGCTCTAGACACTCCTAATTTTTGCAGTACTCTAGATTTGGGCTAAGGTGCTGAAGCAATAATGGTCTTGAACGACTATGTGATGAGAAAATCTCCAAACTTTGATACCATATAAGAATTTTCCTTAGGGAAAAATTCACCCAGGAACTAAGAACTCAAACACAAGCACAACTATAGACCAAAAATGGATATGATCAATTAATTAGAGTATGTCCTAATACATTTCTCTATTCAGTATGTCCAAACACACTAGGAGTGCCTGTATATAAAGGCCTCTCAAGAAGTACCTAGAATGTCTCTAGAAAGAAACCAGGAGATAAGATAAGCTTCATGACAACTAAGCACATGCCTTATCCATCATTCTAGATGAGTGGATAAGAATGACAAGGTTGTAAACACCATGTGCTTAATTATTGTGCTAACTCCTTTGTTGTAGACACCATGTGCATAAAAGAGGTGTGAACTCATGTGTTATCAACATGACAACTCACAAGAGTACGCATACTCCTAGGTGGCTAATAATTAAATATTAAAATAATGCATTAATTTAAGTAAACTTAAGTATGTGTGAATAGTAAATACATATTTACACCAAAATATAAGTGTTTCTCTCATTTCTCATGCAGACACAGTGAGAAAGCTTTTGCATGAACATTTTGGCCATATCAACTACAAATATCTATAACAAATGAGTACACAAGAAAAAGTGATTAGTTTACCTCAAATCTCTTGTACTAATAGTGTGTGTGAAGGTTGTGAACTTGGCAAACATCACAAAGATCCTTTTCTGATAGGTAGATCCACACATGTTAAGGTACCATTGGAGTTGATATATAGTGATCTTATGTCATTTTCCACTCCAGCTTTTTTAGGTGCTCAATATGTGCTCACCTTCATAAATGACTTCTCTAGACACACATGGGTGTACTTTTTGAAGTACAAGTCAGATATCTTTGATTCCTTTCAAATCAATAAGACAATTGTGGAGAAGTGGTCTAGTCTTTTTGCCAAGCATATATGCACTAACAAAGGGGGAGAATATGTGAATCAAACTTTTAGAGATTTTTGCACTAAGCATGGTTTACAACATCTATTCTCTACTCCCTATAAACCTCAGTAGAATGGGGTTATAGAGAGAAAGAACAAGACATTATGGAAGATGACCAATTTTATGATACAGTCTCAAGCTATGAGTTCTTCATTTTGGGTTGAGGCTATTAATTGTGCCAACTATATTTAGAATTAGATGCCTCACAAGGCATTGCAATACTTGACTCCTGAGGAGGCTTGGATTCATGTCAAGCCCGATGTTTCTACTTTCTGCATTTTTAGTAGTGAGACTTGGGCATTTATTCTAGATGCTTAGTGAAAAGCCATGGAGAAGAAGAGTTGACCACACATTTTTGTTGGATATTGTGAGAAGGTGAAGGCATACAATTTTTTTGATATTGATTCCAAAGATGTCTTGTTTTGGTGAGATGTTCAATTTGATGAATGTTATACTTCAATGGATCCTCCATCTCTAGCTTCTTCCTCACTACCTAGTACTTCCTCTACTCCTCTACATGATTATGCATCCCCTGAGGAAGATCTTGATATTGATCCCCCTTCACTACCTCCACCAGATGTTTTGCAATGCCCAAGTGGGCTCATAATACTGTTGATGCAATTGGACCTTTAACAAGTGATCCTATAGATGCTCGTTGCACACATACTTAGACTACAAGTAGTGGCCTTTTGAGTCATGCCATTTCAGATGATCCTCAAAAAATTTCACAGGCGAAAGGACACTCAAAGTAGGATAGGGCTATGGATGAGGAGTACTCTAACTTGATGAAGAACCACATATGGGATCTTTGTCCTCTTCTGAAAGGAAGAAAGTTCATTAGGTATCATTAGGTGTACCATGCCAAATATGTTACAGATGGTTCTATTGATAGGTACAAGGCACTTCTTGTTGCAAAGGGTTTTTACAGGTTGAGGGTATTGATTACTCTAAGACCTTTTCCCATATTGCCAAGATGAATTTTATTCACCTTGTCTCTCTTGTAGGTTCATAGGGATGGATAGTTTTTCAAGTGGATGTGAAGAGTGCCTTTTTGCATGGAGACCTCCATGAATGGATCAATATGGAGCAACCTTATGGTTTTGTGTAGGACACTTCATTGGTATGCTAGCTTTGGAGGTCCTTATATGGTCTCAAATAGGCCCCTAGGGCTTGGTATGATAAGATAAATTCCTTCTTTCTTGCTTCACAATTCACTCGGTGGCATTCTAATCCTATAGTTTACATTCAGTGTCATAGGGATGACTTATTGATACTTGTGTTTTATGTTGATGACCTCATCATTATAGGAAGCTCAGTCTCCATGATACAGAGTGTTCAACAAGCACTGAGAGAGTTGTTTGGGATGATAGACCTCGTACTTCTACACTATTATTTGGGCCTATAGATTGTTTAGTCTTCGGATGGGATAACCATACTCCAGCAGGAATATGCTCTTGATATACTTAAGAGGTTCAACATGCTTGATTGTAAGCCTTCCCCCACACCTTTTCAGTTAGGTGTTGTTTTATCTACCACTTGCTAGCCACTCCTACAGTGTATTCCAGTCCTTACAAATAGCTTGTGGGTAGTTTGTTGTACCTACCACATACATATCTTGATATTTCCTTTGTGATTGGACTTGTCTCACGATTCTCCCATGATCCTCATGAGAGTCATTGGAAAGCATCCAAACAGATATATTAGAGGTATAACATGTTATGGCATTCACTACACATCAGGGGATCCTCACATTGTTGGTTTCATAGATTCAGATTGGGTTGGTGATATTGATGATCACTAGTCTAGCTCTGGTTTTTTATTTTGTCTTGGTTCTGGTCCTATAACATGGTCTTACAAGAATTAGCATGCTCATGCATTATCATCTACAAAGGCAGAATATAGGGCAGCTATATTGGCTAGTCAAAAGGTTTTGTGGTTTCAACAGTTAGTGATAGAGTTTAGATTTTCTCTTGATAGTCTCATCCTTCTTTGGTGTGACAATTAGAGTGCTACACACATTTCACACAACTCAGTCATTGAGCTTCACATCCACTTCATCGAGCATCTCAGTCAAGATGGCACCTTGAGCCTGGAGTACATTCCTACTACTAAGTAGGTTGTAGACATCTTCACTAAACCTTTTGCATCCCTAGAATATCTTTAGCTGCATTCTATGCTTGGGGTGAAGGAAGTTGTCCTTGAGGGGTCTCAATGATGATTCCTTCCTTCTTTTTCTACTATCTCTCTTTGGAGTAGATTTTTTCCCACCAATTTTTCTTTATTTCTCTATTTCATAGAGATTTAGTTGTGATTGGGTACCTCAGGCCTTGTTGTTGGGACCCAAGTTTGCATTGTAGTCTTCTTGCTCTTTTTGCATTATTTGTAGCTACATTGTTGCTCATCTTAAGGGGGGTTTTAGAGTAAAATGTTAATTTCATTTCAATTATTAAATGTCATTTACTTCCTTCTTAAGATTTTATTTTATGCACCTTTTGCATCTGTATTTAATAATTAATTAGTAATTATTAAATAGATTTTACCTTTTAGGTTACCCTTTGTAAGTTTTTAGGTTACACTTTTAGGTTTTGATCTCCTTGTATAAGAATTGATCTTTTGTAATTATCTTGCATCTTTCTTTTTCTGAGAATACATTTGCATAATTTTTAGAGAAAACCCTTGCCTCTTGTCTTTTTCTTCTCTATCACAGGTTTTTACATGCAGGTATTCGTTGGGTTTTGTGGATTTGTATTGCTCAAATCCTTCAACAATATGATGTTGATGCCATCCATCATTGCAAAAAGAATACCTATTCTATAAATAGAAATGGTGTAACCTTCACCATGAAACCAATGCCTAATATTAAAGTAGAGCCTACTATTGTAACCATAGGGGAGAAATAAATGATAAAAGATTTGAAAGAACCTAATGTCCAAGGGTACATATTGGTTTATAAACCAAAGGAAATCATAACTTTAAAGGATAAAGATCCTATACCATAGGAAATACAAGACCTTCTACAAAAGCATAGTCATGTCACTGCTAGTGACCTACCCACAAGCTTCCCTCCCATTAGAGACATCAGTCATCAAATTGACATGATACCTAGTTCCTTTCTACCTAACAAGGTACCTTATAAGATGACCCCAACCCAACATGCAGAAATTGCCAGGAAAGTGAATGATTTGTTAAAAAAAGGCCTAAAACAAAGAAGCCTAAGTCCTTGTGTTGTTCCATCTATCCGTGTTCCCAAAAAGGATGGAAAGTGGAGGTTGTGTACCAATAGTAGGTCTATCAACAAGATTACAATAATATATAGATTCCCCATTCCCAAAACTAAGGATCTATTGGATCAACTAGGAAGTGCTTGCAACTTCACCAAGATAGACTTGAATTCTAGATACCATCAGATCAAGATCAAACCAAGAGATGAATGGAAGACTGTATTCAAGACTACTAAAGGTTAGTTTGAATGGTTGGTAATGCCCATTGTACTTTTATCAGGCTTATGAATGAGATATTCATTAATTTTATTCACAAATTTTTTTCTATTTACATTGATGACATACTAATATCCAGTTATAGCAAGGAGGAGCATCTTGATCATGTGGAACATGTATTAAGGAGACTTCATCAACACAAGTTGTTAGTCAACTTGGAAAAATAAATGTTTATAAAGAAAGAACTTGTGTTCTTAGGTTTTTTGATCTCATGAGGCACCCTCAAGATGGACCCTGAGAAGGTTGAAGCAATCATTAACTGGCCTTCACCAAAGAATCAAGGTGATGTAAGAAGCTTCCATGGACTTTCCACCTTTTATAGGAAGTTTATTAAAAAATTCAGTCATGTGTGTGCACCAATGTTTGACACCATCAAAGGTGGTAGGAAGAATAATTTTTATTGGACAAAGGAAGCCGATGATGCATTTTAGTACTTAAAAAATAGAGTGTCTCAATACCTCATCTTGGTGCTGCCTGATTTCAACAAGTTCTTCACTGTGGAGATAGATGCATGTAACTTGACTATAGGTGTAGTCCTAAGCTAGGAAGGTAAGTCAATTGCTTTCTTCTCTGAGAACTTAAATGAGGCCAAAGGGAAATACTCCACCTATGACTTGGAATCATATGCCATGGTTCAAGCCCTTAAGAAATGTAGCAACTATCTAATCCACAAAGAATTTATGGTTTATACTAACAAAAATGCATTAAGTTTTCTCAATTCATATGAAAATCTCTCTACCAAAAATCTTAAATGGATGGACCAATTGCAAGCCTACACTTTCAACATTAAACATTAAAAGGGTGTGGAAAACAAGGTTGTAGATGCCCTTAGTAAGAGGGTTGGACTGGTTGAAGAGGTACAACTTCAAATTTTGGGAATTGATTCCCTCAAGCATCTATATGTTGATGAGCTAGATTTTGTAGAGATATTTCAAGTTTGCACAAAGATGGTAGGAAGGTACCATACTGACTTTTCTGAATACCTAATTTAGAATGGACTCCTATTTAAATGAGCTTAATTATGCATTCCCAAATGTTCAATGAGAATAAACATAATAAGGGAGAAATAGTATGGTGGCCTAGGAGGACACTTTGGCATTGAAAAGATAACAAACATGAACAAAAGAAGCTATTTTTGACCAAGGATGAAATGTCAAGAAGTTCATAGAGACTTGCACCATCTATCAACAAGCTAAAGGTGTATCAACAATCCAAGGGTTATGTCAACCCTTACCAATTCCCACAAGGCCTTGGGAATCAATCTCAATAGATTTTTTCATGGGTTTACCTAGAACAAAACAAGGTTTTGATAGTTTTTTGTGATAGTGGATAGATTTAGCAAGATGGTCCATTTTGTACCATGTAAAAGCACAAATTATGCATCTCATATTACACCTCTTTTCTTTAAAGAGCTAGTTAGGATCCATGGTTTACCTCAAAAAATTGTATCTAATAGGGATGTAAAGTTTCAAGGCCACTTCTAGAGGACACTTTTCAAGAAACTTGGAACTAAGCTAAACTATAACTCTTCTTATCACCCACAAACTAATGGGAAGAGTAAGGTGGTAAATAGATCCTTAGGCAATCTCCTAAGATGCCTAACCAAACAACATGCTCAGAGTTGGGATCTAGTCTTTCCTCAAGCAGAGTTTGCATTTAATGATTCCATGAACAAGCCAAAAGGCAAGACTCCCTTCCAAACAATGCATGGCCTTCATCCCAAAGGACCATTGGATCTAGTAGAACTACCCTCTAATTTCAAAATCAGTACTCAAGAAGAAGAACTAGAAAAAATTATTACAAAGGTGCAGCATGAGGTCAAGGAAGAATTACTAAGATCCACATTGAAATGAAAGGGATGTGCTGACAAAAGAAGAAGGGAAATCCACTTCAAAGTTAGAGACAAGGTATGGGCATTCTTGAGGAAAGAGAGACTACCTAAGGGTAGATATTTGCAACTTCAAATGAAGAAAATAGGACCATGCATTATACTCAACAAAATGGGTGAAATGCATATGAAATATCTCTCCCACCTACCTTGAAAATTTCTACAATATTCAATGTTGCAGACCTCACCCCCTATAAAATCATAGCAGGTTCAACAAGTGAACAAGGTGAGCAAGTAGACATGGATGATGAAGATTATGTCACTGACCTCCCTCAAAGAAAACTAGTGGATTTGGAGACAATATTGGACACCAAGTTTCTGAAGTGAACCATAACTAAGAAGTACATGTAGTACCTAGTCAATTGGAAAGGACTCCCAACCATTGATACAACTTGGATGACAGAAGACCAAATCAAGCAACATGGCACTTTTGTGGAACAATTACCCTCAAGTGGGAACTTGAGTTCAATAATCCAAGGGGAGTATGGTGTAGGAGCACCCACAATAAATGATGACTTTTCAAATTCCTAAGAACACTTAGAATAAGTCAGAACTATCATTTAGGCATCTAGACCAAATTGTAAGACCTAGTTCCAAGATTGGTAGAATTATAAGCCATTGGTCAACTATGGTCAAAGATGGTCAAAGGGCCCAAAAACTTAGTTTTTTGCCTATTTTCATGTTTTGACATGATTTGGTCCTATTTGGATCAGTTAGATTAATTTTCATGGCATTTTTCCTTATAGTTTGCAAAAAGTGCAAAAAAATGCAAAGGTTGTCAAGCAACGTTTAGCAACATTTTCAAACTAATGCAAATTCAAGCCCAATGGCCAAAAATAGTTTTGAAAAAAAAAATTTACTTTAGGAGGACTATAAGAAGCCCTTTCAAGAAAGTGAAAGGCAATAAGATGTATTTTCACATTTTTGAATCAATAAAATTGCCTCATTTTCTTGTAATCTGACTGTTGTAACATGGTGTACGGACACTCCAAGGTTTGAGAGCCACATTTTTGGATAGGTGGATGAATTATCCTTCCAATCCATTTTGTTTAAGTCTCTGCCTATCACCAAACTCAAGTTATTTACATTTTTGCATAGGTTGGTTTGAATTTATTGCTAACCTAGGGTTTTGAAGGATTTTAAGGCATAGCCAGGGGTTTTTGCGATGGGAATATAATGACCTTTGGTGAAATCATATTATTTTTAATGTAATATAATATTTCCTTGGTTTTTGACTTGTACTTATAGGGAATAATTAATGAATTGATGCTCTAGGCATGCAAGACCCATGTGCAAGCTAGTAGCTCATTGCTACAACTCCCATAAATCAAGCCAATTTTGTCATCAGGGCTTGGACATTGATTTGTGCCTTAGTTATTCTTTTGGTTACATATTAAAACCATTGTCTTTCAATATTTAACTCTAAAAAGCATACTTCCTTTAGAGATGGAGACCTATTAATCCTAATTGCCTAAGTGAGACACTTGAAAAACCCTACCTTATTTTCGTTTTCAAACTCTAGTGTTTTAGTATGTCTTGTAAACGCCAAAAAGGTACTCAGATGTGTGATTTATTCCCTAGGTTGTGTGGAGTTATTTTCAACTAAGTCAAATTTTCATCAAAAAGGGCTACTAGCCTATTGAGTGGTTTTGCAAAGCAACTATGTGCTAAAAGTTGCATAGTTTGATTTTATCCATTGACCCATTCTATTTATGACCTAAATAGACCATTCCCTTTTGTATGAGTCTCCCTTAGTCATTTCATGAAGTTTAGAGGTGTTATGCCAAAATTGGTCCAATAGTGCAATTTGAGCAACTTATGATAAGTTGGCTTGTTTGTAAGGTTCCCTTGTGATTGGGGTTTTCTTTGTTAGGGTGAGTGGTTATGATAAACTAACATCATCCCTAAAGAACTTGTGATTGGTGCTTACACTTTGATCATCATAAATTCATTTGGTTGACATAGTTTTACTGAAGAGGGTCTTAAGACCACTTGATCATCATTTGACTTAACCCACTAGACTCCATTGCATCAGTTTATGTTTTTCTAGGCACCTCAAATGCTCAATATATAGATTCACACATTTTGAGTGGTCCATATAAATTTTGCAAGGATCAAAATTTCCAGAGACAAATGGGAATGAATTGTTCTTGTTTTTCTATAATAACAGAGTATGTGAGCCTCCCATTTCAAATCCATGGAACAAAAATTTGGGTAAGTTGATTATTCTAGAGGTTTTCATGGACGTAGACCTAATAATTTTTTTTGATTGAAGCATGCAATCTAGTAAGTCATGCATTCCACAAGAAAGATAGAAGAATCCTATGTACATTGGACAAGAAACTTTCATAGATGTTTTTGATCTGGGAGTACCCATGACTCACATCATTGAAGTGGAGAAACTTGAAGAGACTTTCAAGAGTCAAAAGAGTTTTTCCGCTGGCAAGGTCATGAGGAGACATGTACCTAAGTCCAAGAAGAAGGGTGAGATTCCCAAGAAGGTAGGAGATTTCATGCCCATAGAGTTTTTTAGAAGATATTTTTAGTATACTATCTTTGGTTTTAATAAAGTCATGGGGTTGGATGGGACTATGAATGCCCTTGGTTCTTTATATATCATGGTTTTGGATATATAGGATTTGCATACCAATGTAGAGTATTATTTTTTTACTAATATAATTAATTTCATCTATAATGAAATTATGGTTGCACAACAAAGAGAGATGGTGAATTTCAAGTTTCATCACTATTCTCTATTAATGCACATAATCTTGTATAAAAATATAGGATACGTAAAACTTGATTTCATTAAAGGAACATATGAAATGGGAGAAAATCTACTAGTGAAATTATGGACAAGGTTATGGAAAAAATTCTACCCTTATTCTAATTCTCTAGCTTTTTGCAATGACTTTGTATACCCCATTTCAAATATGTTAGGAGATGTTACTAAAAGGGTCCCAAGGGGTGTAAGAAAATTGACTAATCCCTCTAGATGTTAGAATGATCATATGAAATTGGAACATGATTGGGGAACTATTTTTTTGTTTGCAAATTGTCCCATAATAAGGGTTTATGGGTGCCCACAACCACCTCATCCTCTACCCAAGTACATCCCTGAGAAATTAGGAACCATTTTTTTTTTTATCAATTAATTATGATGAATAGAGAATACTTGGGACCAAGTATCAAAAAGGGAACCTTTGTATGTAGAAATTTCAAGTTAGGGGATTTCAACATAGGGAAAGACATAGTAGAAGAGCTTGATGAATTCACGAGGGAATTTAAATTGCCTGTTGCACCTGCTAGAACTTACAATGCCTATGATGTTTTCAGAAAAGCTTTGAGACATATGAGGAAATATAATTTTCCCATGAGAAAATGAGTATGAAAGATGTGATTACTGATTTTTTGGAGATCGATGTTTGTAGAGATAGAACCTTGAAATGGAAAGAAATAATGACTATTGAAGAGGAAATGAAGAGAATTGACCCTTCTTTCAAAGGTTTCTATCATGAAGAGAGATACTTGGACAAATATAATAAATGTATTCATAATTATCAAGAGATAGTATCTCAAGTACCCCCAGAAGTAAGAAATGGATTCGAGCCTGAATCTCTCAATCAAGATATTGTGTTCAAGGTTGATGAAGAAGAAGAGCAATTAGAAAGCTCATCATGGACCAGGGGTAGAAAGAAGAAGAAAAAATTAATTGAGATACTAGATAAGGTGAGGGAAGAGGCCCTTCAAATTATGCCAAGCAGGAGCCATTATTTTGATGATTTGAGGCACAAATAATTAATGAGACAAGCTACTAAGAATGAAAGAATTCCTAAAAAAATTTAGCTTGAGGTTAAAATGATTGATGATAGAATCATACAAGCTCAAGAATTTATGAGGGATGATGATTTCATTACTTTTGAGGAACTCAATAGTTTTATTTTTAAACTAAAGGAGAATGAATTATCTTTACATTTGCAACCAGGGGACTTAGATGAGAAAGTAGTAGAGCTAGTGAAAAAGTTGCAATAGTATGATCCAAACAATAGAACATTGTCTATAGATGAAGCTAGAGAACTTGTAAAAAGAAGTGGAATGTTACTATTCCTTGCTTGGGAAATGAGCTCATCCTTTTTACTTGATCAAATAAGAAGACAAGAGAAATCTATCTCTTTTCACTGACACAAAAGAAGGAAATGTCGAAAGAGGTTATCATCCCCACTATGAAGCTGATAAATAAGGTCAAGGAATTAGATGACTTCTTTTTGGAAAAAATGCAAATGATAAAAAAACAAGATGAACACCATCGTTGAATGTACACCTAGTTTCATTCCAGAAATTGTTGATAATGAAAATAACCTAAGATAATGATAGGAATTGTCTACTTCTTTTGATAATATGTTGAAGCATGAGAGATTATTACTTATTATAATAGTGAAACTAATGTGGCAATAGTATATGGCATGGTTGATATCATCTATAAAATTGAAGCAAACATGAATAAGGTTGATATAGAAGTCAAAGTCATAATAGATTTAAAATGGAATAAATATCTTAGTGAAATGAATATTGTTAGAGAAGCCACCTAGCAAGATATAGACACTAATATTAATATTTGGGAAGTTTTGGTTGACATCAAGGCATCACCATCTAGAGATAGCAACTAAACAGGCTAGAGGAAGTTTCACTAACAAAAAGAGGAAGGATAACTATTTGAATGAGATGCCTTATCTTTTTGGTTCACCTGTTGTGGGTAGTCTCACTTTACAAACAATGAAGTTGATCCTAAATACCTAAAGTAAAAATTGTCCATATCTTGGCTATCTCTAGCCTTTTCTCTTATAACTAATTTATCTTTTGTACAAGAACAATGTTACAAGTAATTCTTTGACATGTGTAAAAGTTTCTAGCCTAAAGCTTGTTGCAATCCTTATTCTATAAAAGGACTTCCTAGGCTAGGAAAAGGAGTCCGAATTCTAATCTTGTAATTCATATCAATTTGAGTTAGTCTTAAGTTTTGTGCTAAGTTCTTGGTGTATTTAGCTTGTCTTTATAGAAGCCTGGAAATTAATTAAAGTCTAGTTTTAGTCATATATCTTTATCAAATTTCATATCAGAACTATGTATTACTTCCAAGAAAATTAATACAAAAAAACTTTATAGAATATATGTGTCTTATAATTATGTCTCCTACTTCATGTCTTTGTGATTTTGAGAATGAATGAGCAAGTTTCATTTTATTTAAATACAATTTGATGGATTGTATGTCATTTTAGAAGTTACTTTTAATTCAAAGAATTAAGTAAATCATTCTACTAAATGATAGGATCATGTGGGATATGAAAGGGATTTGATTTAAAACTAATACATTTAATTTCAAGTCAATTAAATAGATCTAGAAGATAGGTGACATGACTTGGTCTTTAGATTAAAGGAATCAAGCACTATTAATCTTATCGTAGCATCATTTTAAAATTAAAATCATAAAGTTACTATCATTATAGAATGTAAAGTTGGTCAATGCTTATTGCATAATTCTGTCAAGTTCATTATTAGATCTAATTAGCTTGTCATTTGTCTTGAAATTTCAAGAAGTCTTCAAGACCAAATAAGTTTGTAAAGATTTGTATTACAGAGTGTTATCCATAAAATATTGTCAAATCCTTAACTTATAACCTACCTTGGTTTAGTAGAACCTAAAGTGTAGAAAGCATTATTGCTTTGTTAAGTTGGTCTTGGATTGAATAGGTTATGCCAATCATGGGGAGTAGCTAAACACTAGTTATTCTACTATTTGTTGTTTCCCTAGTTATGAATATAAATCTATTAAATTAGAAACCAACCTCTTCTTTAGATTGCTTGATTTTTTTTAGTCTTAGGAGGATAAAACTGAAGGCATTATCATCATCATCATTTGATAAGAGAGGAGGGTCTATTTAGCCTTTTTGAAGATTGGGAGAAGCCAAAAATTATTTCTTTCTTTGACTACATTCTAACAACACAAAATAAAGTAGACATTTACATCCATTTCCAATCAAATCCTATCAGATATTTTCTGATCTCTTATAGTTAAAGCTAGACATTTAGGAACCTTTTCTCATTTAAGGCTCCCTAAAGGATAGTCGATATACTTCTTAGGATATGGAATTTCCATCTTATGGTTTATATTAAAGACAACTTGGTGTAATCCTATCAGGTTTCCACAAGGTTGGGAGGTAGTGACTCTTACAATTATGATCCCTATAGACTTGCGCAAGTATTAGATTCTTTGTTATTACAGTTCTACCATTCTCATTCCATCTCTTTGATACATTCTCTACATTCATTTGATGTATCTATGTATTCATGGATTTGTATCTCAAGGTCCTTATGGGACAATGTGTTGTATTTGGTGTATCATTACATGCATTGTGACATGTGCAATGATGATGTATCAATTGTACTAATGTATTTGTTTATAAGATCATGTATTTGATATTTTGTTATGGTTATAGACATTGTACTTATATTTAAATCTAATTAATAATATTTATGCAAATATGATTCAATGTTAAAGAACCCTTGAGAAATGTAAATTATATTTGTATTACTTGATGTGTATGTGTTATATTGCTTCCGCATTGTTATCTTAATGTTGTATGAACTTTTAAAAATGTTTAGTTATTTTAACATAATACGTTTATTTCTCTTGGGTTCCCTATGGAACATTACAGTGTCCCTTGATAGTCCTCATTTTCACTATACCAAAAAAATGAAAATCTTCTGTGAAAATATTTGTTTTTTGATGCTTAGGGTTAGGGTTTATGTTGCTTTTGTTCCCAATTTCCAAAGAAAACCCTAGTTTGGTTTTGTGCCCTACCCTAGTATTGAAAACTTTTTCCCTAAGGAAATTTTAGGATGACCCATGATCGTGTTTTTACTATTTACCATTGAAAATATTGTTAAATTGTTGTGATTAGCCATGCCTTAGCCCTAAGTTTTCTTTCCAAAAGCAGGAAACTATACATTTTCAAATGTCTCGATGTTATGATATCAGGTTTAGCATATAGTCATAGGGGTATTTCTTTTGTCTCTAGATCTCATGATAATTTTTTGTGTCGTAACGTCATGGAGGTCTTTTTAGGTTTTCCAATCATACGATATCCTTTTGTCGTAAGATTGTCAGACATGTGAAAACAAATAATCCATTGAAGCCATGATCTTATGACATGTTGTTTTTTGTAAGATCTCAATGAAGAAAGCACAGACTCACAATACTATGAGGGCAATCAGATCATCTCAAATCAATGATGCATGCATTCCCAGATTTTGGGGTTGCAAAGTTTTTAAGCAATGTGGGGATATGCCGTGAAGGTACGTGTCCATGCAGGCCCAAGTCATCAAAGGTAGAGAAAGAAATGAGCAAATTAGTGGCTAACACATGGTATACTCCATAAGGATTGAAAATTTGACTGAATATGGTGGGGTCATGTTTTGAGTGAACTGTGATATTTGATTGATAAAGCAAAATATGTTCATTCGCTATCTTTCATTTGAAGGAGTAGTTTATTCAAAATGGACATATTGTTGCAACTTAAAGGTTTTCTCGTAGCTTTGTGGTGTCACAAGGTCACAAGATGAGAAAATTTCATGTTGTCGAAGGGTTTTTGGTTGAAGAAGACAAAATTGCACTCATCCAATAAATTGTCAACCAAAAACTAGAGCTACGATCTTACAAGGGCCTTTCTTATCGTGTGATCGCGAGGTGAAGAAATTAAACTATCAATATTACAACTAGGGTTTGGACCTCTGATGCTATGACAATGAGATGTTATGATAGGTGCCTTGTTCATGTGATCAGGGAGAAAAAAGATGTGTTATGATCTTACATTGGGTCGTAAGATCATCAGTTTATGACATCATGAGAGGATGGATTTTGTGTTACGATGCTACACCTTGTCATATGGTCATGTGTTTCTATGGTCATAAGTATGTAATAGTTTGGGTAAAGGAAATATTTGATGTTACAATATGTCGTGTCTTGATCTTAAGATATAAAGAATTTCATGACATTGTGAGGCTTCTCTAATAAGGTTGAGATGCTATAATGAAACAAGGGATCCCCGATCTTCCAATCTAGTGATGTTATGATAGAAGGTTTTTGTATGATCTCATGGGCAGATGTTTTGGTCTCCAATCTCGTGATAGCATTTTGTCGTGAGATCATAGTGGTTTAAATTTTGATTGTCGATTCTATGAAACAATGAGGACAACCATTGATGTATGATCATAAGAGTACAAATGGTGAACTTTGATGCTATGATAGACCATGTCATGAGATCATAAAGGTTTTTGATCTGACTGCCAAAGTTATGAAATGGTCTGCATAGCCACAATCGTAAGATCGTAGGGAAAATGAGGATAGAATAAGATGCTACATCAGAAGGTAAAAGGATGGTCGTAAGATTGTAAGGCCATTTTTTTCATGTTGAGATATTACAAAGGGGCCTACTTCTCCAATATATCATGTGATCATCCCATTATAAGATTGGGAGTCTATGGCGTTCAATGAAATTTCAAAAGGTTGCATACGTGGATATACCTGGCAGTTAACAAGGTTTTGACTGAGGTTGACAAAACTTCACAAGGAAAAATCAACACCAAATAAGAAAAAAATTGAAGTGCCATTGCTCATATCTTCATCATCTAACTAGATTTGATTTTCAGGTGGAGTGCAAGGATGTAGATGAAATATAATATGTCAGCTAGGTTTTCATGAAAAATTTAATGGCTTGATTGGAGAACTTAAAAACTTGACGACTAAGGCGGTTGAAGTTTTCATGATTAGGGAAACATAAGATGATCAAAATTAAATATGAATTTCCTGCAGATGGTGTTGCCATACCATTTTTATGGCTACTATCCTGATTATGATGCATGGTGTATTAAATGCAATATCTTCTGTAAATCATTGTAGGGTTTCTTCTATTTTTTAGCAAGATTTTGACAGGTGTCCTCCCATCTGTAGCTCTTTGCAATTATTTATAAGGATTTCTAGGATGTGGAGTAGAGAGGGAGGTCTGTATATTTTTTCAATGATATGTCATTTTTATAGTCCCCCCATTTTTCATTGATTATATGAATGTTTTTAGTCTTGTAAACCTAATCAAAAGTGCACTTGAATGATATAGTTGTCAAGTTCTGAGTTGTATTTTGAGTCCATATTAGTAGTGTGCTTATTTTGAGGAAAGTAATACAAAAGGAAACTCTGCATACTTCTGTATCTAAGGTTTGTCTCCTTTCTGGTGTATCTATGATCTTGAGATTGAAATGAATAATGTTCTTTCAATTTAATACAATTTGAATGAATTGTATATCTCTTGTTGATTTTCTTTAGATTCAAGGAATTAAGTAATTTCTTTTAGTAAGTTATAGGGTTTTGGATATATGAGAAGGATATGATAAGAATGAAATTCAAAATTCACTATTGACATTTTAATTGCAAGTCAGTTAAATAGGTCTAAGATTGTTGATTTTGACTCTATATGACAATGGATAAGGCACTGATCAATTGGTATCAATTTCAAGTTGATGGTTCCTATAGTTGAAAAATAAATCTATAAATCAAAATCAATTTCCCAGTTTATGTAATGAAGAACTAAAATTTTTGGTCATCACTTGTTTGTAACAATCTCCTTCTGATTATAACTAGCTCTTATGATTAGAGAATCTATCTGTAAATCCAAGAAGAATTTGTAACCATAATCTGGTATAAGGGTAGGTTTGAAGAAGAAATAAAAGTGAGAAAATGTGTGAAGAGAGAAAATCTTGTAACCAATTACCTTCATATTCCCTGAGGTGCACCCACCTTGGCCATGTAGAGCCTAAAGTGTAGAGAGTCTTGTGCACTCTATTGAAGTTGTTCGGAGTAGAGATCAATCTTGCTAAATATAGGACTTAGCTAACCCTTAGGCTTGTTTTCATCTCATGCATCCTGATATTTGGTTTAGAGTACTTAGTAGTCCAAAAACACCAACATCCCTCATGGAGCTCCTTGGAATGCAAAAATGATCACCTATGAATAACATACCATCATGGATTATAAAGTAAAACCATCTATTTTTATCTATTGTAACATATTATGTACAATTTTTACAACCCTCACCAAAATCATGGTCCTTAGGGTGCAAACTCTTGAGTTCTTGAAACCTAATGACCTCAATCTACATTTCTATTAGAAAAATGTCTCTCTTACTGAGGGCATCTACAAATCTATTATACTTCCCTCTTATGTTTTTGAAAATAAATGTGTAACTCTTAAAAAAATAAACCCATTTTAAATGTCTCTATTTCAATTTTCCTTTATTATTAAAATGTTGCAAATCTTGATAATGAATAAATAAAATAAACTCCTTAGGAAGAAGATAATGTCTCCACTTCCTCAATGCCTAATCTATACCATACAATTTATGATCATAAACATAATAATTTCTTTTTACATCATTCAACTTCTCATTGAAATAAGCCAAAATATGGAAGTGCCAAAATAAGTTGGTCTATAACTTTTCTTTTCAATAATTCAAAACTCTTTGATGCTCTTATATTCACTTAAACTCTTCCCTATATCCTCTGATTGTCTCAATTCAGGGTCCATATATACTACTAAAATTTATTAAAAAAACTTCTATAAAAAATTTATCCAAGCCATTAAATAATATTACCTTAGTAACACTCCTTGGAATAGGCCATTTGAAGATAGACTTCACCTTGTCTAGGTCTATTTTAAGACCATCTATTAAAATTGCAATCCCAAATATACTAACTCGTTCACAAAATATACTTATTTAGATTAATCAACAACTTATCTTAGCTTGGCCTCTTAGAGGCTCTACAAATATGAATTATATGCTCTTCCAATTTCTTACTAAAGATCAAAATATCATCTGACTAAAAAATGACAAACTTATTCATAAATTATTTTA
Source organism: Cupressus sempervirens (assembly GCA_028749045.1). Taxonomy (NCBI): domain Eukaryota; kingdom Viridiplantae; phylum Streptophyta; class Pinopsida; order Cupressales; family Cupressaceae; genus Cupressus; species Cupressus sempervirens. Next base: position 799,387,633 of record CM053783.1, on the reverse strand, counting down.
TTATTGTACTCACAGGTCACACAAATGTGCTTGGTGCATTGGTTAGCCCAAAAGGCATGACAAACCACTCATACCACTCATCCTTTGTCTTGAAGGGTATATATCATTCATCCCCTTATGTGATCCAAATTTGGCAATATCTACTCTTCAGATCTATCTTTGTAATATATACAACTCCACTCAAATAATCCATGATATTATCTATCCTTGGTAAGAGAAATCTATACTTGATAATGATCTTATATATAGCTAGATAATATGTACACATCCTCCACACTCCATTTTTATTTAGTGATAGCACTTCTAGTATAACACATGGACTCAAACTCTCCCAAATCAACCCCTTGTGTAGCAACATGTGTACTTTTCCATTGAACTCTTCACTTTCTATTGGAGTCATTCTATGGGCTTTCTTATCTAGAAAATTGGCTCCTAGAATAAAGTCCATCTGGTGACTAATCTTTCTCACTACTAGAAAACTGTCAAGTACATTGTGGGACATAATATCCTAAAGCTCGTAAAAAAAATTCAACTTCTATAGGTACACTTTCTAATTCCTCTTTTTTAACTTTTGGCATTAAATCAAAGCACATGTTCATGCTTTATACCTTCTAGAAATTTCCTTCTATCAACTAAATATTTTTGCATTCTACATGCCTATTCTTGTACTTCCTTTTGTTAGACTTCATCTAGTAAGACAAGGTAGGTAGCTTACTTAGTCCTTAGCTTCTCAAGGAATTTCCTAGGCTTTCTCTTAGCCTATTAGGTTTTCCTTTGATACCCTAATCCCTAGAGGATCTCTAGCATACCCTCAAACTACTCCCTACCTAGATATACCACTGGAATTGCTTCTTAGACTCATCAATGCCTATTTAAGCCAGTTTGTCAATTATAGTTTTTTATCTATCTTCACTATTCCTGCCACTATAAGGAGTGAGGGGTTCCATTATGAAGGGTTGGACATCATCCAACCTTCTAGACTCAAAACCAATAGGTCTTTCTACTCATCCTTGTAAGACTTCCCATGTTACACCAATTAGGCCTAATTGAATTAGCCCTCGTACTTGGGTTTTTAGGTTCTAACTCCAATTTTCTCTGAACAAGATGGAAAAAAAAAAATTTATATTTGAGTACCCTTTTGGAAAACCTCAAGGATTTTGTGGGTCTTAGGTCTCCCAATCGTCCATACACCTTAAAGTAATTTTTATACCTATAATTAAGGGTTTTAATAAGGATGATAGGTTGACTAGGGTCTGATCATTCCCTCAAAAAAACTCAATATGAGAACTTTTTATTTGGCATATAGTGACATCATTCACCCATCCTCCTTCTACAACTCCTAGCTTGAAGTATCATTCACATTCAAACCCCAATACCTTCTTACCAAGACTGTGATCACCTAACCAAGTATCAAAGACTTACCTAGGACATCACATTTAAATTTCTTATCCAGCTCTCTAGGGCCCTAGAACCTATATGCACTAGCTCTACTTCCATGTCCCCTCAATTCATGAAGAGCTCATGGTAGGAGCTCATGGGGGAGTGATTCGTGCACAGATGATCAAAACTAGACCATCAAACAAAGTATTTACAAATTAATTTCAAAACCTACTTGAATGAACACCTAAAAACTTGAAATCTATATGGGAAAGTGTTGTAATAACATGAACTACACTGAACTTCAATCCATTCTTGAGGATAGAAAATTGAAAACAAGCAAAAACTGTCAAAGTTGGGTAGAATTTGTATTTCATAATAACAAAACTTTCCTCTTACAAACTCCAACTCTCAGAATGGGTCATTTCATGGTTTTTATAAGCCTCCAAGAGGTTTCAAACAGTTATGGAAACCATCCACCTCCAAACCATGACATATGCTATTCTTTCTCAAATGTTGTCATGCAACTTTTCAAAGTTTTTGAAATTTTTTGCATTTTTGCAATTTTTAAACCTTCATCGTAGTTCTAACATGATCCATTTATGATGTCTAGGAATGACTATCCTTTAGAGCATCAAACCACATGTTTTTGACCATTTTTTCCTATTTGACAACTTTGTCAACATTGACATCTTTTTGACAACTTTCTCATTCCTTGTTCCAAATGACATGTAAGATCTCCAATTCATGCAATGGAATGTAAAAACATCATGGAGGATAAGGTAGGTTAAAAACCATACCTTCCCCATGCTTTTATGGTCCTAGAACCATAACCCTTAACACAAAAAAACACTTAAACAAACACACCAAAAACACCTAGAATGGGAACTTCACTAGGAACCAACTTGAACAAAGAAAAGACCTAGCAAGACCCAAACTCACCCTCTTGACTTGGCTAGAGTCAGTACATGCCAAAACCAAAACAAAGAACTAAATCTTAGGGAGTTTGATTAAGGTGCTCCTACACCACCATCCTTTGTAAAAGAATAGGTATTTACTTACCAATCATGTACTACATGATGATCAAATTGCTAGGGTCACCTTACCAACAAATGACAAACATCCATAGACATGGTATCACACAACATCTTATCATGATAGTTTTCTTATTTCTCTTTAACTTCAACTTATCATCCATTTCCTGTAAATCCATACTATATGTACTACTTCTATCAAAAATGGCATTGCATACTTTTTCATTACACTTACACTTTACATTCCTTCATTTTGGTTCATTCTCATCATTCAATAAGGTTCTTCTGGTAGCCACCAGCTATCTCAAGTCACAAAAAGATGCAAGTCTATCAAGGAGCCTGTCAAGTTGTCATAAGCAATTGTCAAAATTAACCTTTAAAAAAGGCATTTTTTAAACCACGCCGACTATTTCTGATTTTTTCTTGTTGATAGTGTCTGCCAAATTCTTGGATCCACATTTGGGGAAGTCATTTTGGAATTGACTATAAAATGAAAAGAAGATCATCCAATATTGTTGAAGGATGCATATTGCAAGTGGGTGAAATGCCAACAAATAAGAAAAAAAAAAGTGAATGCCCATGTTCAATGCTAGTTGATGATCCAGATGTTGTGTAACTCTTATTAGCTTTGATCTGATCAATGAGAAAAATAAGGTCTCATTTCTTTAGCAATTTATCTTTAATGAAAATGTCTCCAAAGCTACTATGGAAGATCAAATCATATGGGTGTGTTATCACTATATCATAACTCGATGATGTAATGACTTCTTTGAATAAAAACCTTTGCATGGTTGTCACCATAAAGCTTGATCTTCTTGACCTAGTTCTCCTAGAGGGGAAACAAAGATAGATCGAGTATTGGTAGTCTGATCTATGTGTTGTATGTTGATGTTTGTGTAGGAAGGGTAGAACAACTTGGGAGGGCGCTAAGTGTATCCACCAATGAGGGGACTCGATGCATGTGTGGAGATAAGAAATTATTAATCCCACATTTCTTGTGCTACTTGAAATAAGCACTTTAAATATAAGTCACATTGGTAGCTTTTCCAATGTATTGGGATTGCAGACTACGTCTACACATTTTCTATATCAAATCTCTGATGTCTACAATTGCTTCCAATCTTGAAAAACAAATGCTAAGGTTGATATGGAAAAAGAAAAATTCCTCAAAAAATAATGCTCCAAAATTAATGGTAAGATCTATGATGTCTAATCTTGACAACAGACAAATATTGAGGTCCTCAGAAAACAATGCTCCAAAATTAATGGTAAATTTCCATATATAAAAACAAAATTCAAGTTTTCCAAGATTTTGAATTTCAGCTATTATAGGCAAATTTATAGTCAAAATTCATGTAAGTGGTTATTCAAATGGAATGGTGAAGTCATATCTTTCTTTAAATTGTCTTGATAATTATCGCACTTATGAATCTAAGTGTTGCCCCTCCAAAATATGAGACAATGATGCTCTCCAATGGCTAACTAATGAAACTCCTATGACTTTGATACCATGTAATAATTTGTCTAAGGAAAAGAATGAAAATGCCAAGATCTAGAATCTCAATAGATAAGATAAGAGAGATTAAATGATATGATTGAATAATTGATTTAATATTTGATCAAAATGATAATAGATGTGTAATTAATGAAATACAATGTAGATATGCACACCAACCAGCTTAAAGACAACAAACAATCAACAACCATAAAATACAAATCATCCAAAACCAGTTGTCCAATCACCAGTCACGCACCAAAGTAGACAATACAAAACAAAACAAAAGATAGCAATTAAAAATTAAGTTGACAATGTCATCAAGGCCTTAGCTAGAAACATTAGCACTTAAAAGTCAAGGATGGTAGATTAGCAAGCCCCCTCATCCCATCATTAGGAAAAACCATGGCACTCTTAACCTAAAACTTAAACTCTAAGAAACAATAAGCTATATTGGACCTAACCAAAAACTTCCACATACTAAGTTAGGCCCTTATAGATTATTCATCCAACCAAAACAAAAAGGCTTAAAAAGGCTCCTACAAACAAAACCATGGGTTTTAAAGTAGGATCCAAAACCAACACAATGATAAGGAAGGATCCCCAAGCCATGGACTTCCTCTATGCGAGAAAAAGAAGGTATAGCTTTGTGTGTTTTTGTAATAGATTGTGTATGTATTTTTTTTTAATCACAAGAAGATGCCAAACTCACACCACACAAGAAAACAAGTGAGAGTTCTTGATGTGCTATCAAACAACTATCTAGGTGATAGTATCTCTTGGCTCCCCAAAAAAGGACACTCTTCTAGGATAGCACAAGTCCCCAACTATCCAAGTGATACTATATTCAGGCTCCCTAGTGAAGGAGATAATCATGATATTGTGATAAAGATTCAATTCTGTAGCTTTCAAATCAAATTCATTGACATATCTTTCATGAGTAGTGGTTCACAAGAAACTATTTATCATAAGAATGAATAGAACACTTACCACCCAACGCACCTAGGTTATTCTTACAAGGGTGAAGCATTAGGCCTTCGTAAGAGCTCACCCATCCTAGTATGACTCCAAATCAAGTGTGCTTAACTATGGAGCGTCCTACAAGGTTAAGCTCACTTAGCTTGCTATCCCATTTGCAAGATCTTCAACAAGTGTTGTACCTTAAAACATATTCATTATAGATCCCCTTAGGTTATTAATTGATAAGCAAGAAGTATTTTCCATAAGTCAAAATTTGATAGTGTTATCTTGATTACATTGTGTAGTTTTTGAGCCGAACTCATTTTCCCGTCTTTCATGAGTAGTGGTTCAAAATAAAACATATCTTATGAGAATGAATGGAACACTTATATCTAGATTATGCTCATAGAGGTCAAGCATTAGGCCCTCTTCGAAGGTCACTCATCCTAGTATGGCTCCAACTCAGGTGTGCTTAACCATCTAGTTTCCTCTAAGGTTAAGTCCACTTAACTTGTTATACCATTTGAAAAACCTTCAACAACAAGAAGTTGAATAGTAATATTGATATTAGAATTCAACAATATAGTTTTCAAGTCAAACTCATTGACTCATCTTTTCGAAGTAGTGATTCACAAGATCCTATCTCTTAGGAGAATGAATAGCACTCCTAGCTCTCATTGCATCTGGGTGATTCCAACAAGGGTGAAACATTATACCTTTCGAAGAGGTCACCTTTCCCAGTATGGCTCCAACTCAATTACACATAACAATGGAGTTTTCCAATGTTAAGCCCAGTTAGCTTGCTAGCCCATTTACAAAATCTTTGGCATGTGTTGTGCCTTGTGAATAATTCATTGTAGAGCCCTTTCAACTCACAATTGATAAGCATAAGTTATTTTTCATAGAAATTCCAAAGTACGATACAACTATCAGGAATCAACTATGTTGTTTTCAAGTCAAACTCATTGACTCATGTTTCATGAGAAGTGGTTTACAAGGCACAATTGTTGCTAAAAGTTTTGCAACTAGGATAGCTAGCTAAGTGGACTTAATCTTGGAGGAAACTTTTTGGTTGAGCACATTTGAGTTGGAGCCATGCTAGGACAGGTGATTTCTTGAGAGAACTTGATGCTTCACCCTTGTGAGCATCAACTAGATACAATGGGTGCTAAGTGTTCCAATCATTTATATTTTATTAGCTAAAGCGATTGTATGATGAATGGTTCATAAGGCACAACACTTCCTAAAGGTTTTGCAGATGAGGTAACAAGCTAAGTGGGCTTAAACTTGGAGGAAACTTGAGGTTGAGTCATAATAGGATGGTGTCTGCATAACCAGTGTATATTGACTTGAAGAGTTGTCACAATATATGTTTGTTGGTTTTTTGATCAGTTATTGTATTGTCATTGATGTCGACTCGAAGGTTGAAGTGTGTTGATAATCAAAAGTTAGCAATAGCTATGTTCTTGAGTGCGCAGTGAGATAAACAACTTAAATATTGTTGTGCAATATGAGTTAAGAGTGTGTGGTAGTTCCAGTTTGTTAAAATTGTAGCTTTAGTCAAATAAATTCGATCTAAGATACATTGTTGTTATTGGTAAATCATTACTTTCTATATATATGTATTCATGTAATAATAACATATATTATTATATATATTACAGTATATAATATATATATATATATAATATTATATATAATACATATATATATATATATATATACACATATATTAATATATACATAAATATATATTATTATACTAATTATTATTATTATCAAATTAAATGATGATTAAACCATGGAAAAAATTTTATTCATGAAACATGTCTCCTCCTCTCATACTTATATGAGATACAAATCTGCATTCAGAATATATAAATAAAAATGGCAATATAATTACATTTGCAAACATAATCCATGTTACTTTAACATGGTATCAGAATAGGACTAGAAATGTAAGATAGATTTGCACCTGCATTAAAAAATATTGAGTCAGCGTCCAAAGTCCATAATAAAAAAAGTAACCAAAAGATAACCGAGTGAGTCCTTTGTAGTCTAGCCTAAGAAAATACTATGGGTTGTAATCTAGTCTGTGAAAATTGTTTTATAACAAAATGCTTCTATAAATGGGGTCAATTTAAATAGTTTCGGGAGCCAAGTCTAGGTATTTTAAAATTCTTTATGAACTATGTCAGAGGATGCTAGATGGCTAAGAGAATTTTTGAAACTTTAGAACCAGAATTGGGGATTTTACATAAAATAGTTTCCTTATGTGGGTGTAGTTTGTGCTAAGTCAAAGATGATGATTATTGATCCCTTGATTTATATGATGTAAATGCATCAATCATTTATGAACTAGGAAGTTGACATGTAGAGGCTTGTGGTCCATATGTTGGCATGTAGATGCTTCTTATTCTATGAATACATGCCTTTCATGTTTTATTGTTTGGACTAGCTAAATTTTCCCGCACATTGTCTGTGTTGATGAAGACCTTGATTCATTAGGTATGGAGGCTTTCTTGTTGTTATTGTTCACTTTTGCTTCATGACATCCAAGGAACATTTTATTTTTCTTATGTACTGGAGATGTTATGCCTTGGTGGATAACACATACATTTAGATATGGGTAGCCCACTTTTTTATTTATTGAGATTGTAGAAAAGTGCTCAACGTGACATTGTAACACTACAAGGGGAAGGCACTGATTCTATAAACCAAAATAACAATAATGTTAACTACTCTACTTTCCATAGTCAACACAATGATGCATGTCAGACTAGGGAGATCATGATGGGATTGCTTAAAGCTTACACTTAGTTGTGTGGGATCTAAGATATTAGGAAGGAAAAGGAATTGATTGACCATATAAAATGAGAAGGGTATGTGAACCATAGTTCAAACCACATTGATTACATGGCATCCAAGTAACACTAAATATAGGATGGACACACTAGTTAAAACAAAGAAGACATCAAAGTGACACAAACACATTTGAAAGAGGAGCTTTTGTACGACTTAGGCAAACCATGTAGTGCTCACATATACACATTAGAGGTGATTGGAGGTGTTAACAGGAAATCACATCATTAGATGTCTCGTGCTCATACTAGCAACAAAGGCTGACAAGAGAGAAGAAAATATGCAAACCTTTATAAGTAGTGACAAAGAAGGGATGATGTACTTGTAGATTATTGTCTTATCAAGTGCTTCAATATACACCGTGAACCTTTCCTTGTCCAATCGAATGTTTGTCTTCTGTCCACATTAGATAATACCTATCCAATGTACATTGAAGGTTACCCATGTGGGTGGAAGGTATAGATATAATTGGTCCCTAACTAACCCTAATATGGGGACAATATAGTGGTCCCTAACTAACTATGACGTATTAGATATGTTGGGTGTAAAGGAAAAGGGAACTCAAGTTTTAGAAATTGATTACTACTCCTATTCTTGATAGACATATTCCTAAGACATGCAAATAAGGTTTGTAGATTATATAAGGTATGTGTTTTTATTATTTCATATTTAGAGTGAATGACTTGTTATTTAACATCTGATTACAGTATTATGAAAGATGTATGTAAATAAAGCTAATCATTATGAATAATGAGATCAATCATGAAAGTTATAAGGGCATATGGACAATACATACATCCTAGGTTATGGCTAGGAAAATATTATATTGATTCCATAGGAAAATAATAATATGTTAAAAATGTCAATTAAAGTATATGTATAGAAAATGGAATATATGCATATATGGTTAATTTATATACTTAAATTAGATATTTATTATATTGAAATAATTGGGATCGTTCTTAGATTAATGTCTAATAGAATGAAATATCAAATAAAAGAATTGTTGATGTACAAATGAGAATTTATTATCCTTGAGTATTTTATTTATATAATCTGTGTAATATCTTGCTTACTAGTATTTCTATATGAGCATTTGTCTTGATCTTTTCCTCTAAGAATGTTCTTGCAAGAAAAGGAGGATTAATATCAGAGTCGGAGAGAGTCTTACACTTTGTTAAAGGGAAGTTTATTTTAGATATTGGCATATTGTGAACGAGTTTGTGCTCACTTCTACTATTAAGCTAAATGAATGTTTGGACTTTCAATGGATAAAAAGAGCAAGTTAGAACTTAGAAAGGAGTTACTATATTTAATACAAAATTGTTCAAAGAGTAAGTGGAAATTTTACATTGTAGGGGAATACTAGTCAATGTTCCATTCCCACTTTTAGAGGGGAGATGTTTCATTCTCATATAATTTAAGAAGAAAATTATGAATCTTCAAGTGCAAATAAGTATTCTTATTTTTGTTATTTATCTCTCTTATTTGTAATTTCTATACATACTATAAAGGTTAGTTGCCTTGATCTTTTCCTTTTGAGGATGTTCTTACAGGAAAAGAAAGTTGGTACTTTACATATGCTACAAGATATTGTGCAAACTTAACCTAATAATAGTAGCTCCATAGAACCTAATGATCAAAGATGGACAAAATAAGGCTCTTATGAGATTCTTCTACATTAAGAGGGAGTATGACACTTCTTCGAAGGCAACATAGGAGCTTAGAAGATTGATACTCAGAGGGAGTCTAGAAATACATGTAGATGATTGCATGATGTTGATGGGCCTATTCCTATGTATATCATGAGGAAGCAATGACTTATCAACAAAAAATTAGAAAATTAGATTAAGAGTGAGTTTGATAGGCATATTTGGGTGAAGAGAGTTTTTTTTGAGGAAGTAACTAGAGGACCCGACTTCCTAGGATCGATGTTCAGAGGAAGAAATTTTGAAATGCAATCATTTGTGGATGATATCTTTTTTATGAGGAGAAGTTCTAAGAGAAATTCTTTGTAATGTGCTCTCCTCTATGACAGAGAAGTCTGAGGTGAAAAACTTTGTTCCACCCTCTAGTAGCAGTTATGGTGGGTCCACCCTCCAACTTGGTTCATGTTGGATATCACGTGAGTTACTATATGATGTTGTGATTATGTCATGAAAGGTGACGATTTTTCATTGATGTATATATTTAGAGGGGAGCTATTGAAAGGTGGTGATCTTATCAATAGTTGGACATTTTATCATAACAGACTACATTAAGTTGTCCCAGAGTGTCGGAAGCTATGATAGTGAATAGAAGGTAACTATTGAAAGGTGGTGATCTTATCAATGGTAGACCTATCTCCTAACACCAAAAATGTGTTGGAGCAAGTGTTATCTTGGTTCTTTGGGCTGGATTTTGCCAGACACCTTAATAATCAATTTATCATGGTTCTTCAAGCCGGATTTTGTTGAACACCATGAAAGTTGTTATGGTTCTTTAGGCCAGATCTTGTTGGACACCATAACTTAAATCTATCATAGACCACACTTAAGGTGGTATTCATATCTTGTATTATAATTGTTCAAATTCTCTCATTACTAAAGAGGAAGTGTTGAGAAATTTAGCCTCATAGTGAATTGTAGCAAATCCCATATGTAATATATGCTAATATATATGTGTGTTGATGGATTTATGTTGATATCCTTATATATGGCATTCCACGAATACCATGTTGAGACAATATTTCTTCATATATTGAGAGCACAAGGTGTTCTATAAATGCTCCCTAGCTAAAAGGAAGTGTTAAAGTTGTAGCTTCAGTCGGATAAATTCGATCTAAGATACATTGTTATTATTGGTAAATCATCATTTTCTATATGTTTGTGTGTAATAATAATATATATTATTTTAGGCAAGAGTCTACAACACAATGGTAAATTGTGAGCCTCTTATTGAAGAGGTCTTGGGTTCAAATCTACCCGTGCTTAATAAAATAATAATTAATAATGCATATTAATTAATCTTGGCTTCGGCCTCTTACCAATCAATATATATATATATATAGATGTTAATATATACATATATACTATATTAATTATTATTATTATTATCAAATTAAATGGTGATTAAACCTTGGAGACATGTCTATTCATGAAACATGTCTTCTCTCATACTTATATGAGATCCAAATCTACATTTGGAATATATCAATAACAATGGCAATATAATTACATTTGTAGACACGATCCATGTTACTTTAACACAATTGACTTAAGACTCTATTGATGACATGTCTACCATCACAAGTGCAGTGAAAAAATTGCTCAAGAGACACGAAAGATTTAAGAGTGATAGTACAACTAAGTCGAACAATTTATGACAGATAGTGAAAATTTTGATAAGTCCATCAAATCTATGATGTTTCAGAAGATAAAATTTAAGGATTTATGATATTTATTCAATTATGTGTATAATTCTATGGTCACGCATGATTTGGTTTACAAGAAGACATGTTTTGGCTTGATTGAAGGAAGTTCAAGAAGGAAAATTAAGATAAGATAATATTATTAATGTCCAACAAAAGACCACAACGAGGGTCTATGGGACTGGAAGCTTACGCAAAGAAAATAATAGACAAATGGAGCACCAAATGGTGTTCACAAAAGAACAAGTACAACAAAAGAAGAAGGCAGGAGACATCACGAAAAAGATTAGGTATCCATCCTCGCAGGGAAAAGATTCTATAGTGACTGATCAGTGCGGCTACCAGAGGCCCTATGATGAAGTTGAGTGCTACAAGAGGAGTGTCGCTGGCGAAGAGGATCCCACAAATTTGGAATGACCTAGATTAGGGAAACTATACAAACGCTTCACACCCTAAACAGGAGTTAAGGGAGAGAAGAAGGTCGTAATAAGCTATCTCTGGGCCTGACTCTTGGGAGATAAAAGCTGTAAAGTATGATCATGAAGTTACAAGGACTCACAGAGATAGAGCGCAATGCAACGCTGATCGAAATACCTGAAAAAATCCAAAAGGAACCTGCAATCTCTAAACAAACAGTAAAATCTCCCTCTAGTCTCATAGTTTATGGGGGATCTGAAAAGAAAATGAGTCTCAGATTCTGCCTCAGCTAAGGTACAAAGTCTACACATTTGATCCTCTCTAGCAATTTGGTGATTGACTTGGATCCAAAGTCTATATGAGCCCACCCTAAAGGAGCCAAGGGAGATACGTAGGGCGTGTGTCTAGAATCTGTGTAAGTACTTAGGGCAAACAATAATCCCATCCCCACTATCTAAGAAGTGCTCGGCATAGAAAGCCATCCTCGAAAAGAGTCCCCTTGGAGGATCCACCCAGGTTCGTATGATATATTGCTTGTAAATGTCAAGTTTGACATGCCCATTCAACTCCTATCGAGAGGGAAGCAGATAAGCAGGAGTGTCTAATGAGAACTAGTATGGAGGGAGATGGTCGATGTCATTCCCAACTGAACTCAGCAGGATAGTAGCTTGAGTATACCAACAGTGGGCTCTAGTGGCTATTTTAGAGTCTGTAATAGCAACTGAAGAGTAGTAAGCCAAGTAAGGGTATTTGTGTTGGCCTTCAGCCGAGTCTGCAAAACCACAAAGATGGTGGAGAAACCAAATCATGTAAAAAATGGTTGCAAGCCTAAATGGGTGAGCTCCAAACTTAGCCAAAATAATACTGTGGGGGGTAGATTTGTGACATCTAATAATCCAACGGAAGAGCAGAGTCTAGGTAGGCTCGATCATGGCCCAATTTGAGTCTAATGTTTGTGTTCGAATGTTTGTGTTTGATCTCTAATTTGTAAAATTTAGGTTGTTTGTAGTAGATCTTTCACCATGTAAAGTTGTTTGATGATGTGGCAATGGTGTGAAAGTAATGGGTTATGATCGATCAATTATGCATGGTAGTTGTGATTGAATTTCTTGAAGTTGTGCATGATGATTGGAAAAAGTGAAATAGCCAGATGTTCTTTGTTGAATCAATGTTTGAATCAAATGGGTGATCAAACAGTACTAGCTAATGATGGATTTGTGTCTAGTAATATGTTTTGGTAAACCTAAGGTGGATTTCAGGTGTAACACATTTAGGTTAAGGCAATGGTTTCCCTAATGTTGAGATGTCTATTTATATGGAAGAATGCTATATTTTTTAAACAGTGAGATCAAGAAGGTTGAATGCTTGCAAGCAAATGAAGATAATGAAATGAATTGGATCTATACAAACAATAGTGAAGTCATATTTCTAGACCTCCTTTTTAAATCCTAATAGGTTCTCAAGTTCAAAGCCTCTAACAAAGTCACTTTTAATAGGGTGACCAAGATTGTAGCAGATCTGAAGATAATTCCTTTAACAATGTGGCTCATTAGTTTGAGTTAAAAATCCTTTATAAATGTTACCCCTAACAAAGTAAAGCTGTTAACATGGCTAGAGGAAAATCCCTTAATTAGCTAATTCTTAACAAGGCTTGCTCCTAATCAAACATTATTGTAAGCTCCTAACAGGGACAAGCCTTTAACAAGACTCATCTCAAAAGAGTGCAAAAATTTGTGGGTATTAATTCTCGTTGTGATTTTCCCTCTGACCAAGGGTTTCCACGATAAAAACATTAATGTGATTGTGTTATTTATGTGAATGTTTGTATTAGTTGTCTTATTGATAGTTTCACAAGTTAACATATAATGAGTGAATAAGTGTTAAATTTGGTATTGGTCAATTAGTATTGTTAAGATATAGTTAATGTTTGACTGATAGAATATTGGTCAATTTTTGATGTGTTTCCATACACGCAAAAAATAATAGCCAGTCTTGTCCATTTCTTTGGATCATATTGGGCTTCATTTCACCTCCTTTGCAAGGTAAAAGCACCTAACTCTATGCACATATGACTTATATATAGTCAAGTAGAAATCTAGGTCAAGGTGACATTTGAAGGACACCTTTGACAATTCAAATTTTTAGTTATAACCTATCTTCATTGCTCCAATAGGGACAAAAACCTTTGTTTGTAGAGTATGTTAGGCGAGGACAAAACCCCTCCACCTAAATTTAGTATTTACTCGAAGTTGGATTTCAAGATCAAATTAAATTCCAGATTATCATTGCAAACTTTTAGTCGTCCTCTCTCATACAAGGTTTGCCTGGGTTTGCCCAAGGTATGTATTGAGTGTACTCAAGCATACCCGGAAGCACTGAGCCCCACAAAGTAACAAGGAGATACATAATTTTACGTTTTTGCATTCTAAAACTCTAAAATGCCTCTAAAAGCATCATTGGGTTTTCTTTGATCTAAGACCTTTTGTAGCTTAGTCTCTCGAGTCCCCACCAATTATTGGGAACTTTTGTCATCTATGAAATTTGATTCTAATTAGCAAGTCTAAGAACAATGACCAAAATCAAGAACCTAGACATCAAAAATTATCACTATTGATACCAATTGATCAAGTATAAATATTTGGTATTTTCAGTTAGCATTTTATATTTATCTTTATAACTACCGTTTTGACATTTCACATTGATCAAGGATGAAGTATCATATGATAAAATTTATTTAGTTTCACAAATTTATATTTTTTTGAAGTTTGTTTGTATAAGAGACACTCATGTACCCAAACATATCGTTCCCAAGGTCAAAAGAAATTGCCCCTACTATAGCATACTTGATTCTTGTAGTTGCTCCCGTACTACCCATACCCGTATTGGCAACTTCTTTCAAGAGAATAACTATCAAATGTGATAGCCACATCGGACATTGAAAACCCTATACATACTTCCCTTCCAAACCAGATCTACGAACTTAAGAGGGAGATTGTAGCAAGTACAAAACTATAAGGTACGGACATCCACTCTAGCTCATTGCTAGGTGTCTATTCATTCATCTGATCACTGCCCTTTGAAGGTTTTTACACCTCAGACTTAGTGTTAGGGTGCAAGTAGATCCCAATATTTGTGGGTAATAGCACCCCTGATTTTCCATTTGCAAACAGAGATCAATTGCAGGATACATCACAAACGCACTAGGTTTCTAGAGGCTGGGTGCTCCATCAGGGTACTGCAAGAAATTATCAAATATGTGAATTTTCATCAAATTTGAATATAATCGTTGCTGAAGACATTCAGTGGTATGTCGTTGTGTTGAATTCTTGAGGTTAAATGTTACGAGTGACATAATCAATCCGAGGTCATCTCCTTGCAAGGACACGTCTTTGTGAACTTCTGATTCAGATGTTTGGATAGTCCTTTGAACTTAAAAGCTTGTACATACATCATTATATGGTTGAAAATATCTGATATTTTTAACTTGTGAGTGCACTAATGTACTAATCGTTTGTAGTGAGTGAATCTAATTTTGGTTTTGCATGATTATAAATGGCCGATCATGTCGAGGACTTGGATGCTTACATGAGAAGACAAGCAAATGATATAAATGCTCGTGCAGATGATGCTGAATGTGACTAACACATTTAACCACACCAGATCTGCACAAAACACTGCAAGAAGGGAGTAATTCAACTTGGACCGGTCTGGAAATCACACTAATAACAACAGAACTCTAGTTGGATTAGCAACAAGACCTTACCAGCCTACCATTTTTCCTAGAGTTTTCAGCCACCAACCATGTTCAAAATGACTCCAAAACCTATGATGAGAACACGACTTGATCCTAATGTCAGAGACCACATCCCATTTGATCATTATAGTAATGTTTGTTCAATGAGCTATGCAGCAGTTCAATAGTGATTCACTATTAGCAACTAAAACAGTTATGCATTGTTTCTATAATGATCATTCAGTTATGAACTTTTTTCTTCATAGTTCATATATAAAATATTTCTTCTTGGTTCTTGTTTCAGTTTTAGAAACTCTCGCATGTAATCTCTATTTAAGGAGTTTTGGTCTCCTTTGTAATTCAATATTAGTTGATTATCATTTCAAACACTTCTTGTCTCCTTTGTAATTGAATAACAGTCCATTATAATTTCAGACACTTCTCACTCTCAATGGTTCAGAAAGTTCACTGCACATGCTTTGGCTCAAAAATTGTATACAAATTTGTAACACCCAGAAATGAATCATTCAATTGGATACAAATTTGAATCGTTGTCCACCCACCTAAATTTACGAAAAATCTTTGTAGAATTAAAATGTCAGACAATTCAATATTTGGAGTATTTGGAGTTTAGCATGCTAACACCATGTCTTCAGGCTGTCGCTTAAATCAATTTTGTGCTTAAATTTAAGCATTATAGTGTTCCCATGAAAAATAAAAATTGTAGGAAAAGGAAAATTTTAGAAATTTTTCCGAGTTTTGTGGAGCGGCTATTTTTTAGCAAATAAAAATAAGTTGTGGGAAAAGACGGGGGGCTAGAAATAAGCAGTGGCTGCTTATTGAAAAAAGTGACAGGTCTTCACCACGTTTTTTTCATACCCTTTTTATTTGTCTGTATTTTAGTTTTCAGAATTATTTGTAAAAAAAATGGTTAAAAATTGATTTAAAAATAATATTTAGAACACTGCCTAAAATTAAGCAGGAAATATTATGATCCATGGGGCCACTAGTTCCACAAATTGTGCCACAAAACAATGAGCAGCTACTGCTAGCAAAAATAAGCTAAGCAGCCGCATGGAGACATGCTCTCAGAGTGCCACCAAAGCAATGCAGTTTACTATTGCAATCTATTGATGCAATTTCTAAACTCATTAAATATATTGTAAAATCTAAATTATTAGACTTTTATGGATTGTGGACTGTGTTACAACTACTTGGTAATGAAATCCCCCAAAATTAGAAATTTAAGAACAAAGAATCTTACTTTCTAATGTCAGATTAGTGATCAAACATCCCAACTTAGGAAGACAATTAAGAATATTATAAATAAATTTATGCAAATAGAGTTCATTGCAAATTTTGAAGAATCATATCAAAGTCCAAATGAACAAGTTATATTACTTTTTAGAGCTGCATCATAAGCTTTGAATCCAAAATATGTAATTGAAATTATAATTTTTAAGATACTAGTCAACTATGGAATTATTATTGTGAGTAAAGTTTATTTATTTAAGGCAAAATAAGGAAATTTCAGAGCAGGAAATTACAATCTCTCTCACTCAACCGTGAGGAAAAATGAAGCTATTAAGTTCGCCATTCTTCATTTGGATCACATAGGTCATGAGTAGAGGCATCATGTATTGATCACAGAAGGGCATCATCGTCATTGTGACGGGTTGATTTCACAAAGCTTAGAGAGATTTGATTAAGGAAATCTTAAGTTCTACTTTAGAGAGTTGACATGTAGGCAGTGAATGGTTCAGTAGATGATTTATATAGTAGAATTTCAACAGAATTCAGTCATAGCACTAGATGTGATGGATTGCAGACTTATCTTGTTTATGAAGGGACTAGCAGAGCCACTCTGGGGTTAAGTGAGGGGTTTTGAGCCAACATCCTTGAATGATGTTATCTGAAGGGCATTAAAATTTAGAGGATTCCGAGGTCAAGAGAACTCCACCCAAAGTACACGAGCAGAGCAATAGGATAGACCATTCCACTACCTAAGGCATCCTTAGAAACCTAGTACGGTGGAAGATTCTAAAAATGCAGCTCGAAGGGAAAAAAATCATGCCTCTCATAGAGAACAAAGAGAACTAGGTCACAGGTGCTTGGGAAAGGTGGTCACAAGTGCTTGGGAGAGGCCATGTATACTATTTAGAGGTGGTTTCTGATGAGGATTCTAAGATAAAAGAGTCATAATCTGAGATTGTTGCAGACGAAGTTGAGCATGTGGATAAGAGAGGAGAGCATTCAAGTGGTGAACTTGCTACACTTTCAAGACCACTTGGGTACCATCCACTTTGATAGAGTATTGTCAATATGTGGAGTGACAATTTGATTGATGCTGGGGCCACCCACTTCATTTGATGAAAGGATTGATGGATAAGATGGCCTTGAGGATAGATGATTATGAGGGCCTTAATGTTTCAATGGCCAATTGGTTTACTATTTCAAACAACAAAAGGATTCAATAGCTTGAGTTGATTCTAGGATGGCACAAGATGTGATATGACTTCTATGCAGTTGGCATTGGATAGACGTATTCGGTTTTGTGTATGCAATGGTAGCACTCACTTGGCAACTTCTCACAAAGTTATAAGACTTTGGAGTTGAAATTCAAATCCAACAAAAAGGAGATAGTTCTTCAGGGCCTATCCAATGGGGATCCCACGCTTGTATCTATAATGAGCATGTAGACAGCGTTATGCAGAGGCAAGTAGCTTGGGCAGCAAAAGTGTTTAAAAACAAATACAAGTCCATTCAGGGATGGGAGGTCTTATCATGTTGACATATATTCTATCTTGAATGAACATAGCACAGCATTCAATAGAATTCACCTAGGTTTACCTCCGAATAACGGCATTTGCTGTGGTTGAGCTAGAGAAAGGGAGAAAACTGATTGTCACTACATCTTATGATCATCCAAGGAGGCACAAGGAACAAATTGAGAAGGCAACTACGTATTTTCTTCATCTAGGATGTTTGTAAAGAAAAAGGATGGTACTATGAAGACAAGCATTGATTAGGAGCCCTCAACAAGCAAACCATAAAATCACTACAATAAGCTATAGGTGAGCTTCATTGTGCAATGTGCTTCTCCGAGTTTGATCTATGGTCAAAATCATCAAATAAAAGTCAAAAATGACAATGTACAACAATTTCTAGGTGTCACTCTGAGCATTCTAGGTTCTTTGTCAGATCATTTGGGTTAAAATGCATCTGCCACATTTCAATCATGCATGACTCATATTCATTCCACGACTGGAAAAGTTCATGTTAGTTTTCATTGATAACATCTTGATTTATAGCAAAACAAGTGAGGGCAACTTGAGGCACACAGCGAAGGTGTCTGGCGTATTAGAGGAGCATTTATTCTACACTAAAGCATCTAAGTGTGAATCTGGCTTGGCTAAGATAGTGACAGATTTGACAAAGAAGGGAGCATTGATTTATAGCAAAACAAGTGAGGGCAACTTGAGGCACACAGCGAAGGTGTCTGGCATATTAGAGGAGCATTTATTCTACACTAAAGCATCTAAGTGTGAATCTGGCTTGGCTAAGATAGTGACAGATTTGACAAAGAAGGGAGCATTCTTTCGGATCATTTAAGCAGAAAGAAGTTTTGACAAGCTCAAGGAGGTAATGAGTTTTTGGCTATTCCATATTTTCGCTTACTTTTGTTTTAGCGAGCAATGCTTCGGGAGAGGGATTGGAAATAGAAATGAGTTCAGCAGCCTTCTTATGAACTTGTTTCTTCAAGGAAAACAGACAGCAGATGGTCATACACAAATGAGGCATATGACAAGGAATATTAAGGTGAACCACTGTCCACGTCCCAACCCTGCTAAGCATGAAATGGACGACTGAGAAAAAAAGCATTGGTGTTACTCTGTGATCGCTATCTGCATCATTCTTGTTTCATATCTTTTGGCATGACAAATCTTTGATATATGCTCTCACGTCTCTCCTTTTTGGGCACTGTTGTAAATATCCTGCTTCTTTTCCATGATCAAGGTACGCTTTTCTTGGTTTATAAAAGGGTTAATGGTTCCTTCTACAATCAAGGAGCTGGTTTTCTTGGTTCATATAAGAGAGGCCATTAAGCAATGTATTTTCCTTTCTCAAACAAGTCCTGCCATTTACAGATGAATGTGGGTGTTTGGCATTCATTCAGTTAATATGTACTTTCTTACAGCCATGTTTATGTTGTACCCCGGTCTGTTTAGGCTGTTGTTCTTGATATAATTGGGTTAGTATACTGTTAGAATATGCATGTGAGGTTTAGTTTATCCTGCTAGATATAAGGTCCTGATGAGACTGCTTCTGAAATAGTATCTATAGACTATCCATGCTTAATAAGCTTCATTGTGTACCATACAGATTTATGGGTCACCTATAAATCAAACCTTATGATACTAAATAATACTGTAAGTCCAAAAAAACCTTTTTTATCTTATAGTTGATAATTCTGACTAGTTGATAAAATATGCCTTTATTTGTATCAACAGTCTTATTGCATTTAATTGTTTGTAGAAGCATCTGAATTCAGTCGCATTTGATATGTGTGTTTAATAGTTAACACCAAATGCCAGTTAGCTCTATTGCAACACCAATATTGGATGCTGAAAACACTTCAATCTGGTGCATTTTTTGTCTTCTAACCGGGAAAACTCTAACTGTGAAATTTGTGCAGTATTTTAGAAAAGTTATAGACAGTGAGAAATTTTGAAAATACACCAGGACAATGGGATGATTTCAGCAGTTTCTTTGTAACTCCATATTCTAAGTGTCTAAAGATTTAAGTTATCTTAAGCCAACCTATCTCTGCATTTGGAAATTGTGGAAAAGAATTATGCACAAGCTTCCTTTTTCTATTTATACCAAAGATACCATATAATAGCCAAATTCAGCAGAAAACATCATGCACTCTTATATTTGCCACAAGCTTTTTATGTCAGCTGTTGTCAATTCAAGCTGATTGCTAGTTGTATGCATTTAGATGGATTGGTACAGGTAATCCATTTAAAGAATGATTTGCCAGTTAAAGCAGCTGCTGTAAAAACAAACTGTTCTAACTTCCAAGTAACAAAAACAAGATAACTATTAAAAATTCAGCTTTATTACAATGAGTAGTAGTACTAATAGTAATGAATCATTTTAACTCGGATTTATTTGTCCAATTTGGGAAGACAAAAGTGGCCAGAATCAGGCACTCCCCTATCTCCTTAATTACTTATTATAGTGATGGAGAGATAGGTTAGGTATCTTTTGGCTTGGTTACAATGAGTTTGGGTTTTCAGTTTATTTATTAAATGTCAATCTCTATTGTTTTTAGATAGAGCCTCAATTTTGTCTATTGATCTGCAGTTTGAATATTTCTTCAAAACAAGGCTTAAATTCAGTTGTATAATAATAAATCTTTGAAACATGTAATCCATATATTCAGTTGCAAGTAACCATAATAGAGATTGGATGTTTGATATTTCCTTTATACATTCACTGATCTTCCAAATCACGTGTAGGAGAACAATGTACTCAATCTTCCATCTCCTCCTGAAGAGCACATCAACAACATTATTATGCTCACTGCATTACATTTGAAAGGTAGAGGTCTGTGATTATAATCAGAGAGGATTGACCGTACATTAGAGGTAGAGGTTTATGATTATAACGAGTCTGGATTGTCCATCTCTCTACAATGCATCATGAGCCACTTTCTTGCAGAATCTGAATGTCGCTATCTCAACCCTGAGTTTCTCTACAAACACATCTGGGTTGCTGTATTCTTGTATTTTGATGATGCCTGGAAGCTATAGATATAGCTGCAATATTTATAGTCAAGAGCAGTGTTTCTGCAGACTACGGATAAATTAAGGAGCAACAAAATAAGGTTTCACTTGATAAAAATAAGATTATTGCAAATTTTTTCTGTTCTCATCATGTAATAGGCAAAGCATATGCCACATTCAACATGGAGTTGCATTTGAGATGGAATCTGCACATACACAAACATATGCAACATTCAACACAGAAATCCACCAGATAGAAACCTGCCAGTACTGAGGGATATTAAGGCAAAAAACAACAATCCTAATTTTTACATGTGAATGTAAAATGTAACAACTAGTTTCACAGATGTGTTCTCATAGTTGCACTTGTTGAAAATATAAATAATTCAAGAAGGATAAAGAAAAAAGGAATTGAAGTTGAGCATTTCTGCTCCCACTGCATTCCAAAAAATGGACATCTCTAGTATAGAAAAGCAAATTTAAAGCTGTTTCTGTCAAAACATGCAAAACATTTGCAAATTACATTCAAGTCCACATATTAAAGTATTTGTGTTGAATCTTTCGATATGGAAATACTTCTGAAGTGAACCTTTGATATGTGGCAAATGCTTTGTTCAATGCTCTCCCCATTCATGGGGCATTCCTGCATAAATTTGATGGGTGGGGATCTTCTTTATATTTACCCCTCTTGTTTACTTATTCCGTTGCTCTATCTTTCGTGCCCTTTCTCACCATAGTGTCCATAAAATAAAGTATATGACGTGAACTTTCACTTGGTAAAAAACTTTCAAAGTAAAACTTCTATATGTAGTGAATCTTTTCTGAAGTGCTCTCCCCACTCAAAGGCTCTGTGCTCATACATAGACTTCATGGTTCAGATAGTTTACTTCTTTATTCTGCTCGGCCTTTCCTCTGCTTCATCGAGCCACACCAGATCCAGGAGTCCTTGCAGTAGATATACTCGGCAGCACCACCCTACCTCCAGCGGTACCTCAAGACAGCCCAGGACCACTGTGCGCCCTCGCCTCAGACCATATCCCTCGTCCTTGGCTACTTCTTGCCTGTGGGAAGTATTTAGGCTCTTCTTGCTTCTTGCTCTGTCTCTTTGCTTGTTGCTTTTCTGCTTTTGGCTTTCCTGCTTTCTTCTTTCGGCGGACACCATTTGGTGCTCCCCCTGCTGGCTACAGCCCTGTTGTAATCTCTTCAGTCCCTTAGATCCGTTTGTTGTCTCTTGTTGGACATTAATAAATTTATCTTATCTTTCGCATCTTGGATACTTTTTCTAGTCCTCTGTGTTTAGTTACTTTGTGTATAGTATAGTGGTTTTAATGAAAAGACTTATTTCACATAACCAGTGTATTTCTTAAGTACATTGAGCTATGTTTGGTCATCTAAGGACATCTGATAGAGTTCCTTTCTTCCTCTCTATGTCTCATGTAAGTCTTTGTGGCTGATTAATTTTACAGAAAGCCAAGTATATTGTGCTGTCAAAAATAAGTAAAGCCTAACAAAGAAATTTATGTATGACAAACATGGCAAACACCATAAAAAACAATTTATGAAAACTAGCTCTGTGAGCTTCAGGTTCAATGAACCATTGCAGAAAAAATAATATACAGAGCCCTCTGACATTAAAAAATTAGTAATAACTTTTTCTCCTATAAACCAAAATGGTTCTTCGGCGAAAATGGAGTAGGTATAGAACACATAACAAACTAGGAAGAACAGTAATGCTGCTATGGAAAATGAATGTAACTTCATATTTGCAACTTGAGATTTCCAATGACAGCATGGTTAGTGCACTTCCAGTTTTTCACACTGTATTTTTTTGTAGAGGTCTATTTCTGGACTAACTAGTTTTTCACACTGTATTTTTTTGTAAAGGTTTTTGCCTGGACTAACTGTTAGGCACTTTTGAATCCATCTAAACAGTAAGGATTTGTGATGCAAGAGGTTAAGCAGTATTTTTATATAAGAATAACCACAATATACCTTCAAGAAAATAAAATAAAAATATAAAATAAAACAAAATATTTAAGACACCTCCACAAGGTAAGAAAAGCTGCAACACATTTATCTGCAGACTAAATTATAAAGCCCTTTGAAGTAAACAGTGATAATATTCGCTAGATCTGCACTGTAGAATCTCACACAGCATCTGACAATCCTAACACAAAAGAAATATGTATATTTGGAAAGCTATGATACCCTTTGCTAATCCTCCGGAACAGTGTTTTCCAAGCCTTCCAAACAGTGTGTTATTGGTTCAGCAGGATCAACAATTCCCTGTGTACAAAAAACTTGCAAGATTATAATGCATGCTAACAAGGAGCCAAGTTTTATAATGACAAGGAAAAGGCTTCATCTAAATCAAAATGGTTATTCTCTAGTTTTTCAACTGTACCTAAATAAGTAGCACTGCAAGTAAATTTGGCTGAAGAGAGCAACAAAATGCCCTCTAAATTGATGTTACTATGTAAACAAATGTGATCATATCTAAACATTTTAAATTAATTTATCACAAGAATAATCTAAACAGCTTCCTAGATGCAGCCAGCTTATGTAATCCTACCTCCTCACTTTGAACAGATTCTTTTGAACATTGTTCCACATTCTCAACATCTTTTGAGGGATCATTTGAATTGTTTAAATCCAACAATTCACAAATTGCATGACCATAACCTGTGTGCATTAAAGGCATTTCGTTGTCATCCTTTGCATGCCTTAATAGTCCAGCCAAGTTTGAAAACTTCCTTTCACTTCTGCAAGAACTCGAGCAATGTTAGCTAGAAAGAAAAAGTAAAGTCGCAGTCAACCAATTTATCCAAATCATGCAATATGTTCAATACCATGATGATGCTTGACACCAAGAAAAAATAATTCACGGTAATCCATATTCAGGAAGGGAGACTTACACAGAAGACGAACTAAGGCATACAAGACAGTCAAATTCCCTAGACCCATCACGAGATTGATAAAGATGCCTCAAAAGAGGGCAATCTCTAAGAAGGTCCTGGAAAAAGTTAATTACTGATCTTTCTTCTTTATCCATTCCATTTGGCTGCAACTCTGCAGCTGGTACTTTTCCTTCATCTTTTTGAGTGCACTCTGCTGTGTGCCCCTCCTCAACAATTGGCAATGAAGACTCCTTTGAGCTACCTTTATAGAGTTTTGCTAATAGAGTGGAAATTTGAGCAGATGCTCTCTGCTTCTCAATTGAAAAGGAATCACATTCCTCAATCTCCTCAAATGTAGCAGTATTTAGATTAAGTTTGTCATCAACAGTTTTACTGCCAGTAGACAAAGACTCTTGCTCGTCACTAGAACCGGATCCAGAACCAGAATTACCTGCTTTTGTTGTTGCATTAGCACTGAGATCCTTTTTCTCTGGCACTTTCTCATCCAACAAACCTTCTTGCTCAGCAGGTTCAAGAACAACTTCCCCAGCTGAGCGAACTGCCTTCATCTGTGCACTTGTCTGTTTTGCTTTGAGATTATGCAATCGAAAATATTCATCTGCCTGAGAAATCCGGCCAGGAGGCCACTCTCTCTTTCTTTTTGTTTCCCATCTATTACTGCGGCACATGGGATTTTCCATGTCTCTTTGTGGAAACATTGACCTAGATCGTCCATATGCAAACATTCTTCCATCCAGAGAAACTGAATCCCCACCATGAGGACCACCAAACCCCGGAGGCCATCTACTAGATTCTTGTTGATGCATGAAAGAAGATCTATCTGAAAAAGAATAAGATCTAGAAAATCTATCCTTCTCAGTAGCTGTAGAATGTTCTAGCTCCCCATCCTCTTCTGCAGGCCTGTTTGCCCAAATCCTAGTGGACTCCAAACCAGAACCCCTCAAATTCCAACAGGACTTGCCAGAATCCTCGGCGAGATCATCATCCCTAGAATTCTTTGAACCTCTACCTGATGAAAACTCCCCACCGTTCCTGCCCCCGTGAATTGGAAACAAGCGCCTATCCGAACAGTGTTCAGCATCCACCACTTTATGTCTTGTGATAGATCGTGCTTTGGTTGGAACTTGCCCTTGACTGCATAGCTGGACAAGATCAACACTGTTAGACGAAACCCCACCAATGCTCCGATCACTAACTTTGCTTCTTAAATCTTGTTCATTTGCAAAATGACCTCTACTAGTATCTGCAGGAGATGACCCCCGTGAATCCTTTGAAATAACATCTGTCTTTATATTGTGTTGGTGCAATGGATTTTGTGTATCCCTCTCATTCCAATATGACTCCCTCAACTCTCCAGACTCTGTAGGTCTATCCTCCTTGTCGATAATTGCACAATGTTGCACCTCAGGCTTCTCTGTTTTCCTTCCAATAGGGTCCTCTGTACCTAAGGACTCCTTAGTATTGCTGACTGATGAACAAAGAGGCTTTGAATCTGTTGTATCTGGAAACTCAAAATTTTCTAGATCAGAGTCGGAATCACCCTCAACCCCACTTTTACAAGATATAGAATCCATAACTCTTAGCCCCTCCCCTAAGTCTATAGCCATTTTCTCTCCATGATATTGCGTTAAGTCATCAACAGCAGTCTTACTAGCACACAATTCAATACATTTGTCAAAAGAGGGACCAGACTTACTGTCTCCTAGATTCCAGTCCCGCATAAAGGCCTTGAAATTTCCTAATTTTCTATCCTTTAACTGTTTTTTAGCATCCATGGTATCATCTGCAACTTTTCTTTTTACACCCACTAATATTTCAGAAGTTCCAAAGTCAAGCTTAGCTTCTTCATCCCTTACAGTCAAAGATGATGAGCCAGATATAGCCTCCATTGCCATGCCAACATACCAAGCAGAACTAGGACTGCCGTTCTCATTCGCCAATAATTCTTTTTCACGAACCCTGACCTCAGGACATTCCTTGGGCAATCTTGCAATGTTGCCATTCTGTCCCTTGTGAACCAAGCTATTGGGTGGCAGAAGACCCTGAGAAACCAAATATTCTGCTGCAAGCCGGCCAGCTTCCATCATTATATCAGCTTTCCGGGCCATTGAAGGTGGTTTGGGCAAACCTCTCCCAACGCCACGCCCTGCGCTCTTGAAATCAGATGACTGTGATATATTCCGCCAACCCAAGTCCGGGCCACTGCGAACAGAAGGCTGCCCAACTCCAAAAGAATTAACCCGCAACCCCTCGCCAGGGGTTCGTTGTCTAGTGTGCATTATCGACTCCAAGTCTTCCCTTATCCTGCTCTTCTATATTTTATCCTCCGATCAAACCCTAAAAAACACAATCCTTCCTCTTCTCAGCTCATAATTGTCAATTTTCAACTATCATAAATGTTTATCAAAAAAGAGAAGGCAAAAAAAAACCTCCCTACCCTCAGCTCCCAATTCTCAAATTCTACCACACAGATCCTAAAAGTTTACCCTTCGCCTTCTCAGCTTCAAATTCCAGTTATTCTAAAGCATACCACTCTGGCATCCATTTCATCTAACTAAACGGCGTGCAGATTTCAACAATAGCCCCTCCCGAACCATTCACTTAACAGTAAAAATGTCTCACGGAGATGACAACATCACGAAATCTACGGCAAAATCCCCACACTAGCTCAAGTCTCTTTTCACAAAAATCACGACCTTGCACTAAATCCCTCACTGACCAAGCATTCAGATTTCAAACCCCACGTTGCTGAATAATCGGTTAACTGCATTTTCACCGACGCCCACAAACACCCTTTTTTTTTTCCTCTAAGAACATCTTTTCACCACAAACACCTTCACACAAAGAGAATTTAACAGCTACACATTCATCGTCTCACTGCATTGTTGCTCAATTCAACCGTACTAAGAAGCAAAACCCTAGATTTCTAAAGTAATTCACAGGATTAACTCAATTTTTACTAGAATTTTACAAAATCTTCTGCTTACCTTTTCGATAACCACATTGTCTTTGAGCCTTTTCGATCTCGCAACCCTCTGAAAACAATGAAAACCTTTCTATTAAAATAACAGCAAAAAAGGCCAGAACAGAGGCTTCTGTATTTATAAGAGTTCCAGATTAATTTAGAAATAAAACAATACGAGTCAGCCATTTACGGACATCAATATACAAATACGCTATCATAAATACGTCGTGTAATAATATTTATTATTTTTAAATTTACCTCGAGAGAAAAGATGCTAAAGAAAAGAAAAGAAAAGAAACGATCGGTGGAGAAATTTTTTTTAAGGAAAACAATCTTTTAGATCATGAAGTATGATCTAAAGTAGTGATGGTTAAAATTGGCATACAATTATTACAATTAAGAGTGTGTCTTTCATTTATTTTATATTATTTGAAGGATATAACTTTGCATCTTAATTTGATTATATGATGTAGTTTTATTTCTATTTTTTATTTTCATGATTTTAATTCAGTTTTCAATTTTAAAGATTTAAGAGGTGTTGTTAATAGTCATAATTTATAGTATAAAAATGTATTTTATGACAGTATGATGTAAATGGTAACTATGATGGTTGTGATTCTTTCTATCATATATATCTCACTACGTGGTAGCCTTGGTGTTTCTTGTTGGACTTAGCTTCACTCAAGCTTTTTTTGTATCTTTTATTTTGACCATGCATATTTCTTAGACTGACTTTGTGAGTATACATTATATTGGTACCCAACTTTCAAGTGTTGAATTTGGCTTAGTCTAGCCTTCTTTGTACGTTTTTACCTATAAGGCAAATTCAAAGGTAAGTTACCTATCATGTGTTTTAATTGCAATAAGGTTGGTCATATTGCTACTAGATGTCTAGAAAAGAAGAACAATAGAAGTGAAGACAAATACAAAAGTAGAAGAGATGAGGACAACAAAGATTACAAAGACAAAGGCAAGAAGTCTTCCTACATTGCAGAAGAGGAAACCAAAGATGGATCTGACGATCATGCTGATGAAGTGGGTGTATAGTGCAATGAAGGATGATTCTGATGAGGATGAGGCAATTGCATTAGTGTCTTGTGTGAACAAGAATGACAGATGGATCATTGATAGTGGGTGTTCACATCACATGACTGGAGACAAAAGTAAGTTCATTACCTTGAATTAGTATGATGAAAATAGTGTAAGGTTTGGTAATGATGCACCTTGTCTAATAAAAGGAAAAGGATCTATCAAACTCACAGAAAAGATTGTATATGGCAATGCTTATTATGTTGAAGGACTTAATTATAATTTGTTGAATGTGTCACAACTGAATAGTTCAGGTTGCAAGGTTGAGTTTGAGAACAAGATAGCTAAGATATATGATACTGATGGAAAACCAATTGGAAAAGGTGATCAAACTAGAGGTAATCTATTCTACCTTGATTTGAATGATGCTACTTGTCTAGTTGTAGAATTTGATGATGTGTGGTTATGGCACAAGAGGTTATGTCATGTTAATTTTGATAACTTGATTAGTATCAGTAACATGAGACGAGTTAGAGGTTTGCCTAAGTTGGAGAAACTTAACGATATAATTTGCTAATAATGTCAATTAGGCAAAATGACAAAGTCTAGTTTTAAGAGTAAGACTCATACATCTAAAGGAATTTTGGAGATTGGTCATAGTGACTTGTGTGGACCAATTGATGTGTAAAGCTACAAAGGTGATTCGTACATTATGCTATTTGTTGATGATTATTCTAAGATGATGACAATTATGTTTCTGAAATAGAAATTTGATGCTTGCCAAATGTTTAAGTGGCACTTAGCAAGAGTTGAGAAGGAAATAGGTAAAAGCCTGAAATGTCTAAGATTTGATAGAGGAGGAGAATTTATAGCAAATGAGTTTAAGATGTTCTATAACGATAAAGGAATCAAAAGATAGACATCTTCACCTAGGACCCCTCCACAAAATGGAATTTCTGAAAGGAGGAACAGATATGTAATGTAATGTGCTAGGACACTCATGATGGAGAAGAATGTTGCTTTGAAATATAGAGAGAGGTTGTAAGTACATCTATCTATACCTTGAAGCGTGTGCAAGTCAAGAAAGGTACTCATTCAACACCTTTTGAACTATGGTATGGATACTCACCCAATGTAAAATATTTTAAGGTATTTGGAAGCAAGTGTTATATTCTCAAAGGTTTCATGAATGGTAAATTAGATGCAAAAAGTGAAGAAGGTATATTCCTTGGCTATTCCACAAAAAGTAAAGCTTGTAAGTGCTTAAATACTAACACTAACAAAGTTGCGAAAAGTGCAAATGTAAAATTTGATGAATACAAGAAGGTTCACGAAGTTGAATCTATAAAGGAACCAGAGGAATACAAATCTTTTGTATACTTTTATGAAGGTATGCCTACTGATGAAGATGTTGTAAATCAATGACAAGTTTCAGTGACTATCGAGTCACATACAATGAATGTCAACTTTCATTCGGGAACCGAGTTGCAATCAAGTGCTAAGTTGCAAACTGAAGTCAAGGCACATTTTGATTCTGAGATTAATGTACATGAAAGAGATGTTGAATTACCTGATAGAGATGTACATAGCGATTCAGAAGTTGATAGACCTAATGAGGAAAATAGAGCAGAACCAAGATTGTCAAAGTATGTAGTGCCTCTCCCATTTGATTTCTATGAGTCATCCTAATGGATGCAACCTTGTTGATCTTTCGTTGTGAAGACATTGTGATTGGGACCATGAGTGGTCTACACTCTTGAGGTGATTGGATTTACGTTACTATATCTATTGCTTTGATTATGCTTATGGTTGATTTATGAGATTACGATGGGATTTATGGTTTATTGAGGTTTGTGTTAGTGGTTACTAGGATCGATGGGGTGTCATGTTGTTATTCTATGATTACCTAGAGATGTGTGTAGAGATTGCATTGTGTACTATTATCTTACTACACTGGACTAGGTTCCTATAGTAGTGGTTAGTCATGTATATAATTGTGTTCACTTATGTATTTTAAGTGTCTTTTTAATGTTGTTTAAACAACCATTATTAAATGCTTAAATGATTAGAAATGGATTGTCTATGTTGCATTCAATAGTTATGTGTTGTGGATATTTACCTTGTTATATTTTGATCCAAGAGATACTCGTTACTCATGTTATGTTTTACATTTGAGATGACCTAAGGGTTAGATGTTATACTTTGATTTCAGTATCATAGATGTTAGACTACTATGTTGTTCAGTTGATCATATTTGCATGATGATGTCATTTTGAGATGATAATATATTTTATGTAATATCTAGTTATCTAGTATTTGGACATAGCTCTAATTATGCTATCTAATGGATTAATGCTATGGTTATTTACTTCATTCTTACTTCATTATGTTATGTGTGAATGTGAGTGATGTAAATAGATTATTTCAGTATAATTGAAAAAATGGTTAAATTATGTGATTTAATGCATTTATTACTTTGGCTAAGTTATTATATGCAATTACACTTGATCGTGTATTTGAGTGTGCAGGGTTTATATCCTTGGCAGTGGCACATGAAATTAGTGATTCAGCCATTCATATTTTACCAATATTGTCCTGGTATGGTTGATGTATCCTTATTTTAATTGATTAATTAATCCTTATAGTAATTATTAAATTCAAACTCATTTGCATTTTGTGATTAGACCAGTGAGCGTGTATGTGCATTTAGAGGTTCGCATTGGTACAAAAGTTGTTAAGGAAATTTCTATGATTTTAGGTTTTCGGGTAGCTTTTCCATAGATGAATTCTTATTTCTAAGAATAGCCTGTTTTCATTTGGGTCGATTTGGGGTTCAACTAGGTTGGTTTTTTATTTGCCCTACTCGATTATTCACTCAAAAAGTGAATAAGTATTGAAAGAGGAGTTTAATTCCTCACTTCTCACTTTTGAATTAGAAAGTTTTCAGAGTAAAACCCAAAATCCTCTTCATGAGGATTTACTATTCTGTTTCTTGTGGGAGCTACGAGCGTGGGATCATCACTAGATCAGTTTCGTTGGATCCAGCTTGTGGAGACCTTGGATTGCCACGATTTTTGGCTACTTCTGTGAGGTTTTTATTTTATGGTTTAGATTCTCGTTTTTCCCTTTTGGCTATGAGGTAGAGCTCTCTTGTTTTATTGTTTTGGCTTTGTTTCTACTTATGTTTTTGGTAGTAATTTGTTAGGAGGTTGAGAACTAGTGTTCCCCTCCATTTCTATATGCTAGCTCTACCCGGTTGGGCGAGTATGAGCATTTCCCTATTTTTCAACATGAGGGTTTGGTGTTTTACACCGTTATGTTGGCCGTTTTTACATACGGACTCCAAACCCAGATTTTATTTGATTTTTGTGTCTTTTTTCCCTAAGAGCAAATGGATTTTAATTTTGAAGTTTTGAGTTTTGAGGTTTTTTGCCTCGATTTGTGTGTCATTCAGTTTTCTCAAGTTTTCTTGGCATGATGTTGGTCGTGGATAAGGATTATCCGTAGGATGTCAATCAGACCATTGTTTCACTTTTATGTTGCATTGGGATGCGTGATGCATCTGTACCCCTGACTTTGGATTTGGTTGAGTGATTTTATACATAGTGTTATTGTTTCTTTTGGACCCTTGTTATTTCATAGACACTAGGATTCGTGTAGAATCCTTACTCTAGATTGACGTCGGTTGAGTGAGTTCATGATGTTTGGTCTTGTTGCATCATTGAGATTCATGTAGAATCCATACTCTTGGATTGAGGTCGATTGAGGGAGTTCATGATGTATGGTTTTATTATTCTTGGGATTCGTGTAGAATCTGTCCTCTCGAGTTATTTTTGGTTGATTGATATTTTTCTTGTGTTCTCATCCAATCCTTGTGATATGATCTTCATGATGGGGGTGCACCACACACAAGCACATGCACATGTATTTATCGGGTGACTTGTGAGGCTCGATCTTCCATGCACTTATAGGAAGTTATGATCATTTGGAGTTGGGTTGGGATTATGCATGCTTACAGGCACTCATTGTTTAATGAGCATGGGTAAGGTAGGGCAGCATATGGAGGGGGCTTCTATATTTGCAACTTGGTGTCCATGCCTAGAGTGTTGCATGAAAAGTTTTAAGTAAGAGATAACTAAATAAAATGTGTCAGTGGTAATAAAACTTAAGATAATTAAAACTAGATTGTGCACTTTTCATTGGGAAGAGTAGCTGCTAATACTGGCTTGGGCTTGTCGATGCCAAGCGACTCTCCATGATGTCAGCACCTACATAGTAGCCCACTGAGTGTCTGACCAAGACCTATAATACTTTTATTGTCTCATGATCTTGGTTTCAGTCATCATTACTGTCTGGTGTGAGTGTTAGCTATGGATGTTTTGTTTTACGTGTGTTTGTGGTTGGATCATTATCTCCATCAACATTACAAGAGTGGACCTATAGGTTTCATGTGGTTGGGAGGCATAGCTACCTATACCATTGCTAAGGACTGGTGTAAAGAGATGTTTTCACTTGGTACTTTGGGTTTCAGAGTATGCTTTCTTGTGATTTATGCTTTCATTTTCTTGCATATCATGTTTAGATGATGTTAGTTTATTTGACACATTCCCTTATTATGATGTTTAGCATATGATTAGATAATGTAATTTGCTTAGTTGGATTATCTATTGCTTATTGGATTAGCATGTTAGATTTTATGTTCTTATGATGTTATTATGCTTTAGTAATGACATCCTCATAAGACAACACTGACTATCTAGTTGGCAATTTGGGATGTTACGCGCAGGGGATGGCTAGGACCTTCAAGGTTTCATGATGTTGTTATGGTTAGGAGGAATCACACACGATTTTTAGTTGTGTTGGTGCTTATATGTTCATGTTTACTTTATATGATGTTTGGTTTATGAACCATGTAGTACATTGTGATGTTGCTTTCCGCATGTTCTTTCATATATTGTTACGGTTTAGATGGATAGATGTTCCTCTTTCTTGTTTCATGGCATCTTGTCATTTATGCTCTCGAGTGTTCATTCCTTGATCTACATGGATCTGGTACTCCCTGGTGTGGAGAAAATCTTCTTTCTATCTTTTTATTTCATATTTTCCTGGTTTGTTGTTGTGGATCCTCGCACGAGATTGTATTTTTGCGTGAGATTGTACTTTCTCATGGGAGAGTGCAAAGGTTCGCATGTTGTGCTGAGTTTCCTCACGTAGCTCATGGTATATCCTCATGCGAAGCCCCACACTAGTGCAGTACTTTTGATTGTTAATTTTGGCATTTCCTCATGTGAGATAGTGCTTCCTCGTGTGGCTTGGTGTACTTTCTCACATGAAGAGGTACTTGCGCAAGAATATCAGTTGTAATTTCTCTTGCACGAAAAATATGGGGCATCTCTGATGTTTTTCAGATAACGCAATTTGGACTTTTGAGTACCCTTTAGGAATGCTAGTGTTCCATGCTTCGAGAGATTGGAGTTTTTAGGTTCTATTGTCATCCTGAATTTTTGTCGTTAGTTTGAGTGTATCAGTTTGGTTGTGGCATATGAAGATTCATTGGTTGATGGGATTGTTGGTAAAATCTTCTGTTGTAATCTTTGTGATCCCTATATGATGTTGTCATGTGCACTCATACTCATAAAAAAAAAAAAATCTTGGCTAGTATTGAATCCTTGTTCTAAGGATCTTTGGGTGGGGCATTAGATCTAGTATCAGAGCCCATGTTCAAACATTGGGATCTTTTTGTATATATTACTCATATGGTTGATGTTGCATTGTGTGAGTGTGAGTGTCTTGGTGAGAGCTTGTGAGTTTTCTTGCTTTGGTATCTAATTATGATGGACTTGCTTGTTTTGTAGATGCAACTAGAGCAATGTGAGGAGAAGGAAGTGAGTCTTCCTTGTTTTGTAGATGGAATCAAAGTGCCTTGTTTGGTTGGTTGCGTGTGTGACCCTTTTTAAATGGAGTCGTTGATTGGTGTCCATGTGTTGGCCTTGAATGCCTCTTTTTGTTCTCCTTGTGGAGCAAGGTGCATTTTTTCCCTATTTCCTCCTTTCGTAAGTAAATAAATGAACCTTATATGTGATTTTGTGTTATGTCAATATGGTAATGAAATGGTTCCTTTCATTGAGAAATGAGTGTTTACTGTGAATCAATGCACAGAAGTAGGTTTTGAATTTTATCCTTTGGGTTAATGACTTAAGTCCCCAATCTGATTTCTTCATAAGCTTATGGAAATTTGTATTAAAATTAATGGATATCTAAATGTTGCATTGCATGGGAAAATAATTAAGGAAACTAATGTAGTCTGCATATGCATGAGATTATTGATCATATACCGCTTCATGTGTGTGAGTGTGTTCTCTAACATTGCTAGGATGATGTATTCCTTAGCATTGTGTGGAGGTTTATCCCTCTTGCATGACTATTCCCGGTCATCACATGTAATGTGACTTGATTGATGCCTTATTTTATTTGGCTGGAGGTACTTTCCTCATGTTGATGAGCTAGCATTGGTTTTTAGTATTTTCCTTTCTTGGACTAGTCATCAAATTTTCTCTATCGCTCTCTTTGTGGTTTTTGTCACACTTGAATTACTATTGAAATGAACTCTTTTGTGATTTATTGTTGGAGTAAAATTCCCCATTTGGACTTTTTCTTTTGGTTCATGATGACTATTTTGAATGTGTTTTATCGCTACCGAGTTGTGTGTTGTGACTCTATCACGTTCATCTCAAACCTCTGGTAGTATGTACAAGAGATAATATCATAGAGAACATACTAGTGTGCTTGTAGTAGATGTAAAGTGTTAGCATAATTGGATGGTTTAAATGATGATTAAACGTTGTTAGAAAGGTTAATCTTTCCTTGGATATATATATATATTAATTGGGATATTCCAAGGGTCCCTAAATGTAGTTTGTCCACTTGTACACATGTGGAGGACATGTCATTGTTTGTCCTTTAGTCCACATGTAACGACAACTCTTGTTTATTTCTTTATTTAGTTTATCCTCCTTAAGAGGATTGTGACACTTTGCACACACCTATTATGAATGTGGCATTCATAGAAATGGGAGTTACAAATGTAACTCCTCTCTCATCTCTATATAAGAGATGCTCCTCCTTCTTTCTTCAACACACTCTTAGCACTTGATGTTATTGTATTGAGCTACTTTTTCTCCAACACTCTCTCTCTCTCTCTGAGAAGAACCTCCTTATAGCAATATCGTGAGAATGCTCGAAATAACAGAATACAAAGTGATAGCAGAACTCAGAATAAATCTACTGATCGCAGGCCACTTCGAGGGGGTCACCTCCTTTGAGCAAGCTCAATACAATAAATTCGTCCGTGCCCATCAAGGGCCTCAACCTATTCTTATATACTGGGTACGATCTAGAAAAGTAATACTACCTATGCATGTGGGATAATAAAATAAACTCACGGGACAACTTACAAAGCATATGCGTCCAACAACTCTACTGTAACAAAATAAACAGAAGGAACACACAGGTTCCTAACATCCCCTCTCCCTTAGAAAAAAGCTTTGTCCTCAAAGCTTAAGGTGTGGAAATTGTTGTTGAATCTGAAGAAGGGGTTCCCAGGTAGCATCCTCTGGTTGCATGCCATGCCACTGAATCAAGACCTCAGAGATGGAGCGAGAGCGAAGCTGGCGAGTGCGCTGGTCAATGATTGCCACCGGCTCCAGGATAATGGATCCTTCCGTATCCATTTCAGGGAGAGTAGTTTGTGCTCTGACAGTGGTACCCAGAACTTTCTTTAGACAAGAAACATGAAAGACTGGATGAATGCGGGAAGAAGGAGGAAGTTCCAGTTTATAAGCAACTGAACCAATCTTCTGCAGAACCTGATAAGGCCCATAAAATTTTGGGGCCAGCTTATGACGCCCTTTCAGCTTTAGGGAGGATTGTTTGTATGGCTGTAGACGAAGAAAAACCATATCCCCAACTTGAAATGAGCGCTCAGAACGGTGTTGATCTGCTTGCTGTTTCATCCGATTACGGGCCATGTGAAGATTATCCTGTAAGGTACGAAGAATCTGATCCCTGCTGCGGAGAACTATGTCAACTGCCTGGACTGGTGAGCTATTGGGAGTGTAGGGAAGGAGCACTGGAGGTGCCTGACCATAGACTGCTTCATATGGAGTCATTTTAGAGGCAGTGTGGTAAGAGGTATTGTACCACCATTCAGCTAAAGGGAGCCACTTGGCCCACTGATGTTGCTGTTCGGAAGTGAAGCAACGAAGATAAGTTTCCAAGCATTTATTGACAATTTCCGTTTGACCATCAGTTTGTGGGTGATAGCCCGAACTCATCTTCAGTTTGGTGCCAGTTTTCTGAAACAGTTCAGTCCAAAAATGACTGGTAAAAGTTGCATCACGATCAGAGACAATGGAAGAAGGGAGTCCATGAAGACGAAATATCTGGTCCATGAAGATTTGTGCAACAGAGGAGGTAGTATAGGGGTGGCTGAGGGCACAAAAATGACTATATTTCGAGAGACGATCAACCACAACCAAGATCACTGTCTTGCCACCGGATTTAGGAAGCCCTTCAATGAAATCCATAGAAATATCAGTCCAAATCCGTGTAGGGATGGGCAATGGTTCGAGCAAGCCAGGAAGGAGGGTCGTTTCACCCTTGTGGCGTTGGCAAGTATCACATTCAGCCACCATCTGTTGAATCGTCTGTTTCATCCCTTTCCAAAAGAAGTTTCTCCTTGCTCGCTCATAAGTTTTGAGGAAGCCTGAGTGCCCTGCTGAAGGAGAAGCATGGAGTTCATAAAAAATAGCCTGATGTAGAGCTGGGTTCTGAGGAAGCACTAGCCGACCCTTGTATCGAAGAGAAGCACCATCCCAAGAGTAATGTGGTATAGCAGAAGGATTATTGGCTAGCTGGTGAATGATTTGAGATAAAGAAGAGTCACTGTCATAGCCCTGCTGAACAGACGCTAACCAATTGGGAATGGGCTTAGAAATAGCGGAAAGGGAAGCTTGATTATCAAATGTGCGAGAAAGAGCATCTGCCACAATATTCTCCTTACCCTTCTTGTAGGTGATCTCATAATCATACCCCATGAGTTTGCTGACCCATTTCTGTTGTGTAGGAGAGGATACCCGTTGTTCCAGGAAGTATTTCAGACTTTGGTGATCGGTTCTGATGCAAAAATGACTCCCTAAGAGGTATGGCCGCCACTTCTGTACAGCATGCAAAATAGCCATCATTTCTTTTTCATAAGTAGAGAGGGCTAGATTCTTACCAGAGAGGGCTTTGCTAGTGAACGCAATAGGATGGTCATCTTGCAGGAGAACAGCACCCAATCCAGTGCCGCAAGCATCACTCTCAATAGTGAAGGGTTTGGAAAAATCTGGCATCGCGAGAACAGGTGTACTGCACATAGCCTGTTTCAGTTGTTCAAATGCAGTCTCAGCAACAGGGGTCCAGGAGAAGGCATCCTTTTTTAACAGAGCTGTCAATGGTGCTGCAATTTTCCCGTAATCTTTGACAAACTTGCGGTAGTAGCCAGTCAACCCCAAAAAACCCCGAAGGCTCTTGAGAGTTTTAGGATGCGGCCAAGTTTTCATGGCATCTATTTTTGTAGGATCC
The DNA here is from genome assembly GCA_028749045.1 of Cupressus sempervirens. Taxonomy (NCBI): domain Eukaryota; kingdom Viridiplantae; phylum Streptophyta; class Pinopsida; order Cupressales; family Cupressaceae; genus Cupressus; species Cupressus sempervirens. Next base: position 799,350,018 of record CM053783.1, on the reverse strand, counting down.
ACCCGCACTCCATGGTGTGCAACAATATGCCCGAGATACTCCACTTCCTCCTGGCCAAACACACATTTAGATAGTTTTGCACAGAGTTGATGATCAGAGAGAAGTTGCAAGACAAGCTCCAGATGATGGAGATGCTCAGCCCAAGTTTTGCTATATATGAGGATATCATCAAAGAAGACCAGAATGAATTTTCGGAGGTATGGTCGAAATATGTTATTCATCACTGCCTGAAATGTTGAAGGAGCATTCGTGAGGCCAAAGGGCATGACTAAAAATTCATAGTGACCATCATGTGTGCGGAAGGCAGTTTTAGGTATATCCTCCTCATTAACCCGAATTTGATGATACCCAGAACGAAGATCTAACTTGGAGAAAAAATGAGCCCCATGAAGTTCATCAAGAAGTTCATCAACAACTGGAATGGGAAACTTGTCCTTTATAGTGAGATGATTAAGTGCTCGGAAATCAATGCAGAGTCGCCATGACCCATCTTTTTTGCGAACAAGCAGAACTGGAGAAGAAAAGGAACTGGTACTAGGGCGAATAATACCTTGCTTCAGTAAGTCACGGACAAGTATCTCGATTTCGGTTTTCTGATGAAATGGGTAGCGGTAGGGCCTGATGTTGGGCGGAACACTGCCAGGAAGGAGCTGAATACGGTGGTCCTCTGGACGAGAAGGAGGTAATCCCACAGGTTCAACAAATATACCAGAATACTTGTCCAAAATGTGTTGGAGATCGGCAGGAGTGCTAGAGACTGCTGATGGCTGCATCTGAATGGAATGGAGCTGAGCGATGACACCATGTGAATTCTTCTTAAGAAGTTTTTCCATACGGTGTGAACTGATGATGCTGAGAGACCCTGGTTGTAAGCCTTTCAAAGTGTGTTGGTGCCCCTCGGCTGAAAACTGCATCCAAAGTTTAGCAAAATCCCAGAGAATGGGGCCAAGAGTGCGTAACCATTGGGCACCCAAAACCACATCACAACCACCTAAGGGTAAGGCAAACATGTCAGAGCGCATGTTATAAGCTCCAATAGAGAGACGCACATTGCGACATTTCCCTTTACAAGGTAAAGTGCCCCCATTGGCAATCATGACTTCAAAGCTAGAGCAGGGATGGATAAAGCAATCAGCCTGTTTGGCTATTCGTGGATCAATGAAGTTATGAGTGCTACCAGAATCAATGAGTATAGTAAGAGGGATCTTCTTGAAGAAACCCTGGACCCGCATGGTTTGTGGAGTAGTGACTCCTGCCAAAGCATGGACAGATATCTCTGGTGGAGCTTCTGGGGAAGGAGGTTCAGGCTGGTGAGGCTCAACCTCAGCATCCACTGTTTCCTGAGCATCTACATATTCTTCCAGTTCCGGTGGAGAATCCACATCCAAGAGATAGAGCTTTTGCTGAACACATCTATGGCCCCGAGACCATTTCTCATCACAATTATAACAAAGCCCTTGGTCTCGCCTAACTCGCATCTCTGTTTCAGACAAGTGCTTGATCGGAGTAGTTCTGGGAGCTGGTATGGCTGGAGGGTTGTGAGAACCTGTATTTCTGAATGGAACAAAATTAGATCTGGAGCGTTGTAGAGCACTAATCTTGTCTTCCGCTAACTTAGCCAACCCAAGGGCTTCCATCATTGTAGTAGGTCGAAACATTTTGACTTCTGAGCGAAGTGCATCCTTCAGACCACTGACAAAACAACTACGGAAGAATTCATCAGACAAGCCCTCTGTGTGATTAGCTAATTTTTCAAACTCTGTCTGGTATTCTCTTACAGTGCCTGTTTGACGCAGTTTAGTGAGTGCTCCTGTGAAATCATCAAAGGAACTAGGGCCAAAGCGCTCCAAAATGAGGGTGCACAATTCGCTCCACGTTGGGCCTACATTAGCCTTGATGTACCAACGGAACCATTGAAGAGCTTCATGTTCCAAATGAAAAGATGCAAGGGAGACTTTGTGGTTATCCAAAGTATTATGCAAGCTGAAATACTGCTCTGCCCTATAGATCCATCCAGTCGGATCAGAACCATCGAAGCGTAGAAAATCAAGCTTTGGTCCACGGAAATTGCCAGAAGAGGACCCAGTATCTCCTGAATGGTTTCGGCTCATGGCTGACTGCTGAAAGTTAAGACCCAGAATTTTGTCATCCAGATCTTGAAGTCTGGTTTTGAGGGATGCAATTTCCTCTTCCATGATTTTTGCTCCTGTACGCGTAACAACCATAAAACAAGGTTTTTTTTTTTTTTTTTTTTTTTTTTTTTTTTTTTTTTTTTTTGAAATGGGTAGAAGATGAGAAACAAAAACTTTTTTAGTTACGGCAAACTTGGATTTGGGTAAAACTCATATAGGAAATGGGTGTTCGACGGGTGGTGGGAGACTATCTGGGGACAAGGGAAAAAGAAAAATGAGGGTTTCAAGGGTAGGGAGGCGAAATGAGGCGAACAGTCCAAGAGGGATAAGGGAGCAAAATGAGGAATTGAATCTTGTGGCTCAGTTTGGTGGCGATTGGATGAGAGGTGAAAAAGATAGGGCAAACCCTAAAATTAGATAAATGAGGGATTTAGGGCTTTGATATGTAAAATTTGGGGTTGGGTCGCCAAGGAAGGAAGTATGCGAAATGATATTGCAGACGTTCTGCGGAAGTATGAGCAGAAACAGAAAGCAAACAAGGAAGCTACGACTAAAAAACAGAAAAAATTTTACTCTTTTTTTTTTTTTTTTTTTTTTGAACAGTCGACTTAGAAAAATTCACTCACAGACAGAGCAACGGAAAAGAGTTATTGCAATAACAAGAGATATTAGAAGTGAGAGGAACCTGAAGGCCACGACAGAAAAAAAATTTGATGTAATTTCCACCCAGCGAGCCCAAGAGAGTGCTCTGATACCAGATGAGAAGAACCTCCTTATAGCAATATCGTGAGAATGCTCGAAATAACAGAATACAAAGTGATAGCAGAACTCAGAATAAATCTACTGATCGCAGGCCACTTCGAGGGGGTAACCTCCTTTGAGCAAGCTCAATACAATAAATTCGTCCGTGCCCATCAAGGGCCTCAACCTATTCTTATATACTGGGTACGATCTAGAAAAGTAATACTACCTATGCATGTGGGATAATAAAATAAACTCACGGGACGACTTACAAAGCATATGCGTCCAACAACTCTACTGTAACAAAATAAACAGAAGGAACACACAGGTTCCTAACACTCTCTTCTCTAGGCATTTGCCTTCATTCATAATACTCACAAGGGGTTTTCTTTGCTTTCCCCTTATAAATCCTTGTCTCCATTGTTGAACCATCTTGGTGTATGCTCTTGGAGTTTGCTTATCTTATGGTAACATTGTTTCACACTTAACTTACTTGGATTGTTTCTCGTTCCTTGCTCAAAATTATCATTTCTTACAAATGTAATGATTTTCTGGAAAGAAATTTGAAAAGACATGTACTTGTTTTATGATAAGTGACTCTTGAACCCTTGCTTTGAAAACCTTTCAGTTTCATTGTGCATTAATGCTTGTGTTATGTTTAACTAATTAAAAAATGAAAGAGAACTAATTATGGTTTTAGTGTGTGAATTACCTTTCATTTCATGTCTTATGTCATTTTGGGCATGTGTGCTCTTTGGTTATTTTGGATGTTTCGTCTGTTGCTTGTCTTGGTAATCAAGATAGTTTGAGTTTGCCTATGATGTTTTATCTTGAGTGGTGATTAAAAATATTAGGTCTTAGGATACTCTAAGCTCCATCATGTTATGGGTCTCGTCGATATCTTTCTGATGCTTTTCAAACCGAGTCAATCAGAGTCTGGATGTGAAAGTTATGGCCTCCGGAGTGAAGGCAATTTTTGTGCTGATTTGAAATTTCGCGTGAGAAACAAGTGGTCATGCACTTTCTCGCTTGGTTCTTTGCATTATCTTGCCTAGTTTGATGAGAAACTTCGTGAGAGACTGTACTAATGCAAAATTTCTCCTAGGGAACAACAGGGAACTCTTTTGCACTTCTAAAGGTGCAGATTGATATTCTAAGTACCCTTTATCGAGTAGAAGCCAATTCAATCATGGCATATCACATATATGGTCGTTGGAGAAGTTCAACCCTTCATGTTATTCTTAAAGGAGGAGTTAACAAGCCTTCCTAATCTAATTGGCACTTATTGGGAATCGTGCTTGGGTTGTGTGTTCCCTATATCACCAAACCCCCCCCCCCTGTGAGGTGAAGTGTGATTTGTGAGCATTCCTTGTTTGGGGTTGATGTTGCCTTGTTTTTTGAGAGTGATTTAGTCTTTTTGGTGAATCAAGATTCTCCTTTTTAGACATTGACTTTGGAGCATCTCAATATCATTTTCTCTCTTTAAAAAGTAGGCTCCTATGGTTATGCTCATAGCTTAGTTAGTGGTGGATGAGTATTTTGATGGTTGGTGGAATTGTGAGATTCCCTAATGCATCTTAGGTTGATTTAGTGTAGAGGTTGAGAGAGACTCCCTCTAAGCACTAATGCTCTATAGTTTCAATCTCTCTAAAGTTGTATCTTCTAGAGGATTGTCTCAATCAAGTTGCTCATTGATAGTTGGCTTGAGGCTAGAGATTGAGTTTAGCAATAGGTTGGGTGTGGTATTCCCAGCATGGTGCTAGAGGGACATGGTATCATTGGATGCATATTACAATCTTATGAGTTGGTATGAAGATATTACATGATTTTCTCCACTAATGATATTCTTTGCAACCTTGTGGAAAGGTGATATCTTGTTTGGTTGGGTTATGTAACCCAAGCTCCTAGTGATAGTTGATCCTTTTATATCATAGAGACTAAGTGCTCCTACACTTGGTGGTTAGTTGTGGTGAGTATCCTTTGGAATATGCACCTTTGTTGGTAAACCATCATCCTCTATGCTCAAAGGGTGAGTTTATGTGGATTCAAGGATGCTCATGTGTGACATGATGGTATTCTTGGGAATTTTGGGATGGTTCTTCCCCTTAATTTCAACTCTTGTTGGAAGTGCATAGTGTTTTGACCTTTTTTGTGGTCATGTGGTTGGTGCATGTTGTAGTTGGACACTTGTTGATGTGGTAGAGTGGCTTTTTCCTTAGCTTGTAGTGTTGGCTTTATGGCTAGATGGGTTTTCCTAGCGCATATGAAGTTCCTTGTTGGAGGACCTTGTGTCAGTGGGACACCTATTCTCTTGTAGTTAACCTATCTAGGGGTTGACGTGATGGTTTGAGAATGTTGGAGTGATTTGGTTGGACTTGTGAAGGAGTCGATAGGTCATCCCTATTGCTCGATTTTGATTTTTCTCTTGTTGTGTTTTGGTTTCTATTCTTGGATTGTAGGATTCTAGGAGTAAGCCTAGCCTTTGGGAGGGATGATGTATTGCCTCTCCCATTTGATTTTTGTGAGTCATCATGATGCATGCAACCTTGTTGATATTTCATTATGAAGAAATCATGATTGGGACCATGAATGGTCTACACCCTTGAGGTGATTAGATTTATGTTACTATATTCGTTGCTTTGATTATGCTTATGGCTGATTTATGAGATTATGATGGGATTTATGGTTCACTGAGGCTTGTGCTAGTGGTTACGAGGATTAATGGGGTATCATGATGTTGTTCCATAATTACCCAGAGATGTGTGTAGAGATTGCAGTATGTACTATTATCTTGCGACAGTAGACTAGGTTCCTGTAGCAATGGTTAGTCATGTAGACAACTGTGTCCACTTATGTATTTTAAGTGCCTTTTCAATGTTGTTTAAACAACCATTATTAAATGTTTAAATGTTTAGAAATGGATTGTCCATGTTGGATGTTTACCTTGTTATATTTTGATCCGAGAGATACTTGTTACTCATGTTATGTTTTACGTTTGAGATGACCTAAGGGTTAGATGTTATACTTTGATTTTAGTATCATAGATGTTAGACTACTATGTTGTTCATTGATCATATTTGCATGATGATGCCATTTTGAGATGACAATATGTTTTATGATGATATTTGGTTATCCGATATTTGGACATATCTCTTATTATGTTATATGATGGATTAATGTTATGGTTATTTACTTCATTCTTACTTCATTATGTTATATGTGAACATGAGTGATGTAAATAGATTATTTCAATATAATTGAATAAATTGTTAAATTAGGTGATTTCATGCATTTATTGCTTCAGCTAAGTTATTATATGCAATTGCACTTGATCATGTATTTGAGTGTGCAGGGTCTATATCCCTAAAAGTGACACATGGAGTTAATGATTCAGCCATTCATATTTTACCAATATCATCCCTATTTAGTCAACGTATCCTTATTTTAATTGATTAATCAATCCTTTCAGTGATTATTAAATCCAAACTCATTTGCAATTTGTGACTAGACCAGTGAGCATGTATGTGCATTTAGAGGTTTGCATTGTCATGAAAGTTGTTAAGGAAATTTATGTGATTTTGGGTTTTTGGGCTTTAAATTTTATTGAATTTAATTTCTGGCAGCTTTGTCGTAGATGAATTCCTATTTCTAAGAATAGCCTATTTTTTTTTGAGTCAATTTAGGGTTTAACTAGGTTGGCTGGTTATTTGCCCCAATTGATTATTCACTCGAAAAGTGAATCAGTATTGAAAGAGGAATTTAGTTCCTCACTTCTCACTTTTGAATTAGAAATTTTGAGTGTAAAACCCAAAATCCTCTTCATGAGGATTTACTATTATGTTCGTTGTGGGAGTTATGGTTGTGAGATCATCATGAGATCAGTCTTGTTGGATCCAGCTCGAGGAGACTTTGGATTGCCACAATTTTTGGCTATTTATGTAGGGTTTTTATTTTATAATTCAGATTCTCATTTTTTCCTTTTGGATGCATGGTAGGGCTTCCAATTTTATTGTTTTGGCTCCATTTCTACTTCTATTTTTGGTAGTCATTTGTTAGGAGGCTGAGAACTAGTATTCCCCTTAATTTCTGTATGCTAGCTCTACCTAGTTGGGCAAGTATAAGCATTTCCCTTTTTTTCGAAATGAGGGTTTGGGGTTTTGCACCATTATGCTGGTCATTTTTGCATATAGACTCCAAACCCAGATTTTATTTGATTTTTGTGACTTTTGTGCCCTAAGATCAAATGGGTTTTAATTTTGAAGTTTTTGAGTTTTGAGGTTTTTTACCTCAATTTGTGTGCCACCCAATTTTATCATGTTTTCTTGACATGATGTTGGTCGTGGACATGGATTATCATTAGGATGTCAGTCAAACCATTGTTTTACTTTTATGTTACATTGGGATGTGTGCCACATGAGTACTCCTAACTTTGTGTTTGGTTGAGTGATTTTATACCTAGTGTTATTGTTTCTTTTGGACCCTTGTTATTTCATAGACACTAGGATTCATGTACAATCCTTACTCCTGATTTGAGGCCAATTGAGTGAGTTCATGATGTTTGGTCTTGTTGCATCATTGGGATTCATGTAGAATCCATACTCCTGAATTGAGGCTAGTTGAGTGAGTTCATGATGTATGGTTTTATTATTCTTGGGATTCATGTAGAATCTGTCCTCCCGAGTTGTTTTTGGCTGAGTGATATTTTGCTTGTGTTCTCATCCAGTCCTTGTGATATGATCTTTGTGATGGTAGTGTGCCACACATGAGCACGTGCGAGTGCATTTGTCAACTGACTTGCGAGGCCCAATCTTCTTTGGACTTGCAAGAAGTTATGATCATTTGGGGTTGGGTTGGGATTATGCATGCCTACGGGAACTCATCATTTGATGAGCATGGGTAAGGTAGGGTAGCATATGGAGGGGGCTTCTATTTCTGTAGCCTAGTATTTGTGCCCAAACCATTATGTGAGAAGTTTAAAGTAAGTGATAACTAAATAAAATGTTTGAGTGGTAATAAAACTTAAGATAATTAAAACTAGATTGTGCACCTTCTATTGGAGAGAGTAGTTGCCAATACTGGCTTGGGCTTGTCAATGCTAAGTGACTCTCCATGATGTCAACCCCTACATAGTAGCATGTTGAATGTTTGACTAGGACCTGTAGTACTTGCATTGTCTCATGATCTTGGTTTTGGTCATCATTACTGTATAACATGAGTGTTAGCCATGGATGTTTTGCTTTATGTGTGTTTGTGGTTGGATCATTATGTCCATTGGCACGGTGGGAGTGGACCTATGGGTTTCATGTGGTTGGGAGGCTTAACTACCTATACCACTATTAGGGACTGGTGTACAAAGACAGTCTATTGTCCTAGTGTGACCATTACTAGATTTTTTTACCTGGTACTTCAGGTTCCTTAGTATGCTTTCTTGTGATTTATGCTTTCATTGGAATGTTTGGATATCATGTTTAGATGATGTTAGTTTATTTGTCGCATTTCTTATTATGATCTTTAGCATATGATTAGATAATGTAATTTGCTTAGTTGGATTATCTATTGATTATCGGATTAGCATGTTAGATTTCCTATTCTTATGATGTTATTATGCTTTAATAGTGATGCCCTCATAAGAAAACTCCAACTATCTAGTTGGCAGTTTGGGATGTTATGTGCAGGGGATGGTTAGGACCTTCGAGGTCTCATGATGCTAGTATGGTTGGGAGGAACCACACACAATTTTTGGTTATGTTGGTGCTTATATGTTCATGTTTACTTCAAATGATGTTTGGTTTATCAACCTTGTATGTACATTGTGATGTTGCTTTTTGCATGTTCTTTCATATGTTGTTATGGTTTAGATGGATAGATGTTTCTCTTTCTTGTTTCATGGCATCTTGTCATTTATGATCTTGAGTGTTTATTCCTTGATCTACGTGTATCTAGTACTCCTCAATGTGGAGGAAATATTCTTTCTATCTTTTTATTCATGTTTTTTTGGTATGTTATTGTAGGTCCTCGTGTGAGATTATACTTTCTCACATGAGACTGCAAAGGTTCGCATGGTGTACTAAGTTTCCTCGCACAACTCATGGTATATCATCATGTGAAACTCCACACTAGTGAGATGGTACTTCCTCGTGTGGCTTGGTGTAGTTTCTCATGTGAAGAGGTACTTCCTCGCACAAGACTATTAGTTGTAATTTCTCTCACACAAAATGTAAGGGGCATCTCTACTTGGAGAATGCAATTTGGACTTTTGATTACCCTTTAGAAATGCTAGTGTTTTCATGCTTCAACATATTGGAGTTTTTAGGTTCTGTTGTCATCTTGGATTTTTGTCATCAGTTTGAGTGTGTCAATTTGGTTGTGGCATCTTGAGATTCGTTGGTTGATGGGATTGTTGGTAAAGTCTTCCATTGTGATCTTTGTGACCCCTATATGATGTTATCATCTGCATTTATACTTGTCAAAAAAAAATCTTGGCTTGTATTGAATCCTTGTGCCAAGTATCTTCGGGTGGAGCATTACAAAGTATGTCAAAATAAATCACCCTGTTGCACAAATTATTGGAGATAAAGATGCAAGACCAATGACAATAAATAAGATGAGAAGTGATACTTTTTTTCTTAGCATGCATGAACCTAAAATAGTGAAGGATGCCTTAGAAGATAAGGACTGGAGTAAAGCCATGAAAGAAGAGATTGAACAGATTGAGAAGAACAAGACATGGACTCTAGTTCCTAGACCAAAAGATAAAAATATGATTGAAACCAAGTGGGTGTACAGAAACAAGTTAGATGAAAATGGTGAAGTCACAAGAAATAAGGAAATATTAGTTTGCAAAGGGTATGCACAAGTATAAGGGATAGACTATGGAGAAACATTCGCCCATGTTGCAAGATTGAAAGGAGTAAGAACTCTGCTTGCCTACTCTACATAAAAAGGTTTCAAAGTTTATCAAATGGATGTTAAATTTGCATTTCTGAATGGCATATTGGTATGTAGACTACACAAAGCTTTATATGGTTTAAAACAAGCACCAAAAGCATGGTATGAAAGGCTACACAATTATTATGTGAAGATTAGATTTGAGAAGACTGATGATAACAACAATCTATATTTGAAGATAGAAAAAGGCAAAGGTATTCTACTATCTAAAATTTTTGTTGATGCTATCATATTTGGAGGTTAAGATACTTTATGTGAAGCTTTTGCAAATGAAATGAAGAAAGAATTTGAGATGTCTATGTTTGGATCAAGTTCTTTGTGGGTTTGCAAGTACATCAAATGAAATATGGTATATACATCACTTAGTCTAAGTATGTAAAGGACATACTAAATTTTTTTGGATTGGAAGATTCCAAGCCAGTAAGCACATCTATGGTGACGTGATACAAGTTGTCAAAGAATGATGATTTAGCTGAGGGGAATCAAACATTGTACAGGTTTATGATTGACAAATTGCAATATGTAGTGCATAGCAAACCTGATATTGCATTATCTGTTGGGATAGTTGCGAGATTCTCTACTAATCCGAGGGAGAATCATTTGATGGTTGTTAAGAGAATATTGAGATATCTGAAAGGAACAAAAGACTATGGTCTATACTACAAGAAAAATGAGAAGTTTGAGTTGAGAACCTACACTAATGTTGATTGGGTTGGAAATGTTGATGATAGAAAGAGCACCAGTGGAGGATAATTTTTCTTAGGAAAAAGGTTGGTTACATAGACTAGAAAGAAACAAAATTGCATATCTCAATCTGATGCTAAAGCTGAATATGTTGCTGCAGTAAATTGTACAAACATTGTGTCGATCAAACAACTACTAAAAGGTATGGAGGAAATCATTGAACCTATGATACTTTAGTGATAATACAAGTGTTATAAATATATCAAAGAATCCTGTGATGAATACAAAGACTAAGCACATTGCAATCAAGTATCATTACTTGAGGGAGTTAGTTTAGGAAAAAGAGGTGAAGATGGAATATGTGAATACAATAGAGAAAACAGCTAATATCTTCACAAAAGAATTACCTAAGGATGCTCATGAGTATCTGAGAGGTAAAATAGGGTGATACCCCTATCCAAGACTATTTAAGAAGCATGAGTAGTGCCTTGTATCAACTGAGATGATTAACATATGTTACACATTGATGCAGTGGATCTTACTTTAAGAGCTGCCTAAAGTAATCAAAGAGCTGGAGATGCAGATTAGTTACAAGCTAGGTGATAGAGAGAGAAACTGAAAATGTTCATATCTACATATTAAGATGACAAGTCTTTGCAATTTTTGTCAAAGAGGGAGAAATGGAGAAAGGGAGAAATACATAATACCAAACACAGCGAGAACAAGGGAGAAACATGGAATATCTACGCAAAGGGAGATAGTGTACCTGATGATTACTACAAAGAGAGAAATGACTAAAAGACATACATCTACCTAGTAAGAGGGAGATAGTGCTAAGGGAGATATAAGAATAGAATAGTACAAAGATACCTAAATATTAGAAAGAGGGAGTGATCAAGAGGGGGTCATAAGGATGGGTTGATTATAGCCTATACAGAAGATGAAAGTTGCTAATAGAGGGAGAGATTTCAATACAAGGAATTATTTTCTTCTTGGTATTATTGTTGGTATGGTATGTCATCAATGCCAAAGACGGAGATTGTTGAAAATAGATTGGCATAAGTATGAGAATGTGTTTCAGTCATTGTTTTGTCACTAATGTAAAACTTGCTACTTGCTGGTAAGATAACTACCTAGTTGATTTGAGTACTATTATTTGTTTGATTAATGAGGAGGTTTTGATCAAATGAGATAACAAAAGCACCTAGAGGAAAAGTTGAGTTATGGTAAGAAAAAAGAGTACAAAGATCAGTTAAGATAGTGATGTTATAGTGTATTTATTATCTACTTAAGTTTGTATAGGTTGGATACATTGACTAAGTCTAGAAGAACAAGTAAGAAGAATTGAGTCTACCAAGCTTGACTAAGTGGACAGTAGGTGTGGAGCAAAGTTAGTGCATGTCAAGCAAAAAATTAGTTAGAGCTGAGCAAAGTGAAAGTTTAGTGTATGCCAAGTCATATAGTGTAAGCTAAGTAAAGCTTAGTTGATGTCGAGCACCAATAAACTTTAGTGTTTGTCAGTGATCTAGTTGAAGACGAGTGAAAAAATAGTTTGGAAGCCAAGTGACAACATATTGATGTCAAGTTGCCAATATTCATGTTAAATCATAGATTTGATGAATCTAAGCTAACTATTTTGTTTTCTTGAATTTTATGAAGCGTGTGGAAGATAACTATGATGAGTTGGTAGAATATAATTCATGGTAAACCATTTTGAGGCAAATTCAAAGAGGATTGAAGAAGAAGTTTCTAGAAAGGGACTCAAATGAAAAGATGGGTAGATTCATTGAATCCTACCTAACCCTAAAATGGATGATAGAGGTTGAACAAAAAAAGATCTTAAATTTCTATTTATAGAGATGGCTAGTCAGAAGCAAGGGGTCATGTTTGAGAACCTAAGTTAGACAAGAGGTCTAAGGTATTGCTTCATTCAGTGACCGAATAGAGGAGACTGTTATTGGCAAGCAAAGCACGAAGGATTAAGAGTATGAAGTCTTGAAGGTGAACAGGCTATCAGAGATGAAGTGTCTGAAAGCCAAGACAAATGGAGGACTGAAACATAGATCTGCAATCTACAAGTGAGTTATAATTTTTATCAGATCAAGCCTTACTGTTACTTTCTAATCATTGTACCAGTCTAGGCTAAATACTTTGGATTAAGGTTGATGTAACAATCATTTTTAAATCCTTTAACTAGGTGACATTCGAAGTGAATGATCTAAAGTCCTCTAACAAGGCTCACTCCTACTAGGGTGATTGAAATCCTCTAACCAAGTCACATTTAATAGTTTGTATTGTAGCCTTTGATAGGGTTGGCCTTTCACATGACATCACTTCAGAAAAATGAGAATGAGTAGCACGTTACTGGTGGTTTTTTTCAAATTGGGTTTCCACATAAAATCCTTATGTCAAATGTGTTATTGAATATGTTATGTTTCATTTTTACATTTTTGCAAAGATGTTTTCACCTTGGACAATAATCTACAAGTTTAAGTGATCGTATGATCTAATGGATGCATGCATGAATATGTTTTATGGATATGGGTTCAGTAAGCTGTGAAAAGTTTTAGTTTTACATCTAGACCTTGGATAACTGATTCAACCCCCCCACTCTCAATTATTTTAAATAATTCCAACACTCTTTTCTCATTTCTTGCTTCAAATCTATCCTAATGCATCTTGATTTATGTAGACATGGACTTTAACACATCTTATGTTAGGAACTGGTATATAATGTAGTATTTAAATGTATGGTTCCTTACATGCCTTCTTTTCTTAGTTATAAGTAGTGTGATCGTTTGATCCATTGGATTGGGTGACCTCGACTTCATTGGTTCCACTACTTCCTTCTTTCGCTAGGCTTGATTCATCTCATTCCTTGTTTGTTCTACATCAAATTTTTCTTTTTCTTTGTTCTATTCATTGCTAGGTGATGGTGCTCAGGTCCTACAGTTCTTTCTCACATGTCCAATCTTGTGACAACTATAAAAAACTAAACTTTCATTCATCCAACTCTTGAGTTTTTCTCAAAAATGTCTCATAATGCAATTTTCTACAATATGACCACATTCACCACAATAATGACAACTGTACCTTGTGTTATAATCCCAATTATGGAAGTTACCTTGTTTGTATGTATTTCCTTGATTCTTGGTTCTTCAACTAGGTTTTTCTTTAGATCTCCATTCTTGAGCTCTATGTCCATACTTCTAATAGTTATAGCAATACCCAAGTCAAATATAGGTGCAAGAGGTGTATTACTAGCCTTTGATCTACATTCATGTGCTTGATGTCCTTGATTCTTCCAATTAAAACAACATCTATTAAATTTTAATTTAGGGTTTTACTTACCATTCTTGCTTCTACAAATCTTTTTGTGTGGCTTATTTTACCATAATGATAGCATGCAGGTTTATTCTTTGACTACATTTCTTTTATCTCCACTCTTTGATGATTCACCTTCCTTAGATAAATGCTTGATATAGCCTAGACCAGATTTGTCATTATGTCTTCATTGTGATCTCATCAACTCCTCATAATATCTCACAACTTCTTTAGGTTTGTTCAACCTTTCAATGAATTAATTTTCATGTTTTAGTTCATACTTTAGATGCTCATTCTCAAATTTTAGACTAGAAACCTCCACATCCTTTCTATTGAACTCTTGAATTGTAAGGAGTAGTTTGTTGCCCATATCAAACTGATTTTAAGTAAGCCTTTATACATCACTATTCTTGTCATCAAGTCTTGCAAATATATGATCTTTATTGTCTTCAACTTTCTTTTTCTATTTAGTCACTTTGCACAATCTTACCAATTGAATTTCATGTTCTATCTTTAATGCTCTTACCTCTTAATTCAATGGGTTAATTCTTTCCAATAGGTTTATTATTGTTGCATCACTTTCACTGGAATTTATATTGTTAAGTAGTCCTTTAGTGTCTTCTTCTTGATATAGAGTATCATTCTATTGGATAGCTAATTTCTTTCTTCTTTTCAAGGATTTATTCAACTCCTCTCTTGCTGCTTCAAGCTATTATAGTATGATTTGTATGACAAGCTTTTGATTCTCAATGATCTTTCCCAACTTATAAGCCTCCATCTCCAAGATCTTAACTCTCAAGTGGTTAGGATTCTTCTAAGAGAACTAGGCTTTGATACCAATTGTTGGAAGTCTTATTTGGGACAGTAAGATACCGAGAGGGGGGATGAATTAGGATCTATAAAAACTTATATCTCTTCAAACAAATCAAATGCATTCACCATTAACCTACCTCATATCAACATCATGAATCATATCACCATAAACTCAAATAGATCTAACTATTCATCACATCCACAAACATTGAAGTAAATATAAATACGTAATGCAAAATATTTGGTTACCCAAAAATCCTCTTAGGTGAAGGTAAAACTGGGGTGGGGATGAAACCCACAAATCTTCACTATTGCAATAATAAAGTGTGTATGTTAAGGCTACAACATTTATTCACTTATGGTGATATAGCCTATTAGGGGTCTATCTTACTAAGAACTTACAAGACTTATTCAGTCTACCCTAATTAAAGGATTCAAACTTACAAATAAGTAAGCACTCTGTTAGGATATTTGAATAGGTTGGTTAGGACCACTCTGTTAAGAGATAAATTACCCTGATTCACTTTCTAGAATATATTAGTACCTAATCCTTTGTTTAGCACTATGATGCTAGATTATGGATCTCCTCTTTCCAATTCTAATTTGATCTCCTTATTTGATTAACTATGTCAAATCTCTACTTCTAATCATCAAAACATAGCCTTCCTTCGCTCATACACTTGTCTCTTCAATCTCTCCTTCATCTCTCACACACATACATTAATTTAGGGTTTGGAGCCTCCTTAAATAACCATTTGCAGAAGGTTCTAGATCATAATCAGTTATCCAAATTTCTCCCTTTTGTTTCTTACTCCTTCCATTTTTTTGATCGGTTACATTGTATTCATAGGGATTGATGACCTTTGACAAAATGTGTAAACAACTCCTTAGCTAACTCCACAATCATTGAAATGTGTGTAGAATTTGGCCAAAATAATTTACATAAGTTTTGGTGCCACTAAAGACACATATACCAAAGTTGGTTTACTTGACACTTGAATACCTTGACACTCGATCACAAATAATACTCATGATGTCCCCTGGTGGTGCAGAGCACCAATAAAATTATCACTAAAAAGATGTAAAATTCATAGTAGGATAGAAAATAGTAGGTAAAGTATCTCACATGTCTTGAAAATCCAAAAATGTAAGAGCAAGGTATCCATTGGTGCATTATAAACCCTATATCACCTTGGCTCACCCTAGGATTTCAAGCATTTTTCAACAATATTGGTTAGAATAAAGTTCTATAGGTTTATTAAGTCATTTCATACTTGTCCAAACCAATCAAAGGGTCTTGGAGAGAAATTAAGTGAAAAATATAAAAAGTCATCAATTTTGCACTAAACATCTCTTAGGATAGAGAAGAACACATTGTGATGATTTGGAGTTTTAGAGAGCAATAAAATTGAGTTTTACTTGAAATTTTGTTGTTTCTTAGAGTTGTAAAGACTTGTACAGATTGACGAGTCTGAAAAAAGTACATGATATAGAGGGATGAACTAGGTTACTGAGGCAATTGGTTTCACACTATTTTGATATCCCTATCAAAAGTTATATCAATTTTGGTCCAAACAACATCTAAACCCTCACCAATTGGAGTGGGTAACCAAGATGAGGACCTAACTTTATTTTCCACTTATTTAATTAAATGTCCATTTCAGGAAAGAAAGTTGGGATATTGTACTAATAGATTCCAGAGTTTGGAGGTTGGATTCAGTGATTTTTTATTTTTCCTAATCAACTCTAGGTCAAATATCTCTATGTATTTGACCCCAAGAAATGTAGCAACAAGCATTTGAAGGATCAAACCATGTCAATAGGACATGAAATTTGGTAGTTATTTTTAATTAGTGTGGAGGAACATATCAAAGTGGTTAGATTGGTCTTATGCACCCATTTTCTTATACTTCTTTTGTAAACCAAGCCTAATTAGGCCTATTAGGTCTGCGCACAAGGTAAGGCTTAGGTGATGTTGGAGTAGGGTCAAGCCTAGATCTCTTGGAATCTGAAGTAAAACTAAAAAGGGTATCTAAAAATATAATTTTTTAGGTTAGTCTTTTGGAATTTTTAGGAGTTAAGTAGGAAAAAATAATTAGGAAGGACTAATTGACCTACTAGCCCAAATTGGGTTTCGAGCATTGTGAGAAGTTGGGGATCAAACAAGTTGTTGGAACACCCTAATTGAGTACATAATTCATCATTCTAGGTGATCAGGAGAGTTGGTGAGAATCTTAAAAGGAATTTTCATTAAGTAGCAACTTTTAGGGCTAGAGTTTCCTAAAGCCCAAAAAGGGTAGAACTTGAGAAACTTACCTAGGTTGTGGAGAAGTGTTGAAGTAGGTAAGGATTGTTGAGAGGGTTGAGTAAGATACCATAGAAGCCACCTAGAAATAGAGGAAACCTTAGTCCTCTTTGGAGAAGTGGGTGAGGGATAACAAAGAAACCACTTTTCTTGTTGTGCTCTTTGCACCACTTGGCTTTTGTATGCTCGGCACTAACTATGTGACTCAACATGAACGGTCTCTTCTTAGCTCAACATCTTCTTTCTTTATTTATCTTAAACTGGCACTTGGTATATAATGGGGTGCTTAAAAACCTAAAACTTTCTCTGCTTAGACCAAAATGTAAACAAGTCTATAATCATTTGATGTTCATTGGGTGGCTCAGTCGTAGTGATGACTGACCAACTTTTCCTAGGAAATGACTAAGTGTTTGACATTAATAGGCAACATGACTTGGAGATAAAGAAATATATTACACAATGAGAACACAATTACATCAACAAGAAGAATTTGTATGGGTAACTTCTATAACTGTAACCTATTTGGTCATAAGGTTGAAGATTGCAAGGATGCAACTTTACCAACAAGAAAGCCAAGATACATACAATGCAATAACTATGGAAAAATAGGACATGTAGTAAGATAATGCTAGTATAAAGTGAAAATACATACACGTGACTGACTAATACATCATGTTATGTCTATTTAAAATATGGTCACTCAATACAAACCTACATATATCGACAAACTATGGACAAAAATTATGTGAGCATTGAAACACTAAAGAACAACATCAAACAACTATGGGTCAAGAAGGAAGATAAAAGTGCAACTGATAATAAATCACCAAATTCTAGTCAAGAAGGAACATCTTCAAACTAAGATAGTGGAAGTACTTATTAGGGACAACTAATAATGGTAAAACACTATTGCATCCATGAAAAGGTAAAGAAGTGTAATGAGTAAGTACAATACTATTGATAAGAAAAGATGAACTCTATCAACTTGAAGACTATTGGGGAAAAGTTATTATTGTGAATGCATTAATTGCACAATTAACTATTTTCTTACTTTTTGTATTATAATTACATGAAAAGGTTAATTTATTTGATACCTTGATTTCTAAAAGGTTATTGTGTGTAACAAGTGAAATTTTAAAGTGATTTATTGCACGCGTTATTGAGAAAAAGTTGAATAGAGTTATTCATTTCCTAAAAGTTACCGTATGCAAAATAATATTTTTTTCATACATTTTTTAAAGAAAATTTATTGAAGAAATGATAGCCATGGAAAAGAATCTTTGTGTTATAAGAATGAACAAAAGACCAGAGCTAGAAGTTGAAGTCTATCTAGTAGATTCAAGCTTATGTGATAATGGTAGAGCCCTATCATCTCTACCACCAAGGGTAATACTAAGGATATCACTTCCTTCATTGATAAAAGATTTTGGTATTGAGAAATCTTTGAATTAAAGATAGGTATAGAAAATAATTATGTGTAGATGGAGAATTGAAAAATGAATACAAGCATCTAGAAGTTCAAGGCCTCACACATAGGGTGCATATGCTGATTTTTTTTTGTTGATGAATGGATTAGATTCGTAATGTGTAGAGTACACCATGGAGAAATTTGGTTAGACATGGAGGAACCTATAAAGATTACAAGAGAAATTGTCAATAAATTTATGGGTCTATCAACACAAGGAAATGAATGTCCATTGAGAGTTACCAATATGAACAAGCTGAGAAAGATAATTGAGAGCACTTCATAAAAAAGAGCTATGGTGATAGATAAAGTGAAACATGAAAAAATAGGCTTCACTACAATGATAATTAGGTACAAAATATATCAATCAAGTTTCCCCAACAGTGTTCCATGAACAATGATATGGACAATGCACGAGATCACCACACGGGGTAAATCATATGATCTCTCAGGAATGGTTGTTAATCAATTAAGTTTAAATATGGAAAGGTTGAAGAAGGAATGACAAAAAGATATAAAATTTGGTACTCTGCTTGTATGTATATATTTCTATGTTAAGAACTTTTTCCTTGATATAGGAAATGTACAATGGAATGAAAATACACCTATAATATATAAAATTAATAAGTGTGTCAAGAATTTAGGTGATGAATTTAAGAAAATAATGTGGAGCTACTTCAAAGGATTTCAACTGAGAGTGTAAGAACCTTATTAGATCCTAGGTGGAGTAGTCAACAGGTATAAAGACACTCTATGTTTTGTTGTCGACGCTAATAACTATAAGATTCAACCAATGGAGTCAAGAACTTCTTGGGTTCCTTATCTAGACTATGAAGTTTCATAAAAAGAGTTGGTTAGTTATGCTCACCATATGCTAAGTCTATCGAACAAAACCTTAACTACATGATTTAGGACTTATGAGGAAGTTTCTAAAAGAAAATCTTCGAAGGCCCCATCAGCCAAGAAAGAGAAAAAGATAAAGAGGAAATTTGGAGTTGTACAATAGGCATCCAACAGTCTATCAGTGCATGAGGTCACACAAGCTACATCGACACTTCAGCTATCAACACTGATAAGAAAAGGAAAAGACATAGATATATAATCTATAGGAGAAGTTATTGTTACTATTTCAAAAAAAGAGGAGGAAGGTAGTAGATAATAATCGAGGAGAAACCACTAGGGAAAGAGTGATAAAGACCAATAAGGGAAAAGTATTGAAGAGAAGAAAAAATACAACATGTTGCTACAAAGAGAAGAATAATGACTTAGAGTCAAGCTTAATTTCCACCACAAATGAAGAAATCACAAGCTAAATTTGAGAAAGAAGTAAGTATTAGAAGTCTTATTCAGAAGTAAGATACTAAGAAGGGGTGGGGGGTGAATTGGGATCTAATAAAATTTTCACTTCTTGAAACAAATGGCAAATCAAGTGCATTCACCATTAACCCATCTCATATCTAAATCATCAACTATATTGTTAGAATATATAGTCCACTGATATAACTAAGAGGGGGAGGGGGGTGAATTAGTTACTAAGAAGTAAGATACTAAGAAGTCCACTTATTCAGAAGTAAGATACTAAGAAGGGGTGGGGGGTGAATTGGGATCTAATAAAATTTTCACTTCTTGAAACAAATGGCAAATCAAGTGCATTCACCATTAACCCATCTCATATCTAAATCATAAACTATATTGTTAGAATATATAGTCCATTGATATAACTAAGAGGGGGAGGGGGGTGAATTAGTTATACAACTATTATCACAACTATCAACCTTAAACAAACTTAACCATATGAGTAAACTAAATTGAAACCACAACAAGATACTCATACACAATGACACTAGATATGTTAAGTAGGGAAACCCTTGATCAGAGGGAAAAACCCTAGTAGAGATGGTAACCACAAGATGATGTAATAATATTAATATTCCTTGTTAGAGGATGGACCCTATTAGGAATCTATGAATACATTCAATACATATGAGTCCCTGTTTGGAGACTTTGAATACCTGTTAGGAGATTCCAACCCTGTTAGGAGTTATGGAAGACAATTGGACCCATTGCCCAAACAACTTCAAGAGCAAGACCAATGAACCCACTGTCCAAATGATCTTTGTATTACTCCTTGCAAAATAATATAATGGTATTGTATTGTTCCTTCCTCTTTCTCTATCCTGTCAATCAGACCTCTTTTCCTTTTGATCTTGTAACCAAAGCACAAATCTCACATCCAATAATCCCTTGGATCTCTTACACACATTTAGTAAGAACTCTGCTCTTTTTCACACTTCGCACTTCATACAACAATCATAATAAATGAACACCCATTACAATCAAGGAAAACATATTTCCTTTATACCATATCTTCATAATAATTCCTTGAGTCAACCTTGAGGCTTTTCTTATTAATTATAGTAAGATAATAAATTAATTACAAGTACAATAGCATTGTCGGCTCACAGTCTATAGAAAATTTCACATGTGCAATACTAGGGCTTGTGCACTTGCAAATGTCACCACTTGACCATCCTCTATCACTGCCTAACTACGCATCTCTTCATTATATCTCAGATGTAAGCTAACCAAAAAACATCAGGAATTGCTTTCCCAATACTCTGTCTCTAAACTACTCTCTATAAATTAGGTACAACTTCTGTATGTCTTCAACTCAGACTCTACGCACTTGACATCATCATTAGGATACTTTGCCAAACATGTTCGTAATTGTGCATCGCCAGATAATTAAACCATTGTCTGTACCATCAAGATCTATGTATGTTACTTAGCCAATCTTTATAGAAACCATGCTATGTTGACATCAATGACAAACATAGTCATGAATGCAACATGTCAATACTCTCCAAGGCTTAGGATACTCCCTAATGTAGTATCATTAGTATTCATGCTAACAGCCTCCCCCTTTGGCATTGATGACAATATAGATGAAAAAACATCTAAGTTTAAAGAATACCAAACAATGTTTTGTTGTTGCTGCTAACCAGCATCAATTGTCCATACGCCAAAAAGAATCTCAAACATAATAGATGCACACAGGTGCATACTCCTTCTTAGAAATCAATTTTTTACTTCACACTAAACAATTCACAATACATCAAGTGCATATTCCTACTTCCTTTCATGAATCTTTCTAAATCTCTCTAAAGAGATCTCTCCTCCATGCCTTAGGAGATGCTCTACCCATACCTTAGGAGATGCATTTTGCATGCATATTCTCCCCCATTGACATCAATGTCAAAGACCTCAATCTCAATGTTACAACACACCAATTATTAAATACTAATTGCCAATATGTTGCACCAAGTCATCAACCATCTCTAGTGTTTAAAGACACTATTCAATTCCAAATACCAAGAGTCCTCAGTGACTCAAATCATCACAGATACTCCCCCATATGGGAAGCATCAATATTTAGTCCAAGCTAACAATAGTGCTATGTACCACTGGACTGATGAACTCTCTACATCATTTACTCAAAAGTAGGCAGGGGCATAACCCCAAGCATACCTCTTAAGTACTCAAAAGTATATTTAGGCAAAGGCTTTGTAAAGATATCTACAATCTGATCTTTAGTACTCACATACTCTAATATGATCTCCTTTTTTGTTGCTTTCTCTCTCAGCACATGATACTTGATAGATATATGCTTAGTCTTAGAATGCAATACATGATTCTTAGACATACTCACAGTACTTGTGTTATCACATTAAATAATAACAAATTCTTCAAATTCAATTATGATATCCTTCAACATCTTCTTCGTCCACATAATGTGATTACAATTATTTTCTACTACAACATACTCTGCCTCAGTAGTATTTTGTAAAATACAATCTTGCTTCTTGCTTAACCTAAAAACCAATCTTCCTCCAAGAAAGAATGCTCCAACACATGTGCTCTTTTTGTCATCCTGTTAGTGAACAAATTCCCCTCCAGGAAAATACATGCAAATTAACTCTAAATGCCCAAGTAAGAAGACTAATCAGCACTAACAGTTGGGTCACTTCACTATTGAAGAGTGTAAGCACCCTCTAAGTTTATCCAGGTATAGCTCCCCGTGTATGATTTACAATGAATTTGAATATAGATGCTTTTAACCAGAAAGCATGAAAGGATTACAAACATCTACCCGTAAACACAAAGTAGATGCGGAAACTAAGAAACTGAAAAGAAAAGAACAACAAAGAACAACAGATGACACAAAGTTCACTTGCTAAAATGTTGCATTACAAAGCAAACGAGATCAAAGAAGTATTTTCCATCCTCTTGAGAAAATGAAGAAATAAACCTTTAGGAAATATCTTGAAGTGATAGCATAATCTGAAAACAATGACAATGAAATGTATTTTTAGAGAAAACTGAAAACAACACAAATATTGTGATCAGTGGAAGGAAAATGCATCATAATCAAAGTTCTGATACAATTATCCCCCAGCCTTCCTTCTCCAAAATGTAAAAGACAACAAAGATCCCCTTACACATTTACAATTAAAATCATTGCCTAAAGAAAAACTGAAACTCTTTTCTTGGATTAAATACAACATATCAAAATTTACTCCTATCTCTAACACACAATTCAAGAAAGGAAAATCAGCCCATGCTCTGCCTCTCACAATCTCTAAAGGATTGGAATAAATCTGAAAATTTCCTCTTCCTACTGTAGCACACAGTCTGCAGTCACCAGAAGGAAAAGTGGAACCCCATGTAATGAGAAAATCCTCAATAAATAAGCCTCCTTCTGTTCTTCGATTTCCTAGCATAATTGATTCTTTTCAAAATCTATCTCTCCTTCCTTTCCTCATAACTTTTTAGTTATTAAAACTGATTCTTCTTTACATTTTAGAAGCTTTTCTTTATTATCACTTCCCTAGACCCGATGTTTGTTTTAAAATTGTCTTTATAGAGATAACATTAGGAATACTTGTAGAATCTAAATCTTTAGACCATGACACCTATCATATATCAGCATTGTGTGAGAGAGTTTTCATATGCCACCTGTCATTTGAATGATCTAGTTTTAAACAAAATATTCAAAATGTTGGGCAGATTAGAATTAATTTTGATAGTAAAAATAAGTTTGATTTCGGGGGGCATAACTAATTATTGCACCGTTGGATCTTGCTAAATTCTGGATATGTTGTCACAATACTAGTTTTCCACATTCTCACCAAAGCGATTTTGAAAATAATGTCTAAGTCAAATGGTCTATATGACTATCAGAAAATCAAAATTATAAAGTTGACAGCAAGTCTTATATTTTTCGTGTTTTCTTATATCAATTTGGTGGATTTATAATGCATTCCAACCATCTTCAAATTACTAGTCTCTTTATCATTATTTTGTATGGCATAGTCAAGACTTGTACTTTTGAAATAATGAATGTGGCTTTAAACTAAATTAGTTATGAACTTTGAGCTACTGATCTTCAAATTTGCAAATTAAATTTGTAGACGTTGAGTCTTTGGACCATTGAACTTGAACTCGGATTGGAAACTAGAAGCTGAACTTGAACATTGATAACTAGATGAACCTACGAGATAGACCCTTTCGAAACAAAGAAACATTGAACCTGTTCCAATCGAGTCGAACCACTTTGAACTACTTTGAACTGTTTTGAACCACCTTGAACTACTTCGAACTGCTCTGAATCTTAGTTCAAAGAGGTTCAAAACTCCACATGAACTTTTCTAAACCTAGAAGAAGCCACATTGAACCCTGCTTTGAACAAATTGAACCACTTCGAACCACTTCGAACTACTTTGAACCAAGTTTGAAGTATTTCAAAGAGGTTCAAAACTTGAAACTAAAAGGTTCAAGACTTGAAACTAAAAGTTTAAAATTATGGGTCCATATGTGTACCAACACATCCATACTGTCTACCCAATCCACATCAGTATATGCACATAGAGTGAAATAACTAGATCTGTGGTACCAAATTTTCATACTCAAATGTCCCTTTCAAATATCTAAATATTCTCTTCATAGCTGCAAAATGATATTCCTTAGGATTAGCTTGAAATCTAGCTACAATCCCACTGCGCTTGCTATATCTGGTATGGTGCGAATCAGATACTGCAAACCTCCAATCATGGATCTATACTTTTTATGCTCTATTGTAGGTGTCTCATCTTTGCTGGATAACTTGTAACTAGTTATCATAGGTGTATCAATAGGTTCACAACTTTCCAAACCAAACCTTTTCAAAAAATATTTCAAGTACTTAGGTTGTGAAATAAAAATACCATCATTGTTCTATGCAATCTACAATACTAGGAAAAACTTCATTTCTCCCGTCATGCTGATTTAAAACTCAGTCTTCATCTCTTTAGAAAAATTATCACTTGTTTCATCATTACCTCCAAAAATGATGTCATCAAAAAATATTACAATAATCAACAAACCATTTCCAACTTCTTTCAAATACAAGTTACTATCTATTATACCTTTAGAAAAACCAAGCTGTGCCAAATAACTGTCCAACCTTGCATACTGAGTTCTAGGTGCTTGCTTTAGACCATATAAAGATTTCTTTAGTTTGCATACCATGTCTTTTTCTTTTGATAAAGGAAAACCTTCAGGCTGCTCAATATATACCTCTTCTTCAAGTTCTCCATTCAGAAAGGTTGATTTAACATCCATTTGATAAACCTTGAACTTCTTATTCACTGCACAAGCCAAGAAAATCCTTACTACTTCCATTCTGGCTACATATGCATATGTTTCTTCATAGTCTATGCCTTCTTGCTATGAATAGCCCTTGCATACAAATCTAGCCTTGTTCCTCACAACTTTTCCTTGCTCATTCATCTTGTTTCTAAGTACCCATTTGGTTCCTATCACATTCTTATCTTTAAGTCTAGGAACTAACTCCCATGTATCATTCTTCACAATCTAATCCAATTCTTCCTTCATTGCTTGAATCCAGTGATCATCTTTACATGCTTCATCTACGCTCTTAGGTTTAACTTGATATATTAGACATATCTCCTCATTTACTATGTTCCTTGTCATCACACCTTTGTCTTGTCTTCCAATTATCTACTTAGGAGTGTGATTCTTTGTCGCATTCCTATTACAGGTAGGAGTTGACATCTCAACTCTTATCTATTCTCTTAGTTCAAATCTCTTCTCTCCTCTTTGCTCAATTGTTAGCACATCATTCTGCAAATAATTATTAGTCTCAAAGAAAACTTCAACATTTTGTCTAACAATTCCAAAATTATCTTCTTCTCCATCTGAATTATAATCTACCATCTTTTCTTTAGTTCCAAACTTTTAATCAATCCTTACATTTTCACTTTCAATTATTGTCTTATTTCTATAGTTGAAACATCTGTAAGATTATATTTTCAATGAATAACCAAGAAACATACCTTGATTACTTCTTGGATCAAACTTACTAATGTCATCATCTCTCTTAATGTAACATTTTCTCCCAAATATTCTAAAATACTTAACTGATGGTGAATGAGAAAACCATAGTTCATAAAGTGTCTTGCAAATATCTTTTCTGATCTGTACTCTATTCAAACTATATACTACTATATTGATTGCTTCTCTCCAAAATGTCTTAGAAACATCATTTTGAAACAACATCACTCTTTCTGCTTCTGCTACTAATTTATTTCTTCTTTCAACAATCCCATTTTGCTCAAGTGTTCTAGGTGCAGATAGTTTGCTTTTGATTCCATTCTCTTCACAAAATATGCTAAACTCTCTAGAGGTGAATTATCCTCCTCTATTAGATCTCAAACACTTTATCTTAACACCAAATTCATTCTCAACTCTATTCTTAAATACCTTAACCTTCTCAAAAGCTTCAGATTTCTCTTTAAGAAATGCTACCCACATCATTCTAGTGAAATCATCAACAAAAATCTAGAGGGACCACTAATATTTGTGTGAACAATCTCCAGCTTCTCTGTAGTAGTGAACTCCTAGCTAGGAAATGATACTTTCTTTTGCTTAGCCAAAATACATTCCTTACACACAACATTAGTAGACTTAGTAATCTTAGGCAAGTCTTTGACTGCAAAAGTGCTACTAACCTTCACAATATTATCAAATTTTATGTGATAGAATCTTCTATACCACAACCAACTATTATCCACTTTAGCTACCAAACATTTCATTTTAGTGGGATTCAACTGAAATACATTACCTCTATATCTAGTGCTAGTTCTAATCATCTTACCATCTCTGTCTTTGATAATACAGGTCTTCTCAGTGAACTATAACAGATAACCCTTGTCCACCAACTGTCCAACACTCGACAAGTTATGCTTCAATCCATCAACAAAATAAACATCATCAATGTTATTTTTACCATCAAGAGTAATGGATCCAATTCAAGTTATATGATAGGTTGCATTGTTACCAACTCTAACAATACCTCCATCATGATTCTTGAACTTAATAAATTTATTCATATCACCAATCATGTGATGTGAACAACCATTGTCAATTATCCAATCAGATTTCTTTTCCACTTGGGAAACTAGAGCTCTTTCTTCTGTAATTTCTCTATCAATATCATCTTCCTTGATAGCCACAAATCCCAATTCATCATCACTTTTACTTTGACCTTTTTCATTAAATTCTTCATCTTCATTTGCATACAAATAATTTCTATCCCTATCTCTTCTAGGTTTGAACTTTCCCTTATAATTTTTCCCTCTTTTAGGACATTTAGACGTATAATGACCGAATTTCATTACAAATCCAACATTCAAAGATTTTCTTACCATCCTTTTTCTCTTCTCACAAGAAGGGTTATTCCTTCCTCAATCTTCTTTTCTTCATTAGATCTACCGCTACTAGAAAAATCTCCATGTGTACGTGCAATCCTTGTCAGATTAGTTCAAAAGTTCAAGGCACTAAAAGTTGTTTTGACTCTTGTTAGATCTCCAAACTTTCTCAAATCTACTTCTACCGATTCTAATATTTCAAGAAATGTTTCCTTTGTGAAATCCTTAGTGCAAGGCATTGCTAGCTAAATCATCTAAGCTACTAG
Organism: Cupressus sempervirens; assembly: GCA_028749045.1. NCBI lineage: Eukaryota > Viridiplantae > Streptophyta > Pinopsida > Cupressales > Cupressaceae > Cupressus > Cupressus sempervirens. The sequence goes on along the minus strand of CM053783.1, from coordinate 799,322,572 downwards.
CTTGAATGCTGGTGTAAAACTTTTCAAGATCTTCCATATGACTTCATCATCTTCCTTGGTTCCACCATGAGACCAAATTCCTATAACAATTTCTGATATTTTGCCAACATAACTTCTTATAGATGCATCTTCCATCATTATAGCATCTTGAAATGCACATATCAAATTCTGTAATCTCATTCTCTTTACATGATCATCACCTTCAAAAGTAGATTCTAATGCTTTCCAAATTTCATAAGATGTTACAAGTGACTTTACTTGACTGTATTCATTCTTTGGAATAAATGTTAGCAGAACTTCGCTTGCTCTCATGTTACACATGAATAGATCTCTCTCTTGTTCATTGCATCCTTCAATCTTTTCTTCTTCAATGATTGTCTTCTTACCCTTTGTCAAGATCCAATATCCTGGACCCATGCACAACAAATGAGTCTTCATCTTCTTCTTCCAACTGTCATAGTTGGCCCAATCAAATATAGGACTATCCTTTTCTGAAAAATTCACCACCAATCTCCCAAAGATGTTAAACTTATCCTTCAAGGACCTATTTTTTTATACCAATTGTTAGAATATATAGTCCACTGATTTAACTAAGTGGGGGGGAGGGGGGGTAAATCAATTATACAACTATTATCACAATTATCAACCTTAAACAAACCTAACCATATAAGTAAAATAAACTAAAACCACAATAATACACTCATACACAATAACACCAGATATGTTAACTAGGGAAATCTTTGATCAGAGGGAAAACCCTAGTGGGGATGGTACCCACAAGATGATGTACTAATATAAATATTTCTTGTTAGAGGATGGACCTTGTTAGGAGTCTATGAATACATTCAGTACATATGAGTCCCTGTTAGAAGACTTTGAATCCCTGTTAGGAGATTCCAACCCTGTTAGGAGTTGTGGAAGACAACTGGATCCACTACCCATATAGCTTCAAGGGCAAGACCAATGAACCCACACTTGACACTTGATATGACTACCCAAAAACCCTCCAATGAGAAGGTAAAACTAGGGTGGGGATGATACCCACAATTCTTCACTACTGCAGCAATAAAAGTGTCACCTGTTAAGGTTACATAGTTTGGCCATTTTCATGATCTTCCCTATTAAACGCTTACAAAGGATTGTTAGATCCTACCCTATAAAAGGATTTTAACACCTTGTTAAAAGTGTGCCTGGTTAAAGGACTATAAAACACTCACTTGGAATGTCACCCTGTTAAAGGATTTTACAGTGACTGTTACATCAACCCTAGTACAAAGGATTTCACTTTGTTGATATAGTTGTTAGAAAGTAATAGTAGAATGTTTGATCTGATAACTTATAAATTTACCTTGCTAATTTTAGATCACAGTTCTATCCATCTTGATCCTGTTGATCTGTTATAACAATATTGTATAGCTTCTCCTCTAGTCTGCAAATTGATTCTACAATTCTGTAACACTTCTAAGTCACCTTGAATGCTTTATAATCAATTCACCCCTTTTACTTCCTTCAATTCTTCGCTCGCATCACTTCCTCACATACACACACACAATCTATTATGGGGCTTCGTCTTCCTTAAAAAGACTTTGGTGGCTTAGGGTTAGGTATGAATCTACGACTGAGATTCATTCATTTTCCCACTTAATCCTTTCCAATTTTTTGATTGGTTGCATCTTGATTTCATAGGAAAACCAAATAGATTCAATCTTATCTTCAAATCTTCGAGATCTATCCATAAGTCGGCATAAAAATAGTTTACATAGTTGTTTATGCCATCACAAACAACTATGTCCATTCTATGTTACTTGGCACTTGATAATATCGATGCTCGACACTTACTGTAATTCTGTCTTTCTTGGCACTTGAACTTGCTCGACATTAACTATTCACTTGGCAGATGAGTGACTTGGTACTCATTGTAACTTGACATCTATACATATTATACTTGACATGTGTTACTAGCTCGACATGAACTTAGTAAATATCTTAAGTGTGTTGACACTCAATTGTCAAAACCAAACTAAGATCAACAATCTCCCCCTTTTGACATGAGTGTCAAAAACACTTAACTATACATAACAAATATAATTTCCTCAAGTATAATATATACACAGTTTGGCATATATGCAAAACTTCAAAATTTTCAAAACTCTGTAATAGACTCATATACCTCAAAATTTTGCTTTTCTAAGTAGATTTGCTTCATGTTGATACTCTTTGTCTTCAAAAGTACTGACACTCTATTTCTATCTGATATACTTTATTTCTGCTCTTTTGTTATTTGCTCCCCCTTTGTTTGCTCTCCCCCTTTTAGGTTATCTTCCTCTGTATACTAATACTCTTTATCTCTCCCTTTCATATTTGTCTCCCCCTTTATTTGTTATTATCTCCCCCTTTTTTGACACTTATGTCAAATGATCTATACACTGATTGTGTATTTGTCCAAAAAGTTCTTGTGAACTTCCATTATAATCTTTAAAGTAGCATCCCAGTTGTCTAATGTAGCTTCTAAGGATTTTCTCTAATGGTTGTCTCTACTTCAAGGTGAACTAGTTCGTCCAATGTTGAAAGATTGAGATCTTTCTTTAATACTATTTCTACATATGCTAATTCCTTTTGGAGTATTTCCATATGAGGGGTAAGGGAGGCTTGTATATTAATCAACTTGGCTCTTATGTTAGCCTCTTCTATTGTTAACGCAACTAGTTGATTTTGTGTATGAAGCATTGGATTAAAATGCTTCTCATTTTGAGCTGGATTTTGGGGTAATTGCATACCTGATATCTTCAAGTTTCTTTCCAAATTTAGAATTCTATGGCTCATTTATTGTGTAAAGAGTGTGGGATCACACAATTTTGTGTACAATGAGAATATGTTCTCAAATACTTTCTTCACTTTCTCAATTTTGTTAGCTAATTCAACTTGTGATAGTGCTATTTCACCGGATATTTTCTCATTGACTTTCCCTTGAAATTTCTTTTTAGAACATTCCATAAGTTCAACATTAGTATCTTGGTCTTCATTAGTCACCTGTTCAACAATTTTTGATAGTTGTTCTCATATAGGTTTAGATTCATCAGGTGTTTGCAAGCTAAACGCATCTAAAAAGATGTCTTTGATCTCCTGAAGTGCTTGCCTCTGTTTGTACTCTTTCCTGAGTATTTCTTGATTCTTCTTTCTCTCCAATGCGTCTTGCATTATATTGATCTATTTTAATGTCATGGTTGCATAGTCATATTTGGGTATCACTATCTCTTCATCTAAAAGTGAATCACCATAGTGAAATACCTTAGCAACTTTTGTTGAGCTAGAACCTGGTGCTGAAATCTACAATGGTATTGCATCAATGCTCAGCCTTTGAAGGACTTTTGTAGGAGTGCCAGATGTTGGTAAGTTTACCAATGCCTGTATGGATTCTTGCTCCTTCTCCTTGGGTGTGTCCTTTTCTTCATTAGATATGCCTTGATTAATTACAATTAATTGTGGTGCACTTTGTGTTTGTGCATTAGGTATAGAAACATCTGTCTGTCCTGCTTGTTCTTTTGTAGGCTCTTTTACTTCTGCAATCTAAGTTGTATCAACTACATCAACTTTTGCAGTAGTGTCAAACTTTGTAGATTTATCCTTTGGTTGTATTATTGGTTGAGCATTGGTAGCTATAGGGATGGCAGAAGGTAGTTCTTGTGTGTTCATCTTTTCCTTTGCTATATCAGCTACTACTTTTTGAAGTTCATCCACACTGACCAATATAGGATTTTCACATAATCTTTCTTTTAATGTGGATTGGTCAAGTATCTTTTTCAGATCCTCAATAGTTAATGGATTAATGTTCTAAGGTGAGCTATCAGGAACATCTTTCACTATTATGGTCTCTATAGGTGTGTTTGTGTCATGTGGAGGGCTTATTGCTAGCAATTGTGAGTCTTCCACACTTTGTTCCGTTTGCTGCTCATGAGTTGTTTCCATCTCATCTTTCTTCTATTGCGTCTCCTCCATAATGGTGTCTTCTTTTTCTTTTTTTATTTCTTCTTCCTTGTCCTCACCTTCTTCTCATTATTTCTTCCCTCAAAGGGATCTTCTTCTCCTTTTTTTGACAGTTGTCAATCCATATATTAACTTCCACATTTGGGTGGGTTTCTTGACAACATCCTCAATCTTGTTCTGCAAAATGCTAAAAGCTTTATATTTGGGTGCAAATTGATTTCCATGATTTTTTTTTCTTTGGTAATTTGCCCCCCTGTTAAATCTGGCATCACTTGTGCTAATGTTGATTCTCTTATTTCTTTTTCCATGATCAGGCAATAATGCCACTTATTCTCAACAATGGTGTACAATTCTTTTGGCATTATATTATCAAATTCAAGAGGAGTGTTCTTGAATTTTTCCATCATGGCATATATTGAATCTTCAATCATGTTTTGATTTCTCTACCAAGTTTTCCAAATTCAATGTTTTTCAATCCTATCAAATTTGCATTACCCCTAACATTGTCACAAATATTTTCAAGATCAGATTTGGGAGCATGACTTACCATTCTAAACTAACTTGTGTCCTCAGACTCTGTCTTGTCATCATTTGTCTCTAGTTGTGCTATGTATTTTCTTCTTGATTTCTTTTGCATTGGACCAATCTATTTAGTAGCCTTAGTTTTCTCTTTTGCTTACTTCTTGGCTTTTTGAGTAGTTGCCCTTGTAGTGGCTCTTGTTGCTGGAGTTGTAGGCTTTTTTGCACTTGGTTTTGTAGTCTTCTTTGCCTTTGGTTGTGCAATAGGATGTGTCTTGGCTTTTCTTTTCTTTGGTTGTGGCTTTGCTAGTGCTTCCTCAACTTCTTCTCCCTTGGCACCTTCTTCTTCTTGATCTTCACCCATGCCTTGGGTCAAAGCAAGAGGTTATTGACCTTGTACCTCTTCTTCCTCATCATCTTCTTCATCATTATCTTTTGCACCTTCCCCAAACTTAGCTTTTAGTTTTCTCACCATTTTATCTTTCTTTTTCAAAGTTGAGGTTGTCTTCAATTTCATCTCAACCTTTAACTTTACAACAACATAATTACCAAAAATTTTGGCAGTCTTATCAACTTCTTTAGCAAGTAGTGTAGTGATAGTAGTTGAGGCTTCATCAATATTAATTTCATATCCTAGAGGCCTTAACCATCTGACTCTAGGTACAACAGCCTGGATGAAAGTGTAGTCAATGTCTACAAGGAAACAAATATCATTATCATGTTGCTCCACTAGGGAAACATGAATTCTTAACCTCTATTTCATGGACTTCACAAAGTCTTCAAAATACCTAGTCATTACTGACAAAATTCTCTCCCATTTGCTCAATATACTCATTGATTTGCATAGCAACTGACCTATTGGTCTTCCATCCTAATTTGCTAAAAGATGCGAACTCATTTTGCACATAGAAAAATATACATACCAATATTGATCCAAACTTACATTGAGCACTCTTTAACTTTCTTATTGCTCCTAGGTTCTCCATTATCTGCTGCAACTAAAGTTCTGCAATACCATAGGTATGATCTTTCTTGACAATCTTATAGCCTACATCAACTAATATATAGGGAACACTATTTAGTCCGCTTGATAGAGAGAATTTATGTGATATGACTTGAATGGAAAATTCAAGAAGTGGATCTATAATGGTGTCAATAGTCATTCCACGCTTGTTCCACTTAGCCCATGTGTTTCTCTTAACTACTTCTTTACAATCGCTCCTCAATGTCTTGGGCCGATCTATAGTTGGGTAACCAGTAACCTTATGTATAATTCTCTTTAAAATTTTGATAGGCCCTCCTTCTAGCCATAGACATCCATCATGTATTCTGATCAAAACTATTTTTATCCATTCAGTTTTGAAAATTGTTGGGAAATCTAGGGCAAGGGTTAAGCCCTTCCTCTCTACAATTTTAAATTCCTCCTTTAACAACTTGTTTTCACATAATTTGTCATATGCTTGTGTAATTTCCATGTCTCCAATGCCTCCTACCTTGCAATTATAACACTTCCTCACATCTTGGACCATTACAACCTTAGGAAAAATCATAGATAATGCACTTGCTAGGTCATTTTTATAAGCAACTTCTGGTATAGCCTTGAAATCTAATTGTTTGACCTTGTTTCTAACTAATTGAACATTGAATGTCTCTTTCTCCTTTACATTCTTTGAACTTGAGGCCATTATGCAAGCTAGGGTTTTAACAAATATGAAATTGTGTAGCTTGGTAGATAAAGAATACCTTTGAAATTGATGAATTGATGCTTGATCTTCACGATGATCCATGCAAATGATTTTGATCTCGCTTGTGAATTGCTCATTTGCTCTACTCAGTCTTGCTCTGAATTTGTAATGATGAAAGAAATATGTGAAATTCGATCTTATACCTTTTCAAAATATAGCATTTATTGCATGGTACATGTACAACTCTAAACTTAGCTTCAATACAATTTCTATTTTACTCAACATCCATTCATTTTACTATCACCCGACAACTACTACTGACTTGACTTCAACTAACTTTGGCTGACAACTCAACACATAATAGTGTTTTACTCAACAACTGAAGAGAACTTTTCTCACTCGGCCATGATATGAAAACTTAAAGATTTGAACTTGGAATTTCCTTATTATCTTGCATCTTTCTTCATGCTAATATATCTTTTCAATGCTAACTTCTTTTGGAACTGATGTATGATAAAACATTTTAAATATCAGTCCCGCATACCTCCTTTTTCTTAATTTGATGAGATGTGACCACTTGACCTATCAAGTGAAGTGATCCCTTCATTTGATGTGTTACATCCATCTTTCTTCTTCCATGTTTTTTTCATCTCTCCTCTTGTGTGTTCAACATCTACCTTGTCTTTTCCTTTGTTATTAGGTGCCTTGGACCTTGTTGGGAAATGCTTGCTGATATGACCAATCTTTAAATAGGTAAAACATGTAGTTTGACTCAACCATTTGTTGTAGTTACCACTAAAGTGTGTTCTTATGCAATTCTCAAGGATGTTTCCATACTCTTGACAATAATGACATTTATGCCTTGTATTGTAATCCTAGTTATAAGAGTTTTTATAGCTTCTTACCTTTATTGGCTTGTTTGATGACCATGTGGACTTGGATCTGCATTCAAAGGCTCTGTGTCCAAACTTATGACAATTGTAACAGTGTCCTTCAAATTTTGGTGCATGCATGGTTCTAGTTCTGCATTCATGTGCCTGATGACCTTGTTTGTTACACTTGTGATAATAAGTCATGCTCTTTGGCTTATCATTCTAACTAGCATTCTTACTCCTACAAACATTAGCTATACATCATTTCTTACCATAATGATGACAAGTAGGTTTAGAGTTCTTAGCTTTATTTTTTATTTCCTCAGTAGCTTTGGATGATTCCCCTTCTTTAGTGCTTATGTAGCCCAAACCTGATGTATCTTTACTAGATCTTGGGGATTTCAGTAGTTGCTCTAAGTACTTGATGGCTTCATTTGGCTTGTTGAAACTTTCAATAAACTCCTTTTCTCTTTTAAGGTCATTCTGTAGTTGTTCATTCTGCAACTTCAATGTAGTTATCGATCTCAATGTCCTTGACATTCAACTCATGATGAGCATTCATCATTTGGCTTAGGGAATCCAATTGCATATTTGAGATCCTGGATAGCTCTGCTAACTTTTCCTCCAATCAGTTTGCCAAAATTATTTTGTTTTCTTCAATCATGACCTTGTCTTATATAGCTTTCTTCTTTTGTTCAATTACCTCACATAGCAATATAGCTTGTGATTCTTGTTCCAACTTGAGATTTTTGATTTCTTCAGCTTGTGTTCTATTCTTATCCATGAGATCTGTAATTGTTGCATTGAATTCATAGGAGTTACCATCTACAAATAACTTTGTGGTGTCAATCTCTTTGTATTGTGTGTCATTTTTTTGCCATAGCAATCTCTTTCCTTCTCTTCAAGAAACTCCTCAAAGCACCTCTCGCTTCATTTAATTGTTGTAGAATGAGATGTATCTCAATCTCCTTGTTTTCAATGGTCTTTCCCAACTTGTAAACTTCCATTTCAAGATCTTTTCTCCAAGCTATAAGGCTTTTCTTGATGAGAACTCAACTTTGATACCAATTGATGGAAATACAAATGGAAAACGTATACTTTTGAGTGGGGGGGTGGGGGGTGCAGTGAATCAGAAGTACAAACTTTAATACTTAAACCAATTTTTACCATTCATTAGATGCATGCAAAAATTAAAATAAAATGTACAAAAAATGCATCAAACATATAGTCATACACACACTTGACACCTGATATGATTACCCAAAAACCTGTTAGGATAAACCACAGACATAAATAAAAACTACATGCAAATATAACTAATAACAGAAAATAATAGAACACACAGAAATGAACACAAGGCACCAAGATATAACGTGGTTCACCCAATCCCTGGGCTACGTCCACCAAACAACAAGTCCGATCTTATTACAATCCAGTGATTACAACCTGATTACAATCCGTAATCCCTTACAGCTCAATACCGCCGCAAGAACCAATTTCGTATCACAACATTATGAAAAATACCCAACCCTAAGCCCTTTTATACAAGTATTAAACTGCTTTAGGGTTATAACATGTCGGCCATATGTCGGCCATAATATGTCGGCTACTGCCCAAAAAAAAATTTTGAGGTGATGCCCCGAACCCCACTATTTATGAAGTATGTACAATACTTTCCTGATTAGTCACCACAATCTAACAATCTCCCACTTGGGGACTAATCAGGCTCCACACTAAACAAAAATCTCCCACTTGGAGACTGATCCTGTAGCAATACCACTACCACATGGGGCTCCCACTGGATCAAACCATCCTAGACTCTCCTGTTCTTTGATTCATGTTCAGTCTAAAAGACCAACCGAAGTTGAAGAGGAGTTCAGCTTCTCCCTTGTTACAACCTTTGTCAACATATCTGCTGGATTGTCATTGGTATGTATCTTCTCTAGCTTTAACTGTCCATCCTCCAAAACTGATCGAATGAAATGGTACTGCAACTGTATGTGTTTGGTCTTAGAATGCAGAGCTGAATTCTTAGCAAGATGAATGGCACTCTGACTATCTATGAATAAATAATTATCCTTCTGAGGATGTCCCAATTCTTCCAAGAAGAACTGAAGCCATATCATCTGTTTGGCTACCTCTGTAGCAGCAACATACTCTGCCTATGTAGTGGAGAGAGCATTAATCTTCTGTAACCTAGAAACCCAACTCGCGGTTGCCCCACGAACAGTAAAGACATAACCTGTAGTACTCTGCCTAGTATCAATATCCCCAACCAAATCTGAGTCAACATAGCCCTATAAATTAGTAGTAGAGCCCCCAAAGTGTAAACACTTATTGGATGTTCCTCTCAAATATCTGAGAATCCACTTGACAGCATTCCAATGCTCAAATCCTGGATGACTCATATACCTGCTAACGACTCCCACTGCATGTGCAATATTTGGCCTAGTGCATACCATAGCATACATCAAACTTCCTACAACTGAAGCATAAGGTACCTTGGACATCTTATCCTCCTCTTCCTGTGTCTTGGGACACATCTCCTTATTCAATTTCAAATGACCAGGTAAAGGTGTGCTGATAGCTTTAGCATTCTCCATAGAGAAACGTTGCAACACCTTCTCAACATAATCAGCTTGAGATAGCGTCAATGTTCTGTTCTGCCTATCTCTGCAAATCTTCATACCAAGGATTTTTTTTGCTACCCCCAAATCCTTCATAGCAAATGCATGTGCTAATTGGCGTTTCAGCCCCTTAATATGATCCATGTTAGACCCAGCTACAAGCATATCATCAACATATAAACATAAAATAATGTAGCTATCATCATCCAACCTCTTAAAATAAACACAGTAATATGAATGACACCTATTATATCCATGCTCATGCATAAAACTGTCAAATTTCAGATACCATTGCCGAGGTGCTTGCTTCAAGCCATATAAACTTTTCTTCAATTTGCACACTAAGTTCTCCTTACCTTTGACCTCAAAACCCTGTGGTTGAGCCATATATATTTCTTCATCCAAATCACCATGAAGAAAGGCTATTTTAACATCCATCTGCTCTAAATGCAAATCTTCAGTAGCCACAAGACTTAAAACAATACAAGTAGAAGTCATTTTAACAACAGGACAAAATATCTCATCAAAATCAATTCCCTTTTTCTGTGCAAATCCTTTTACAACTAACCTGGCCTTAAATCTTTTCTTACCTCCTTCCTCTTCTTTCAACCTATAAACCCATTTATTTTGTAAAGCCTTTTTACTTGCAGGCAACTTGCACAAATCCCATGTCTTATTTTTTAGCAAAGAGTCCATTTCATCTTTCATTGCAGACTCCCACTGAATCTTAGTATCCACCTGCACAGCTTCATCATAACTTTCACTTTCAGGTTCACCAGCATCAGTAAGTAAAATAGAATACAAAGAGGGAGAAAACCTTTGTGGAGGTCTAATTTTCCTTGTTGACCGTCTAACATTCACTGGTGTGTGCGGTATTTGTTGTTGCAGTTGTTGCACATCATGAGGAATGGCTGGAACATCAGCTTTTGGAGTATCAACTAGCACTATATAATCATCTTCTTTCTTCTCCTGTTGCTGCAACAGATCTTTGTACAACACTTTCTCATTGAATATGACATCCCGACTTCTAATAATTTTAAGATTTTCAAAATCCCAAAGCCTATAACCAAATTCATTAATGCCATATCCAAAAAAGACACATTTCTTTGATTTAGCTTCTAGCTTGGTTCTATTTTCAGAGTCTATATAAGCAAAAGCTTCACAACCGAAGGTCTTGAGAAAAGAATAACTCACCTTCTTACCAGTCCATGCTTCCTCTGGAATACCACAGCCCAAAGGAGTAGAGGGACCTCTATTAATCAAATATATTGCAGTATTGACAGCCTCCGCCCACATGTGTAAGGGCAACCCAGCATGCAACCTCATGCTCCTTGCGTGCTCCATTATAGTCCTGTTCATGCGTTCAACCACTCCATTTTCCTGTGGAGTCCTTGGAACAATTTTTTGTCTACCAATACCATTAGTGGAGCAATAATCTTCAAATTCATGACTGCAATACTCACCACCATTATCAGATCTGAGACATTTTAATTTCTTACCAGTCTCATTTTCAACCAAGCATTTCCATTTCTTAAAAGTTTGAAATACATCAGATTGCTGTCTAAGGAAATAAACCCATACTTTTCTAGTTGCTTCATCAATAAATGTAACATAATAATGAGAGCCACCAAGGGAAGATACCTGGGCTAATCCCCATACATCTGTATGCACAAGCACTAATTTCTCCTTTTTGTTTTCCTTCCCTGTCTTTACAAAACTCACTCTCTTTTGTTTTCCATACACACAACTTTCACAGAAATCCATATTCACACATTTTAGACCTGGTAAAACTTTCCTTGAATGAAGTACTTTCATACCTTTCTCACTCATGTGCCCAAGTCTATTGTGCCACAGCGCTGTATCAGAATCTACAGCAGCTATTTGTTCTCCCTGCTCAACTGCAGTAATTGTTCCTGAATATTCATTTTTCTCTAAAACAATCAAAGTAGAAGGAACAATATGACCTGTACAAAGATATAAGGTGCCTACTTTCACACCTTTTGCTACTACAAGGGAACCTTTGGAAACCTTCCAATTTTTATCATTAAAAGTAACTACACAACTCTCATCACCAAGTTGCCCTGCTGAAATTAAATTTCTACTTAGTTTTGGAACATGTCTTACCTCATGTAGTAGTCAATGATTTCCATTCTGCAACTTAATCTTAATTTTTCCCTTTCCAACAATCTAACAGGGTTCATTATCCCCCAAATAAACAAGCCCAAAATCCCCTTGGACATAATCAATGAAATAACCTCTATGAGGTGTAGCATGAAATGAAGCACCAGAATCTAAAACCCATGAATCATCAACACTCTCTAAAGACAGAAGCAAAGCATCCTCTTCAGATTTGTTACTTACCACATTTGCCTCCTTGTCTTCATCTAATTTATCTCCTTCATTTTTCTTTCGATTCCAGCAATCTTTCTTTTTGTGCCCTGGTTTCCCACAGTACTAGCAATCATTTGGTCCTCTCAATTGAGACCTCCTCCCCTTTGACTTTCCTCTTGATTTCCCATGATTTCCAAAGTTACTTCCTCTTTCAGTCGTTCTACCCCTGCTTTGTGGATTTAAAGCACTTCCTGATGTAGATCCACCTGAGGATTTTTTACGAGTTTCCTCACTTAAAATAACACCGATCACATCATCATATTTTAGGGTACTAGATCTAGGAATAGAATTACTCACTGCCATTACCAAGCCATTCCAGCTTTTAGGAAAAGAACACAAAATCAAGAGAGCCCTAATTTCTTCATCAAAATTGATACCCACAGAAGATAATTGACTAGTAATAGTATTAAACTCATTTAAATGATCTACAACAGATCCACCTTCTGCCATTTTCATATTAAATAAATGCTTCATGAGAAATACCTTATTTGAAGCGGAGGGCTTTTCATACAGTGTCGATAGGGTTTTCATCAAATCTTCTGTTGTCTTTGCTTTTGTAATATTAAATGCCACTGATGGTGCCAAGCATAACCGAATGCTTTCGAGTGCCTTTCTGTCCAAAAGATCCCATTCAGCCTCTGACATAGTTCCCTGATTCTTGGCTTTTCCTTCCAACGGCTTCCATAAATCCTTCTGATATAAATAGTCTTCCATTTGCATCTTCCATAACTGGAAGTTCTACCCATTAAACCTGTCAACCCTCAACTTACCCTCATCTGCCATCACTCCCACTCAACTGTGAGACTCCCACTTAACCGTGAGACTTTCCTGCAGAGGATAATTGAAAGACAACCTTGCTCTGATACCACTTGTTAGGATAAACCATGGACAGAAATAAAAACTACATGCAAATATAACAAATAACAGAAAATAATAGAACACACAGAAATGAACACAAGGCACCAAGATTTAACGTGGTTCACCCAATCCCTGGGCTACGTCCACCAAACAGCAAGTCCGATCTTATTACAATCCAGTGATTACAACCTGATTACAATCCGTAATCCCTTACAGCTCAATACCGCCGCAAGAACCAATTTCGTATCACAACATTATGAAAAATACCCAACCCTAAGCCCTTTCGTACAAGTATTAAACTGCTTTAGGGTTATAACATGTCGGCCATATGTCGGCCATAATATGTCGACTACCATGTCGGCTACTGCCCAAAAAAAAATTTCGGGGCGATGCCCCGAACCCCACTATTTATGAAGTATGTATAGTACTTTCCTGATCAGTCACCACAATCTAACAAAACCCTCTAATGAGAAGGTGAAATTGGGGTGAGGATGGCACCCACAATTCTTCACTACTACAAAAATTAAGTGTCACTTGTTAAGGTTACATAGTTTGACCATTTTAATGATCTACCCTGTGAAAGGCCTGCCCTAGTAAAGGCTTATAAAGGATTGTTAGATCCTACCCTATAAAAGGATTTTAACACCCTGTTAGAAGTGTGCCTGGTTAAAGGACTTTAAAATACTCACTTGGAATGTCACCCTGTTAAAGGATTTTACAATGATTGTTAAATCAAACTTAGTATAAATGATTTCACTCTATTGATATAGTTGTTAGAAAGTAATAGTAGAATGTTTGATTTGATAACTTACAAATTTTCCTTGTTGATTTCAGATCATAGTTCTATCCATCTTGATCCTCTTGATCTGTTATAACAATGTTGTATAGCTTCTCCTCTGGGTTGCAAACTGATTATGCAATTCTTTCACACTTCTAAGTCACCTTGAATGCTTTCTAATCAATTCACCCCTTTCACTTCCTTCAATTCTTCCCTCGCATCACTTCCTTCCATACGCATACACACACAGAATTATGGAGCTTTGTCTTCCTTAAAAAGAATTCGGTGGCTTAGGGTTAGGTATGAATCTACGACTGAGATTCATTCATTTTCTCGCTTAATCCTTTCCAATTTTCTGATTGGTTTCATAATGATTGCATAGGAAAACCAAATAGATTCAATCTTATCTTCAAAGCTTTGAGATATATCCATAAGTTGGCATAAAAATGGTTTACATAGTTGTTTGTGCCATCACAAATAGCCAGGTCCATTCTGTGTAACTCAGCACTTGATAATACTGATGCTCGGCACTTACTGTAAGTTTATCTTGCTTGGCACTTGAAATTGCTCAGCATTAATTGTTCACTCAACACATGAGTGACTCGACACTCATTGCAACTCAACATCTATACATATTATACTCGGCATGTGTTACTAGCTTGGCATGAACTTAGTAAATATCTTAAGTGTGTTGACACTCAATTGTCAAAACCAAACTAAGATCAACACAACAATAAATACATCCAACAATAACTACACCACTAAAGCAAATAAAATGCAAAAAAAAAAAAACTATGAAGGAGACTCAGGCTACATAGTATAGAGTTTCATCACATGACCCAACTCTAAGGTCACCCTGGAAGTCTCTCAGCACCCTAGCCCCCTAGTGATTCTATGCAAAACCAGAATACCCTCTTGTGAAGACAAAGAGACTAGTCATACCTCTCAAGGTATCATCGCATTCTCATCCTTAGTCTATACAAGTACTCAAGGCATGGACAAGGAAAATCCTCTAACTTATCTTTTTAATTTATCTCAAGGCGTGGGGAAGGAAATTTTTTTAATTACTATGTTATCACTTGTTACACAACTTATAATGAGTTACCTTGGTAGCCACTTTGAGCCCCAGCCCCCATTGCAAGCTACTCTTATAAACATGCACCTAGACTACCTTCCTAAAACTCACATAAACCATAGTTGTGTCCCATATCACAACAATCATAATGATCAAATTTGGTTCCTTAATAGGAAACCCAAAAATAAGTTGGTTTCAAGTCATCATATATGCTCACCAAATAAAAATATCATAACCATAAGCCTCAATTTTGAATCTTAAAGTACATCCTAACATCTAGTCAAATAACCATCATAAAAGAAATCTTAAAAGACACACCTTTTGTGCACATCCTAGTTTGGTTGGCTAAATAGTTCATATAAAATTTATCACAAAATAAAACATCACATTAAAATTTCCAAAACCCATCACAAAACAAATGCCACAGAATGTCAAATAAACACACATCAAATAATACAAGGTTTCATCGAATGATTTGGATTAGATTGTTTTCAAAAAAATTATTTGATTATATAATATATAAGTGTAGATAAATTTAGTATGTTAATTATTTAATAATTTTATAATTTATTATTATTATTTAAATCAATAATATTTAACAATAAAGATGAAACATTTTCAAAGTTCATAACAATGAATTTTTATGCATTTTCTCTATGTAAATCAACTGGTAATTTAAATGATATAATCTCACGTGGAATGATACGGATCTACAACCTATATCAATGGAAAGATAATTAAATTTTTCATATCTTTAATTATTAGCAATCCTAAAGAAAAGTTCATATGAATGGTGTAAAATATAAATCTTCCTAGCAACACTATTCAGATTTGAAGGTTACCAGTTTAGAAGAAAGATCATAACTTTTTTTTTAACTATTGGATCTTCATCAAAATCAAGAAAATTATTCATAATAGACTTATTTATAATGGCAAAGAATATATTTTCCTAACTATATATTTTGCAAAAGTTATGAGTGATTGTTCATGTGTCTCTAATTGAAAAATCAAGCTCAAATAAGCCTAGTTTTAGCATGACAATCAATAGTTGACCATGTCTATATAAAAAAATCATATATGTTAAATAAATCCAAATGGGTGTCTAAAAGTATCTTTACATTTTTGATAAAATATATTAAATAAAAGTTATAACAAAATCACATGCTTCAACCCTCAAACTGCACACAAGTAACTACAAACAAATTTATTCATAATTAGGAAAACACAGAGAAGACAATCTTTCCAACATAAATCACAAAGAGATTTTGAAACTCGTACCTTCAAACACCAAATTGATTTGTTAAGAAGAAGAAGAAAAATCCAATTGTGGAATTTACTCCAAGTTTTGAAAAAAAATCTTTTACTTCAAAATTTGAATGCATAACCTGTAATGTGTCTTCTAAAATCTCTGTTCTAAATTATTTTATTGTTCTCCAAAAATCTTCTCACTCAAAATGACTAGAATGGCCTCTTAATAAAGAATAATTAATTAATTAATAAAACTAAAGTTTCTGAAATAAGTAAGCTTACAAAAAAAGGTAACTCAACTAAAATAAAAATAATAGTTTTTCTTTGTTTTTTTATATTTTTAAAAATAAATAGAATCACTTTATTTATTTTTTAAGAAAAGAAATACACAATTTTTACTTTTTCCCCTTATTTTAATATTCAATAGACAAATATTCTTTATTTATTACTTTCTTTTCACAAAATAGATTTATCTTTTTATACTAAAATAAATAAATATAATTTCTTTTAAATTAAATAATTTATTCCCCACTCAAAAATCTTATTTTTATTTTATTAATTAATGTGCAGTTAAATTGCATATAAATAGTTTAATCATTAATACTAATTAAAGCCCACTAATTATGTGCAACTCTAATTTAATTATCATAGATTAAATATTCATGATAAATCAATATTTTAATTTATCTTTTTTCGAACTTTCACATTTAGACTTTTAAGTCAAGTCTTTTAAATATATAAATATTTAATTAATTTAATTTCCTAATTAATTAAATATCCTTATATAATTATTCTTCCTTCTATTTAAATAATATTTAATAATTTCAATATTATGTGATTGATCTAAATATAATAATTAAACCTTTTTCCAAATTAAAAACATAGTCAAATCCACATAAGCAAAACCATTCAAAACCCAAACTCAAACAACACAGACAAAGACAAACTTGCTAGTTTAAACAAGGGTAGAGAGTCAAATACGAGTCCTCCTTGCAGGATAAGTGTTTAGGCTATGGTTGGGATTAGATCTGATCATTATCTTCTCATTCTTACCATTGAGTTATTGTGTAGGACATGCTCATCCTGGCAATTTAGGGAAGTCAATGCCTAATACCTGCAACCTGCATTAAAGACAAGCATTGCATATGCATATATATTTAACAAAACTAGAAAGGCAATGGTAGGGAGTGGTACATCATGTAGATCTCGACTAACTGGTGACTATGACTCCCTCCCTTAACCACATCAAAAACATCAGACAAAAAAGTAAAATAGGCACACACACCATACACATGCAAGTATGGGGTAAGTACCATAATGAATCACGAATCAACTCATCAAATGATCAGATATCAATGCATTACTATGAATGTTTAAAAACATCATTAAATACATGTCATCTAACATCGTTATGAAAGCAATCATATTTACTAACTAAGAATCATTAAAGCAACATTGACACGTAAGTAATCATAATCATTAAACAACATGTGAAATATAATCAACTATGTAATCATAAATGATATTTTCAAGTAATCAAATAACATCATACCATATATCTCTAAAACTAACACATGTATGAAATAGGCCTAAAAGAACTCAACATATATAATATAAATAAAACTATGGGTGGGCATTACATAGACTATCCTTTTCTCTAACAAACTTACCTAGCTCTGCAGTTGAGCATTTTCCTTTGTCCTATGCTAATAAGCCACATATACATGATTATACCTTTCGTGTAGTTGTTGATATTTTTTCTCTATCCCCTCTACTACATTGTGAACATAGGCCACATGTCTTTGCATATTCTTTGTGGATTAGGAAAGTTTAGCATCTTCAACTCTTTGCAAAACCATATTTCCCCTTACTCCACTATCCTCACCAACAGCTTGACCAAAAGAAGAAGGTGAGAGAGACCAAGTAGCCAAGACAATTAGATCTTAACTATAGTACATCCTAGAGGTATATATTTTTGCTTCCTTCTTAGGTCTCTTCAATCTCATATCTTTCATGATTGAGTCAAGTGCAATTGCATCAATAATATTGAAATTTGGCAACAACTGGACTCCTCATTCTTTTACAATTTTCCTCCCTTCATCTAAGCTAATGGAATCAAATTTGATCATCATTTCATGTTCAACCTCTTTAGCAAGGTCATCAAAATAATCATTTGGCCTTTGTATCTTCTTTTCCTCAACCATTTTGAGGCAATCTTCTCTGTAGTACTGCTACAGTAGTTGCTTATAGGGGATTGATTTTAAAAAATCATCATCAACTACATCCACCTTGCAAGACTATATTCTCAATTCCCTTGGGAATACTCCCTTTATCACTTGGGTAGTAATATCAGAGATTGGTTTCCTAGGGACTTGAAGATCTTTCCTTTCCACATCTTCTTCAAGGACATAGATATACTCTATACTCTTCTTCATCGTCATCATCATCCCCATAAGGATGATTCAATTCTCCAAATTGTTTTGTATCTTGAATTTTCTTTGCCTCTCATGTAATCTCTTCTTTATTAGTCTCTTCCTCATTTTCTTGATGTATGTCATCAATATGCCTTTCATGTGGTGAATCTATAGGAGGTGGTCTTGGAGACTCTAGTGATGGAGATCTTCTTGTTGGATCATCTGGTATTATTTCCTCCATACTTGGTATTTCAACTATTCTTGGGTCATTGGGTTTTTCTTCCATTCTCCTCCTTTGATACAACCTTAGACCCTCTGGAGTCTCAAGATCTTTTTCTAACTCAGCATCATGGGCTTGTGAATCCTCTCTTATTCTCTTTTGTCCTCTTCTTTCTTTCAAGGCTATATCAGTAGATTGTAACAATACATTTAAGCTTTCTTCATCATCAAAATAAGTCACCTTTTTCTTTTTTCTTTCCCCAACTTCTCAATCATGGTATCATATATACTTTGGAAATTTCCCAAAATTATTTTCAATCTCTGTTCTAAGCTCTTGCAATCTGAGAGTGGATCATAATTTGGGTCCTTTTCTCGAATCTCTTCCAAGGTCTCCTTATATATACACCAAAATTTCTTCTCTAAGATTTTAAATCCTCATCATTTATGATGATGTCCTTTGGGTATTCAAACTCATGTTTACCCCTTGGAGGCTTGTTTATCTTGTGCATTAATCTTTCATAGAAACCTTCTATATTATTCATCCTCTTCAAGATAACCTCCAAGTAATAGGGTTTGAGAAATTAAACCAGATTATTCCTCCCATCTTTAATAATTGCAAAATGATGGAAAACTGTGAGGTCAGGAAAGAAAGTTCATTTTCTAGCCTTATCTAGAGGGAAGCCAGTATCTTACAACACAACAATCTGCCTTATGACTTCAAGGAAACTAATTATCAATGGGACATATTTAGGAAGCACAAAAGGCCTCATTAGCAATCCATATATCCTGGTGACTATGGTATAAAGGTAGAAATAAATGTCTCCCCTTTGGTGGCACATCTTGGGCTTTGATTTATAGTCAACAGGCCTCAAGAAAATCTTCAATGGATAGGGAAATTCATCAACCATTGGAGAAATTCTTCTCCTCTGAGTGTTTCCAAATTCATTTTCAAGCAGAACAAAGCTAGAACCCTCTCAATCCACAGATATAATAGTTGACCACAGTTGAAGAGGCAATGTTTCACCATTTCTCTCAAGCTCAAGATCCATGTACTCTGAAAAGTAGTCCTTAATGTAGAAGAGAATCATATGCATAAGAAATGTGTACCATCTTAAATCTGTGGACTCTCCCTTCTTTAAAATTGTCAATCACTCATTGATATTTATTTCCAAGTATTTAGGGAAGTCTTGAATTATTGCATCCCCATACTTTTTAATTCTCAAGCACATCCACATTGTGGTCCTATTGAATTTTCTTTTGTTTGTCAACCCTAGTACCTGATAGAAGATAGTATGGATGTTCCCCAAAGTGCCATTGTAATGCTCGCAGTTACCTATGGTGTATGAAATAGCCAAAGGTTTTAATTTGATCCCATCTATTTTTTTCAAGAAGGAAGTTATCAAATTTTGTTGCACATATTTCCCTACTTGATCAAAAGCTTCCACAAACATCTTGAAATTTACACTATTAGTCACATCTTCAACAAGATGAAGACCAAAAGCTTCTCTGATGGAATCAGTGTCTATTTTTAACAGGACATCCCCATTTAGGTCTTTGATTACGTGTGACATAGGGTCATACTTTTCTACCAACCCTAACAGTAGGTCAACATCTAGAAAAACAATAGGAGTAACTAGTTTTCCTAAATCATACTTCCATACATTGTTGAGAGGGCTTTGTGCATTGGCCCGACTAGACCACCATTTTATTAATGCTCCTTTATCATTTGGTTGGCACTAATATTTGTACATCCAGTTACTTTAGAATTATGATTGAAAAGATCGACTTCTTTAATTCCCCTTTGAGGTGTTAGGGTTATGTGATGAACTTAGGTTTACTTTTCTTGATTTACATTTCCCCCTACACAATGGGAGATCAAATATGGAAGATAGACTTGTAAAATGTCCTCTCACATGATTTTCACACTCCTCTATTCAATAGTATTAAAGTATTGGAATATACTAAAATATAAAATAAAAATATTTATACAAATAAGAAATTAAACAAAGTATATGAAGTTTAAAATATGATATGTCAAGTGACTTTGGAGTGGAAGAAGATCATTGTTATGTATCATATGAGCACCATCCACAAACATAAATTGGTAGGAAATTGGAGGATGGCATATCAAATTGGTGTGTTCTATGAATCACTTATCATAACTATCCTAATTTCAAGTTGTTATTGTTGAGTTATAAACATATATTTGCACCATAAATTGAAGCCATAAAAATTTAGAAAAGCCAATAATAATATTCTAAAAATATTTATAAAAATAACTTTTCAAAATAATTTTGAATACTAAAGAGTATTAGATTTATAATCTTAGAAAACAAGTTAATATTGTAAACTTTGAGAATTATTATATATAACATTTATAGATTTAAAAACTAAAATAGTGTCAAATTTTAAAATCAAGAGCTATTTAAAAAAACAAAAGAAGTATAAAACCATTGGTATTTTCATAACGAAACTCTATGTTAAAATCCTAAGCGATGTGTTACTAGTATAATCCTAGTATTATATGTTAATTTGGACAAAAGAAATGTAAAAAAATGGAGCAGACTATATGAGCTTTCAATTATTATTTTTAAATATTATTTAGATAATCAAATAAAATTGGTTCATTGAAACTCTTTAAGAGTTATTAGATTTTATCTTATGGATTTATTTTCCAATTTACTATCAATTTGTTCAACTGAACCTAAACTTCAATAAAAACCAAACACCTTTCATTTTCAATGATAAATAAATAAAAATTATTATAGACAAAAAAAATTATACTTTCAAATAAATTATAAAAATCATTTGAAACAATTATCTGTCATGTTATAAAACATATCTCAACTTCCTCAAGCATACTTTAAAATGACTCTCTAAAGGAAAATTCCTATTCAAAATTACTACTTTATTTTAGTGTCAACCTCTTGAATTGACCTAATTTCATCCTTCACATTGTCAAGATATGGTTAATGCCAACTATCCAAGGTCCTCACATAACATGTTTAGGTCAAAAGTAAAAATTTTATTTAAACTCAACATATCAATTGAAATTTATTTGTTTGATTGTTGTGGTGTTGAGATACACATTCAATATTTAACTACATGTTTTATATCAATAATCAATCTTGTAATAATTTTAATATTTAACCATTTGTTATCATGAATAGTAAAGAAGAGCAAGAAAAACACATACTCATCCAAACACACGTAACTCCATGGAAAATGAACCATGACAAGGTTTTCTAAGCTGCATATACTATGATAAAATCGTAGAAGTAAAATTTTATTAAAAGAACACAACCCTAGTCTCGCAAAGGTGATCCATCCTCAATATTCTTCTAATGAAAACAAATCAACTTGCTTTTTTTTCTTTAAACATAAATGTTAGATTTATACTTTACTACACGTCAAGATTCTCCCACATAAGATTGTATTATTGATTCAAGAAACTTATCATATAACCTCATCAAAACCCCTTTATCACTCAACCAATATAATAATGAGAATTTGTTAGAAATTTTTAGAGAAACAATGTTAAAGCAAATAATTACCAATTTCAAGAAGGCTTTCTATCTACCTATTATTTCACAAAACAATGTCAATTAGTTAAATTGTTCTAAGGAGTTTAAAAAATTAAGCTTTTGACAAATGAAAATATGCTTAGATAGTGAATCCCCACTCAATTGTTAGTACAAGGAAGGCTATAGTGGTTTCTCTTGACTACATTTTTTACAAATTGTTATTCTTTGCTACCTCTTTCGATTAAAATTGACTACCTCTACATGCATATTCATTGATTCTTTAAAATAAATAACAATATAAATTCCTTCATGACACCTTATTCTTAATAAGATGACCCACATCAAAGAAATAAAGGCTAATTTAAATAGATTCACAATCAAATTCTCGTACATTTAAAACCTTTCCATGACAGTCACTCTACTAACAATGATGTTGATATGTTCTTCCTCTTATTTAGATAGTGTAATTATTTGCACCTAAATTCTTAAATTTAAAAAATAAAAATAAAACAAGGTAGACTCAATTCTTCTTTCACTTAAACTTTGTGGAATATTTTGGTATATAACATGCATAAACAATTTATATGTTAATTTTAGTTGAAAAAATACAAATTTTATATGTTGCTTACTTGAAAAATAAATCATTCCATAACTTTATTTTATACAAATAAAATATCATAATATTGATGAATATCCCCTCTTTAATTGCATTGAACTTTATTATGTAAACATTTTAAATCTAGATGCTCAAGATCATTAAGTTCATCTAAGAGAAAGTTTAGGTTAAACTCCAACCTACATTTATATAGGAGAGTCAACTCTCGATCGGGTTTAGTTATGATTTCGTCCATGCTTGACACTTATTAGGGATATTCATAAAACTCATTAGTTTAGGAGTTTTTAATGTCAACTTGTTAAATCCTCATTTTTATGAAATTCAAATTCATGAATCTCAAGGTATGCCAAACTTGTTGTTCATCATTTGTAAGCCAAGTATAACAAGTTTATGTAGCAGTCCCATGAGGGGGCCTAAAACACTATTTTTTAAATAGAGGCCTCATGAGAATTTTTTTGGAGGGGCTTAAGGATTAGTTGGAATCATTTCCCTCAAAATAGGAGCCCCACAGTTTTAGGTATATAATATGGATAAACAATGTATATGTTAACTTTAGTTAGAAAATATATATTTTATATGTTTTTTACTTGAAAAATAATTTTTCATCAATAGATCCTAGATTTTTTAGTGAATTTGTTTGGTTTTGAATGAGCCTGCCACATATCAAGTCTTACTAAGTGTAAAGGCTCCAATACAGTAAGAGATGAAGCCAAGATTGTGCCCCATATGAATCTAACCAAAAAAATATGAACCTCTAACCAAAAAAATCTATAACTTAAATTAATGAAAATTAAAAATCATAATGTTGAGAAGTCATTGAAAATCCTCTTTGTTTTTTATTCAGGAAAACAGGTTTTGAAGGGGGCCTGAAACCCTTTACAGATCAAATGATTTTCAATGAAGCCCAAAGAAAAATTACAACAATCTAAAGGTGAAACAGGTCACCCCACCACACCCAGATAACATAGTGCACTACTACCATCTTAACAGGTTTTGAATGGGATCCTATAACCCCAAGGTTCCAATTCCTGAACCTTGACAAACTACAAAGAAACAACAAGTCAAAAAGGCCAAGAGAGCCAAACAAAAAGGGACAGCCTCAAACAGAATAGGAGAACAACAGGTTAAGAAAACCAAGCCTCAAGATTTACATTTATGTCCTGTCTTTTGAGAGCATAAAGATATCAAACAATGGATTGGAGGGCCTGACCTTTTTTCCTTTAACTGTTGTTCATCCATCCTCCACCAACCCAATAGCCTTCTGCCACACAAAGTCCTCCACACCAAAAAACACCCCCAAAACTATTGTAGCAGGAGAAGAAATTCCACCACCACTCAGAATACGGACCACAGCAGTAGAAGGGACAACTTTGACATGAGATAGTGCTGCAATCGAGGCAACAAAAGTATCAATAGTGTTGGAAATACAAATGGGAAATGTATACTTCTAAGAGTGGGGGTGAATCAGAAGTACTAAACTCTAACCAATAAAACTTTCAATTTTAAAACAATGCATGCATAAACACATTGAAATAACATGTAATTTAAATGCATCCACATAAACACTTGACACCAAATATAATTACCCGAAAACCCTCCAACGAGAACTTAAAATTAGGATGGGGATGACACTCGTAATTCTTCACTACTGCAGCAATAAAGTTCACTTGTTAATGTTACATGATTTGACCATTCTCATGATCTGTCCTATTAAAGGCTTACAAAGGATTATTAGATCCTACCATGTTAAAGGATTTTAACACCCTGTTAGAAGTGTCCTTGGTTAAAGGACTTTAGAACACTCACTTGGAATGTCACCTTGGTAAAGGATTTCTCAATGACTGTTAAATCAACCTTAATACAAAGGATTTCACCTTGTTGATACAGTTGTTAGAAAGTACAATAGAATGTTTGATCTGATACACTTACAATTCGATATTTCTAATTTCAGATCTCAATTCAGTTCATCTCGATCCTCTCTGATCTGATATGAAATTGTTGTAACCTAGATCCTCTGTTCTGACAACTGATTCTGCAATTATGTTCTCTTTTTTTAAGTCACCTTGAATGTATGCCTGATTAATTCACCCCTTTCACTACTATCATCACCTTCTCGAATGCATTCTCTGATTCTCTCTCATTCATACATGAATTATGGGGCTTCATCTCTCCTTAAAAAGACTTTGGTGGCTTAGGGTTAGGTATGAATATACAATTAAGATTCATCCAACTTTCCTGCTCAATTCCCTCCATTTTTCTGATTGGTTTCTTGTTGATCACATAGGGAATACAAATAGATTCAATCTTATCTTCAAAGCTTCGAGATCTATCCATATGTCGGCTCAAAAATGGTTTACATAGTTATTTATGCCATCAAAAACAACTAGGCCAATTCTGTGTTACTTGAGACTTGTTGATACTGGTGCTCGACACATACTATAATTCTGTCTGGCTCGACACTTGAACTTGCTTGGCACTAATTGTTCACTCGACACTTGAACTACTTGGCACTTACTATTTGCTCAACACTTGATTTACTCAACACATGAGTTACTCAGCACATGAGTGACTCAACACTCATTGCAACTCGACATCTATACATATTATACTTGGCATATGTTACTAGCTCGGCATGAACTTAGTAAATTTCTTAAGTCTGTTGACACTCAATTGTCAAAACCAATTTTGAGATCAACAATCTCCCCCTTTGACATGAGTGGCAAAAACACTTAACTATACATTATGAATTTAATCTCTTCAAGTATAATATACATCCAATTCGACATATATAGAAAACTCCAAAAAAGATGTTCAAAAGTTTGTAAAGAACTATATACCTCAAAATTGTATAACTCCCCTTGAGTTAATGTGTCTTTGCTATATCCAAAATCTCTCTAAGTAAATTTGCCTCTGTTGTAACTCTTTGTCTTCATTCTGATACTCTTTATCTGAAGTTTTTCCTACTGTTGCCTATTGTTTTCTCCCCCTTTCACATGTCTCTAATTCCCCTTGCATAGCTATTTATCCCCCTTTAAATATTTCTCCCCCTTTTTGACATTGATGTCAAAGGGTTTATACACTAAGTGTGTATTTATCCACGAAGTTCTTGATAACTTCCATTACAATTTTGAGAGCAGCATCCTACTTGTCTATTGCAACATCTAGTGACTTGATTTAGATGGTTCTCTCTATTACAAGGTGAACTAAGCCATCTAATGTTGAAAGATTAGGATCTTTCTTGAGTACTATCTCAGCATAGGCTAGTTCCTTTTGTAGGAATTCCATGTGTGGGGTCAGGGAGGCTTGAATTTGAACTAACTTGGCTCTTGTATTAGCCTCTTTTGCTGTCAATACAACTAGTTTGTTTTATGTGTGAAGCGTGGAATGAAAGTGTTTCTCACTTTGAGCTAGGTTTTGTGGTAATTGCATACCAGATTTTTTCAAGTTTCTCTCCAGACTCAAAATTCTTTGGCTTGTTTCTTGTGTGAAGAGTGTGGGATCACACAATTTGGTGTACAGTGAGAATATATTCTCAAGTACCTTCTTCACTTTTTCTAATTTTGTAGCCAATTCCACTTGTAATAGTGCTATTCCACTAGATATTTTCTCATTTACCTTACCTTGAAACTTCTTTTTAGACCATTCCATGAGTTTTGCATTAGTCTCTTGGTCTTCATTTGTTACCTATTCAACAATTTCTAACAGTTGTTCCAATATTGGCTTGGTTTCATCAGGTGTTTGCAAGCTAAATGCATCTAAAAAGATGTCTTTGATTTCATATAGTGCTTGTCTTTGTTTATACTCCTTTCTGAGTATCTCTTAGTTCTTTTTTTCTTCCAAAGCCTCCTACATCTCATTGATCTATTCAATGTTCATAGTTGCATAATCATATTTTGGTATGAAAATTTCTTCATCGAATGTTGGGTCTCCATAGTGAAGTACCCTTGCAACCTTTGTGGAGCTTGAGCTTGGTGCTGAAATTTGAACTGGCATTGCTTCAGTGCTTGGCTGCTGAAAAACTTTTGTAGGAGGTCCAGTAGTCGGTAGAATAACCAATGTTTGAATTGCTTCATGCTCCTTTTCCTTTGAAATTTCCTTTTTTTCCTCTATTCTTCCTTGATCAATCACAATTATTGATGGTGCACCCTGTATTTGTGTAGTAGGAACATATAACTCTATATGTCATGTTTGTTCCTTTGTTGGCTCCTTTGCAGTTTGAGTTTTTTGTTCAATCATAACAACTTTAACTGTGGCATCAACCTTAGCTGATGTATCTTTTGATCTTTGCTCTTGATGTTGTCCACTGGTAGCTATAGGGATGATAGAAGGTGGTTCTTGTGTTTTCACCTTATCACTAGTTAAGTCAACTACTTCTTTTTGCAACTCATCTACACTGACCAATACTAGATTTTCACAAAACTTTACTTGTAACATTGATTGGTCAAGGATCTTCTTTAGATCCACTGCAGTTAGTGGATTTATGTTCTAAACTGAGCTTTCAAGAACATCCTTTACTTTGATTGTCTATGTAGGTGTATTGGTGTCATGTGGAGGGCTTAGTGGTGGCAATTGTGTGTCATGCACACTTTGATTTGTTTGCTGCTCTTCAGCAGTTGCCATTTCTTCTCCTTTTTGTGGTGCCTCCTCCATTGCGTTTCCTTCCTTTTCTTTCTCAACTTCTCCTTCTTTATCATTCTCTTCCTCTTCTCCATCGTTTCTTCCCTAAAAGAGATCCTCCTCTCCTTCCTTAATAGTAGTTAGCCCATATATTAGCTTCCACATTTGAGTAGACTTCTTTACAGCATCTTCAATCTTGTTTTGAGGAATGTTGAAGGCCCTATACTTAGGTGCAAATTTTCTACCATGCTTTTTATTTTCTTCTTTTATTTGGCCTTTTGACAAGTCTGACATTACTTATGCCAATGTGGATAACGCAATAATGTGATTTATTCTCAACAATTAAA
Organism: Cupressus sempervirens; assembly: GCA_028749045.1. NCBI lineage: Eukaryota > Viridiplantae > Streptophyta > Pinopsida > Cupressales > Cupressaceae > Cupressus > Cupressus sempervirens. The sequence goes on along the minus strand of CM053783.1, from coordinate 799,294,798 downwards.
TATTAATCCTTAGGCATAGTAGTATCAAATTCAAGTGGAGTAAAATTGAATTTTTCCATCATGGCATACATTGATTCCTCAATCTTATTCTGATCTTATTTACTTAATTTATTGAATTCAATAGTTTTCAAACTAGTCAGGTTTGCATTATCCCCGATATTATCAAAAATATTTTCAATATTGGACTTGGGTGAATGACTTACCACTCTAAACTAGTTGTTGTCATCTGATTCGGTCCTCTCTTCATTAGATTCAGGTTGTGCAACATATTCCCTCCTTATTTTCTTTTGCACTGGACCTGGTTGCTCAGTAGCCTTCTTCTTCTCTTCTTTTTTCTCCTTAGCCTTCTGAGTTGTGGCCCTTGCAATTGCTCTTGTGGCTAGAGCATTATGCTTGGTAGGGCTAGGTTTTGCAATCTTCTTACCCTTGGGCTGAGCTGTAGGTTGTGTCTTAGCCTTTCTTTTCTTTGGCTCATGTACTGCTAGTGCTTCCTCAGCTTGTTCCTCCTCAACACCTTCTTCTTCATCTTCTCCCATACCTTGTGTTAGGGCAAGAGGTTCTTTTCCTTGTTCTTGTTCTTCTTCTTCTTCTTCTTCTTCTTCTTCTTCATCTCCTTTAGCACTTTCACCAAATTTGGCTTTTAGATTTTTCACCAATTTATCTTTCTTCTTTAGAGTTGAGGTAGTTTTCAACTCCATTTCAACTTTGGATTTCACAAAATCATAGTTTCCAAAGATCTTTATTGACTTATCAATGTCCTCTGCAAGTAATGTAGTGATGGTTGTTGATGCTTCATCTATATTAATTTCATACCCCAATGGCCTTAGCCATCTTACTCTGGGTACTACATCTTGGATAAATGTGTAATCAATGTCTACTAAGAAACATATGTCATTGTAATACTTCTCCACCAAGGAAACTGGGATCCTCAATCTTTGTTTCACGATTTTCTTATTCATTTATTTGTACTGCCATAGACCTATTGGTCTTCCATCCCACCTTACCAAAATAAGGAAACTCATTTTGAAAATAGAGAAATATACATATCAAAATTGAACCAAATTTGCATTGAGCACCTTTTGATCTCCTTATTGCTCCTAGATTCTCCATGATTTGTTGCAACTATAGCTCTGCCAGATCATAAGTGTGATCTTTCTTTACACTCTTGTACCCTAAATCAATTGCTATGAATGGCACACTATTCAGTTAGCTTGAATGATAGAATTTGTGAGATATGACTCTCACTGCAAATTCAAGAAGTGGATCTTTGATGGTATCAATGGTCATTCCCCTCTTATTCCACCTTGCCCCTGTGTTTTTCTCAATTGCTTCTTTAGAATCGCTCCTTAGGGTGTTGGGTCGTTCTAGGGTTGGAAATCCTGTAACCTTATGCACAATCCTTTTTGAAAAATTAATGGGTCCTCCTTCCAACCATAGGAATCCATCATGGATTCTACTCAAAATAATTATTATCCATTCAGTCTTAAAGACAATGGGGAAATCTAGGGCACGAGTTAAGCCCTTCCTTTCAACAATTTGAAATTCTTCCTTCAACACTCCATTCTCGCATAGTTTGTCATATGCTTGTCAAATTTCCATATCTCTTATCCCTCCAACCTGGTAGTTATAGCATTTTCTTACATCCTGAACCATTACGACCTTGGGCAAAATGATTGACAATGCCCCTGTCGGATCATTCTTATATGCAACTTCAAGAATAGGCCTAAAATATGGTTGCTTAACCTCATTACTAAACAACTAAAGTTCAAAAGGTTCCTTATCCTTGGTATTTCTAGAGTTAAAGGCCATTTTGCAAAACTAGGGTTTCAATAGATGTTAAACTGTGTAACTACGTAACTCGACACATAAAGAATACCTTTAAAATCGATGAAATAATGCTTGATCTCTGTTGGAATATATGCAAAAGCTTCAATCTCTTCTTTCCAATCACTTCTTCATTTTGCTTGCTCTTGCTCTGTATTTGTAATGACAAAAAATGGGCAAAATTTTGCCTTATACCTTTTCAAAACGTCTCATTTAATGCATGGTGTATGTACAGCTATAAACTCAGTGTCTATGCAATTTCTGCGTTACTCAGCATCCATTGATTTTTCATCACTTGGAAGTCACTAGAATTACCCTTACTCAGCTTCAAATGGCTTTGGTTGACAACTTGACACACACTAAAATTTACTCAGCAATTGAAGAGAACTTTTTGCACTCGGCAATAAGATGAAAACTTAAAGATTTTACCTTGGTTTTTTCTTGTCGACTTGCATCTTTATTCATGCTAATTTTTCCTTTTCAATACTAATTTTATCTTGGAACTGATGTATAGTGAGGCATTTAAATACCAGTCCCACATACCTCCTTTTTCTTAGTTTGATGAAATGTGATCACTTAATCCTTCAGGTGAAGTGATCCCTTCATTTGATGTGCTACATCCATCTTTCTTCTTCCATGTCTTGTTCATCTCTCCTCTAATGTGCTCAATATCTACCTTTCCTTTTCCCTTGTTTGACTCTGAGTTAGGTGCCTTTGTCCTTGTTGGGAAATGCTTGCTGATATGATCAGTCTTCAAACAACTAAAGCATGTAGTTTGGCTCAACCATCTGTTGTAGCTACCTCTTAAATGTGTTCTTATGCAATTCTCAAGAATGTGTCCATACTCTTGACAATAAAGACAACTATGTCTTATATTATAATCCAAATTATAGGAATTTTCATGGCTTCTTCCCTTGTTTGATGACCATGTGGGCTTGGATCTGCATTCAAAGGCTTTGTGTCCAAACTTCTAACAATTGTAGCAGTGTCCTTCATATCTTGGTGCATGCATGGTCCTTGTTTTGCATTAATGTGCCTGATGACCTTGCTTGTTGCACTTGTGACAATGAATCATATCCTTTCACTTGGCATTCTGACTACCATTCTTGCTCTTAAAAAAATTAGTTGTATGTCCTTTCTTTCCATAATGATGACAAGTAGGTTTAGAATTCTTACCTTTATTACTTCTTTCCTCAATAGCTTTGGATGATTCTCCTTCTTCAGTGTTTGTGTAGCCCAATCCTAATGTGTCTTTACTGGATCTAGGGGATTTCAGTAATTGCTTAGAGTACTTGATGGCTTCATTTGGCTTGTCGAAGCTTTCAGCAAACTCCTCTCTTTTTCAATCATTCTATAATTGCTCATTCTACAACTTCAATGTAGTTATCTCAATGTCCTTGACATTCAACTCATGACGGGCATTCATCATTTAGCTTAGGGTGTCCAATTGCATGTTTGAAATCCTAGACAACTCTGCTGATTTTTCTTCCCATCTATTTGACAAAATTCTTTTGTCTTCTTTAATCATGGCCTTGTCTTCTATAGCTTTCTTCTTTTGTTCAGTCACTTCACATAGTAACATTGCTTGTGATTCTTGCTCCAATTTGAGATTTTTGATCTCCTCATCTTGTGTTATGTTCTTGTCCATGAGATCTACAATTGTTGCATCAAATTCACAAGAGTTACTATTTGCAAATAATTTTGTGGTATTAATCTCTTTGTATTGGATGTCATTTTCTGCTATAGCAATCTCTTTCCTTCTCTTTAGCGAACTTCTCAAGACATCTCTAGCTTCATTCAGTTGTTGCAATAAGAGATGTATCTCAATCTCTTGATTCTCAATAGTATTTTCCAACTTGTACACTTCCATCTCAAGATCTTTTCTCCAAGTTGTAAGGCTTTTCTAGATGAGAACCTGGCTCTAATACCAATTGTTGAAAATACAAATGGGAAATGTATACTTCTAAGAGTGTGGCGGGGGGGGGTTGTGAATCAGAAGTACTAAACTCTAACCAATTAAACTTTCAATTTTAAAACAATGCATGCATAAACACATTGAAATAACATGTAAAGTAAATGCATCCACATAAACACTTGACACCAGATATGATTACCCAAAAACTCTCCAATGGGAATGTAAAACTGGGGTGGGGATGACACTCACAATTCTTCACTACTGCAGCAATAAAGTTCACCTATTAAAGTTACATTATTTGACCATTCTCATGATATACCCTGTGAAAGGCTTGTCCTATTAAAGGCTTATAAAGGATTATTAGATCCTACCCTGTTAAAAGATTTTAACACCCTATTAGAAGTGTTCCTGGTTAAAGGACTTTAGAACACTCACTTGGAATGTCAACATGTTAAAGGATTTATCAATGATTGTTAAATCAACCTTAATACAAAGGACTTCATCCTACTGATACAGTTGTTAGAAAGTATAGTAGAATGTTTGATTTGATACACTTACAATTCGATATTTCTGATTTTAGATCTCAATTCAGTTCATCTCAATACTCTCTGATCTGATATGAAATTGTTGTAACCTAGATCCTCTATTCTGACAACTGATTCTACAATTTTGTTCTCTTTTTTTAAGTCACCTTGAATGTATGTTGATCAATCCACCCCTTTCACTGCTATCATCACCTTCTCGCATGCATTCTCTAATGCTCTCTCATTCATACATGAATTATGGGGCTTCTTCTCTCTTTAAAAAGACTTTGGTGGCTTAGGGTTAGGTATGAATCTATGATTGAGATTCATCCAACTTTCTCGCTCAATTCCCTCCATTTTTCTAATTGGTTGCATGTTGATCACATAGGGAATACAAATAGATTTGATCTTATCTTCAAAGCTTCAAGATCTATCCATATGTCAACTCAAAAATGGTTTACATAGTTGTTTGTGCCATCACAAACAACTAGGCCAATTTTGTGTTACTCAGCACTTGTTGATATTGGTGCTCGACACATGCTATAATTCTGTTTGGCTTGGCACTTGAACTTGCTCAGCACTAACTGTTCACTCGGCACTTACTATTTTCTCAACACTTGATTTACTCGGCAAATGAGTGACTCGGCACTCATTACAACTCGACATCTATACATATTATACTCGACATATGTTACTAGCTCGGCATGAACTTAGTAAATTTCTTAAGCGTGTTGACACTCAATTGTCAAAACCAATTTTGAGATCAAAAAATAGTTGTCGCATCCAAGGGAGGGACAACTGTATTGTCCCCACCATAAGGGTAACATTTAAAGCATTAGAAGCAGCAATAGAATCCTCCACCAAAGAAACCTGAGAAGAATCACCCAACCCCTCCCCATTAGAGGGAGCTTTCTGAACCGTGCAATGATCATCTGAAACCCCCATCCACCAAGTAGGATACTTCTTTGATCTAATCTTTCCAAAGGAGCAGCGCGCAATGAGGTGGCCAGTCTTATGGCATTACCTACATCTAAAGGGGATTCCCTCATAATCCAATAGTTAAATCCAAGAGCCATTAGGAGAGGCTAGCATAATCATTTCTGGGAGCCCCTTGGAGACATCGATCTCCACAAGGATATGATCATACACTATCTAAAACACATTGGAAGATGTAGTATTGACTAGCAGAAAATCGCCAAAGAATCCAACCATAAGTGAAGGGGAAGATTAGGCAACCTTACCCACAAAGGAATCTTGTTAAATAATTCAATCGACAGATCAAAATCCACATACCAAGGTTTGGCCACAAGGGGAGCCTCTCCTCCCAAGAGAAACCACGCCAAAGGATTTGCATTTTGATAATCATTAGTAGAAAATTTCACAATGAAAAAGTCCCTTGCCATAGGGAAAATTTGGATTAAATATGAAATTGATAGGTTCCCAAAATTTTGAAATCCAAGCATGCAGATATGACAAAGAGGGCCAAAAACCCCTAAAACAAAAAAATGGCAGTTGTAGAGGATAAGTCCTCCACATAAGTAGAGATCTCATCAAAAATATCAAACTCTAGATTGGTCATAATAGGGTTACTTACAACAATAGGCACAGCACCACGGGCCCCTGGACGCATAGCCTGACCACCAAGACTAGCCTCATAGGCTACCACATTTGCATAAGAAATGGAAAAACCAACCACAGTGCCAGGGGAATGGATAGCCTCACCAATAGGACCCACTGGAGAAGCCCTAGCCCTAAAAGTTGCAAAGGGGCCACCCCCCCTTATGGGCAAAGGGCAAAAACCTAACCAAAGTCTACCTAAGAAAGGTCAAGAGAAGACCGGCGCAGACATCTAGCAACATCACCACCCTTGGAAGAAGCCTACATGGACATAACAGAAGTAGAGGCCAGAGCAGCAACAAGTGTAGAAGCAAGAGTGGTCGCAGACATGGGAGCGGACATTAATTGGTCTAGAAAATCCTCTTTGTTAAATTAAAGGCAATTGTACATTTAACTCTATTCTATGAACATTTTAAATCTAGATGCTCAAGATCACTAAATTCATCTTAGAGAATCTTTAGGCTAAACTCAAACCTACCTTTAGAAATGAGAATCTAACTCTGAATCACATTTAGTTATGATTTTGTCCATGCCAAAAATGTTGGGGACCATTTTTGAGCCACAAACGCATTAGTATTAAAAAAAGATATCACTCAATATTTTATATGTTCATAAAACCAAATTGATTGTTTATTTAGCATGATATGCATTTAATACTTGGCTTGGTTTTCTAATTTTTTTCTGCAAAAAAAATTGCTATAATCAATATCATGTTGTTCCAAATGTATTATGAATCCATGCATAGAACAACCTAGGTTGGAATTACATTCATGAGGTGCGCTCTCCATTTTTCATTGCAAATTATTATACATGTTCTTCTCATTCTCGCTTAAGATCAACTACAACTAAAACATGTTTAATAGGCTATTCAATGATCTAGTATTGTTGTAAACTTAAGTTGCAATTTGAATATAGTGTAATTTCTCAGAGTGCAATGTCATGTTTTATTTGGAATTTGATTAATTAAAGAGTCATGTTATAGAATTTGGTCAATTTACTTTTAAAGCAATAATCATCACCCTCACTTTGAAACACAATTATTGAATCCCCAAAGGATTTTAACAATACAATCTAAACCTGTCTAGTGAACATCAAAAATAAATCATTCAAAGTCATACATGGATCAACACTACACAAAAATTTCAAACTGTTAAAAATGTCTACAGTAAAGCCATATTACCTACAATAAATTAAGACACCTATTATAACTACCCAATCCTTGTTTAGTAGTAACTGGTTTTCAAGATGTTATTTATTATCAAGAACTTCCCCAACAATAAGTACTAAAACCTCAAATTAGATGTGACTTCCATGATAGGGTCTCATGGTCCAATCCCCAAGAAATGTGTTATATTGAAATTAGATATGATCTTACATTTGAAATTGAGTGTGGATTGGGCCAATAGATAAAATCTTATTAGTACAAGAAATACATAACAAATAAGAAGACTCTCTCTCTCTCTCTCTCTCTCTCTCTCTCTCTCTCTCTCTATATATATATATATATATATATATATATATATATATCAAAAAATGTCATATTCAGGAATAGGTCTTTGGTCTATTGGTGAAGTTGAATGGATCTAAATGAGCCCACCAAAGATCAATTCTTGTTGAGTACAAAGCTCTAACATCATAAGAGATGAGGAATGGATCATGCTCCAAGCGAATATGGCAGAATGGATACCCCTCAGTCCTTGGCTCTTAGCCAAAGAGATTTCAGTATATAGCCTCCTACTCCCATTTTGGGTGGCAGAGATTCTCCATGTTGGCCCTCGCTTGGACTAGTTTGCTCTCAGGCTTCATGACTCTGTTCGGCAGCCTTAATGGAAGCATTGTCATTGATGTCAAAGGATGAACAAAACTATAAGCATCATCACTGTCAAAGGGGCGAACATGTCATGAAGTATAGATATAAATATATTAAAAGGAATATGAGTGAATGGAAGAGATTGTTTAAATTAAAAGATTTAAACAACAATATCAAGAAGAAATAAGCAAAATGATATCATACTTTAAACAACAAACATTAATAAGGAAATAGTGAATATCACATACAACATGTCGTTAGTAAATAAAGATGGGGAGAAGAAATGATTGTATGTTGAACAGTGACTAATTATTAGAGGCAACAGTCAAAGACAAAATATGGAAATCTATACAAACTATCATTTTGATATACTAGTTGGACTCAAAGAATTTTTTTTTAAAAGGTCTTATTGGACAATTCAGGGACAAAGATAGGTAACATTGGAGTCGATAATATTGATATGTTAAATATATCTAATGAAAGGATGACATGTTTTTTTGGGAAGCATAGTGTTTTCATGTGGAGGATTTTTTGAAGGCAATCAGAGGAAATAACAATGAAGTGATTGACCATTCATAGACAAGAATAATTATTCTTGAGCATAGCCAATGGATCGATCATGTTCTTATTCCCATGAAACACAAAATCAATGAAGTGATGTGAACAAATCATAAATTATGTGATAGAATAGAACATTGACTTACAGGAATAAATATATTGATCATATCAAACAAAAGGAAAAATGTTAGTGGTTCCACATGGCAGCATGAAGATGAGGACTTTAAATGAATCAACAGTCACAATGTGGGTTTGTCAGTTGTGTGTCTACCCAAGTATGAAGCATGCAGATTAAAACAACAATAGAGGAACAAATTATAATAAAAGGTCGAGAATATCACAAGAATCCTTTGGGAGTGTTTATCAATTGAGAGACAAAACCAATAGCGATTCTTGAAGTAAAAAAGACAGATGAAGACAAGAGACAAGAAGTGGCTATCAGTTCTAACTGATTATGGAAACTTGTGTTATCATTTAATTGAAATAGTGAAGATGCAATGAAGGTCACATGTTGTACAAATGACATCGGTACCCATTGTTTATTGGTTATAGTAAATTGAGTTTAATACATGCTACAAAGACAAGTATGCAATACAAAAGTAAATGCAAATGAAATGTGTCAAGAAGCCACAACTATATATTTTATTAATGCTTCTCTCAAGTATATCGTATGACAATACAAGATGATATGAGATAATCATTTGATTTCTATCTCATAAACAACAAAACACACATATACTACCTGAAGGGTTACAACTCAATCATCGTGTCATAACTCCCTTTGATAACTAACAACTTCCTAACACATACTTAACTATTCATGAGAGGTAATACAACTTTATGGACAACATCATCCCCCTAAAAATAAAGTCATCTTGTGACAATGCACAACAAAATAAAGACAATGATTTTTACTATATACATACTAAGAAGAAAAACTAAGATGAAGATTGAAGGGGGTTGAGGAAGCGTACCCAGAGATGTTGGTTATGATGTTGAAGGGTTCAATCATGCCCGCAATGCATACACCTACTAAGTCCGCACCTACAAATCCTATTCTTCCCACATCTCTGTCTCTATTATTTCTTTTAACATCACTACAATATACACTAACTTGGTCTCCTTCCCTTCAAACTTTTGCATCTGATTCAAGTGAGACTTAGTGGCCTCCAACTTCCATGAGCTTCACTCTCTCTGTATACCAAGCCAACTGTTGGCTAACCAAATCACTCTCCACTACAACTAACCGAGTAGCTCGCTCCTCGCAAATCCACTGTGACTCCTCTTGAGTCCACTCTACTAATACCCTATCTGCCTTACACCTCTGAGCATCATAGGTGTCTCAATACACCTACACTATCTGGTGGGTAAGGGACTCTATGTATTTTTGTGCTATGGTCTTCCCAATAGTCTAATCTTCTAACATTTGTGGAGTCTCAGTTATTAAGCCATCCTCATGCCTCAAAGTAGGTGGAAAATGTAGCAAGACACCCTACTCGCATGAATGACAATACATGCTCCAACTCTCAAATTACATCCTCTAAAGCTCAAGCCTGTGTAGAGACTACTACCCATTGGCCTTGAGATATCATATCTCCCAAGTATGCCTCCACCGCCTATCAGTCTTGAGTCACAAAATCCACCAAATATGCCTCTACATCCTCACCAGGATGTCTCTAGATGTCTTTGTGGTTGGTTTCCCATGTGCACTAAGTGCTTTTTGTATGACCTCTACCATAGCCTACGAGGTCTCCATTACAGGGGGCCCTTCATCAATCTCCATTGGATGACATCATCCCTCCTCAAGTGCAAGTGTGGCGGCCATGACAGGCTCTCCTCCTCTCCTCTTTCTAACTTCCCAACCTCGAAAGCAGGTGTGTCTCTCATAAGTGAGAGTATAAGAGGCCCACGTGTGACTGGAGAAGATAAATTGTTATGTCAAGTAGGTACTCACATGATCTAACCAACATGGTTGGCTATGTACCCATTCAACCAAAAAACTCTCTCTAGTTGGCTCTGTTGTGATGTGGAGCCTAATCAGACTTGAAGGTTAATTTTTTCCCCACTTTATTCGGCACAATTTCCCCCTTGATTTTAGCATAGGGATTTGGGGGTAGCACCCCCAAGACGGGGTTCTGGGGCAAAGCTCCAGATGCGCTTTATGTTGTAGTATAGGGTGGGGTTGAGAGGCAACACCCTCAAAGCCAAAAATAAATTAACTATTGTAAAAGGCATCGATTGTTATTTTTTATTGGATGATTTATTCTAGCCCTAATTTTTGTAAGTGGCAAAACATTTGTACAAAATGGCTTAAGGTTAGGGATTTTCGTAATGTATGATGAGATTGTAGCTTCTTGTGGCAGTATTAAGTTGTAAGAGATTGCAGATTATAATCACTGGATAATAATAATATTGGGCTTGTTATTGGTGGATGTAGCCTTGGACCACATTAAATCTTTGTCTTGTGTTCTTTTCTATGCAATTTATTATTTTTTGATATTGGTTATATTTACATGTAATTGTTATTTCTGTTTCTTTAATCCTAACTGGCTCAACCAACAACACAACATCCACAATCACCATGCATCCAAACCGACTACCTCTAGTCTCACCTATGGCTCCTCATGCATCTCACTACCCTATATCTCGGGTGTCTCATTAGGTATCTCCATAACCTCCTCCAACACATCTCTAGGTCGTGATGTGCAAGACTCTTATTATCTCTAGAATCATAGGAGCTCTCTCCATCACCATCTCCCTAACCACTACTAATGGAGTCCTATCGATGGGCAGCCTAACCTGTCCAAAGTTGGGAATAGATGTTGTGCTCACGATGGTGGTCAAGTGTGTTGTGGTAGGTTGGAGAGGTCATGAAAATAGTATAGGTGTTGGAGTGGCTACCTCTACCTCATCCTCCTTGACCATCTAAGTGTTTTCTCCCTCGTCCATGTCACTCTCACTCTTAGAAGTATCATGTTGACCACCATCTATCTCTCCATGATCTAATCCTAAAACCACTTCTTGCCTATTTCATTTCTACCCCATGGTAGTTGTTGATCCTACGGAAGCTTTATCTCCTTGAGGTGTGTCTAAGTGATTCCAACACATGATAGAAGGTTCTCCTGGTGCCAAGGGTACTGGTTTGACATCAAGTAGAAGTCTTGCACTGTAATGTTATAAATTCATACATGTGCTCAAATAGTAATATTGCCTAATCATACACCTTACCAACCATTCATTTGTTTATGAGTGCTATCTATGGAAAAGCGATATTTGAGGCATGGTCTAATCCAATGAGCCTAATTTTCACCACATCCATAAGGCAATGACAATATCATTATCTGATAAAGGATTTTTTCACTCACCTTCCCTTAGAAGTCTTCCCAAGAGACCCTAATTTTTCTTGTGAGAGGTCATCCCTACATACCAGTTTGATGTAAAAGTCCTTCGCCCCTTCATTTTATGAGCCTTCAAATCAATCTTTTTCCCTTTGACAGATATGTCAAATACTCATGTGAACTCAACTATAGTAAAAGAAATATCCAAATTATGACCAAGGTAAGAAAAGGTACTCGTCTTGGAGAACCTATCTAGACTTTTGATCATAGCACACAGAGGAGCCTCAAACTCCTTGATACAAAAAATACACTAGATTGCAAAATGTGCATGTTCCTTTCTTAGACTATATTTAACCTAGTCATTCTCAGGTGTCTCCTGCCACCATTTCTGACAGCCCAATCCACTTAGACCCTCAAAAGGTATGATCTGACACGTGATGTAGTCTTTTGATAAGACTGCAAACATCATGGGCACTTGTACTTTTTGTCTTGTTTTCTTCTTTCCCATGTCAATGCAACATGCAACTCGTACTCCTGAAGGTAGAGTTAGTGCACTCTATTCATACTACTAATGGAACCAGAGACACTTGCCTATGTCAGTAGTGTCATTTTCCAACTTCTCTTTTTGACTGAGTCCATAACGGTTTCTTGCCTTGTCTTTTGTGAACAAAAAATGAGTAGGGCTCAGTTAGCTCTTCCTTTACTCCCTCCTTTGGTGTTGTACGACTCTACTTTTTCTCTTGTCGTGAGTAACTTTGTCTCTACTCTAGTGTCGTTGGCGCATTTCTTTTCTAAATGGTACAAGGTTTTGAATATGACCAATGTCCTTGTCTTGCGTTCACTTGTGTTTAACTCCTTTCTTCATATGATGGTCGTCTAGTAAATTTGGAAGCCCTTTCTTTGCTTGTCATTGGTGAATTCCTCTGTTCAAATTACTCATCTGCCTACATCTCCTTAGCACCTTTTGCAGTGTTCCCTAAATGGGTTTTTGTGAGTACTTGCCTGTCTTAGCATCTTGTTGCCTTCATCATGAATTTATTCTCTTTTGGTCTCCAACTTGTTTGTCTTAGGATGTACATCAACTTCTAATGTTCTTCCTTAAGCAAGAAATGTAGTATCCTTCCTTCGCCATTCCTTATGAGTTGTGATCTTGCAATAATGGTATTTCTGAGATGCTTTTGTGTAATGTCATTCCTCCTCCTACTCTATGTGTACGGTCCTCTATATCTCTTCCCCAATGTTTGGAGTTTCAGCATACTTGGACTTTAAAGAATTTTCTTCTTTGCATCACCATATGGTGAAGTAACTTTGTATTTTGGCAATTTTATTGTGTTGTATGGTGTGATCCATCGGCCTTTTGAGTGATTCCTTTATTTACTGTAGGGTGTGTTATATTTGGACACTATAAGGCAATGAATGTAATGACATGATCTAGAAGCTCAATGGATGGCATAAGAGAGATACGCAAAATGATTGACTTATTAAGTCAATAATGATATCTTAAGAATACAATGCTCATGACCTTATTCAGACTCAAATAATGAGATACAATACATGTAGATCTGTCTGAATATATAGGAAATGCAAGATAACTAGAATCCATGCAAGTGATAAGCATAACAACTAAGCACATGTCCACCAAAGGTGTATTATCTTCCATTGTGCATGAAAGTATGTGCAACAATGAGAGGACAAGAACACAAGGGTGTGTCACACAAAGAGAGGTGTGAGACAACATGTGCCGAAATAAAGTGCAAACTCCTAAGTGTTTACATGACAACTAATATGAAATGTATCATCCTAAGTAAACTTAAGTATAACTAATAATATTTAATTACACCAACACTCCCCTAAAGTGTAACTTAGGGTAATGTACTTAAGCTTACAAAAGCTAGATGACAATGCAAGATGGGTCCCGAGTACTAGGCCATGTTAGGTGCCCAAGTACAATATGCAAGTACAAAATAATGCAATCTCTCATAAAGTGGAGAAAAAAGGAAAACCTCATGGGAAAACCCCTCCCCCAAAAAGAGAGATGAAAAATAACAGAAAAATGCATGCATGAATGGAGTAATCAAGACCCCCCATTATGAAATACATCATGCACATACAATAATAAAGTATCTTCCCACGGGAAGGAAAAAAGGAGACATGATATATGCCCCATAGTGAAAAATGTTCTACAATTATGACAAGTGCTTGAAGATAAAAGGTAGTCCAATGTCTATAAACAACATTTATCCACTTAGGAAGAAGATAAACCAAGTACAAGTGCAAGAAGACTTCCCATTGCAGATAGGAAGAAGGGGCATCCAAATGAAGTATGGTGTCTCTAAAGTTTGTTGATGTGTCACCATGTCCTTGGTTGATGAAGATGCCACAAACTAATTAGGATCAAGCCCGATAAAAGAAGGTGACAAATAAAGGACCAATGGTAACTAGCCCATGTAAGAATGTGGATCAAACTCTAAAGACAAAGATGTCTCCTCTGAAAATAAAATGACCTCCTCCAACTGTTGTATCAAAGTATCCACCATCATTTCATCCTTGAAAGAATGATCAAGTAGAGAATGAAGATGAGGGTCAGCATGTTCCCTCACAACAACTAAAGAAGGATCATCTTCATGAAAAAGAAGAATAGCATCAAGGATGTCTCCCAAATCTACAATGTAGGGCTCTAAAACAAATCTGCAATGTTTGTCAACTAGTCGTCCCATGGAACTGAGTATTGAAGACAATGAATATCATGTTGCATTGAATCACTTGAATCCATAGATGTGTTAATGAAGGCATCTTCAGGAACAACAATAGATGTGATATCAACCAAAGAAGTAGAAGCTGCAACAAGAGGCTTTGGATCATCAAGACTCTTAATATGTTCACAAAATGCAATCGCTGATAATGTATGCTCATCATAGGGAATATTATCTTCATCGTCAAATGGAATGAGACAATATTTAACTGGGTCTTTTGGGAAAGGAGGAAAATGTGAATCTCTAAAGTGCTCCCAAATAATGGTCCAAAATGTGCATGGGCTAATATCATCAAGAATATACCTTACTTCATAATAGTAAGGACACGTGGTGTAATCAATAAATCCCATGATATATAAATTCCTTTGCTTCCAAGAAAACTTTATGTTGTTGGACTTTGTCTTAGGAATAAGTCCATAAAGATTCAGCAATATTTTTAGCCATCTACAATATGTGATGATGCCAATTTCTCGTGATGCCTAATTATCCCCAATAAAGAATACAACTGTAAGATGTTTGGTATATTCATTGATTTTATCCTTGATGTACTTATCTCCTAAATAAAACCGAGATCAACAAAGCATTGCACCTCCCAAAAATGTAATAAATAAAAGAAAAATGCCCTCCCCCCACACAAAAAAAAGAAAAAAGATTTTGGCACTTTATACGTAGTGCGTGTACAATTGTCATTTGTCAAAATGGACCAAAGTGGACATCTGATTTGGATGATCACAACAACAAATATGAAGCTATAGAAGACTCAACAAAATAAGACACAAGATCTCTCAAAGATCTAATCAGTTATAAGTGCCAAAATAGACCAAATACTGAAAGCGCTATGTCCAATTAGATTTGTTCCAAACTGCTAGCAGATCTAGAAAGGGGATTAAAGAAATTATGCACTTAAAAAAGAAGTGTACCTAAAAATGTGTTTGTATGAGCCCAAACAAAGCCTCTAAAGTTGTACAATTTGAGATTTGTGATTTTCAGAAGAAGAAAAATGCTGAATAAAGATCACAAACAACCTTCACCAATTTGTAGATCACAAAATTCTACCCCAAAACAAAACAAAAAAGCTTGAAAAAAGGAGTTTGGATGAGTGAGATGATGTTTGAAAAAATCACCTATGTAATTATTTTTCTCAATCACCATCGTCGCACCTCCAAAATTCTATGACTCTAGATTGGCCTCAGATGTCCAATTCAGATGAAACAAAAGTCAATGTAGGGATTTTTGGACTGTCTAAAAGTGATGCTAATATCTGATTTGCACCAACAAACTCCAATCTTGACGTGTAACAAAATTATCTCCAAATAAGCTATGAAATGAAACTCCTATGGCTCTAATACCATGTAAGAATTTGCTTTAGGCAATGAATATAATGCCAAGATCTAGAAGCTCAATAGATAACACAAGAGAGAGATGGGAAAAATGATCAATTAAGTCAATAATGGTCAAGAGTACAATGTTCATGCCATTATTTGGATTCAGATAATGAGATACAATACATGTAGATGTGCCTGAATATATAGGCAATGCAAGATCGCTAGGAGTCATGCAAGTGATAAGCATAATAACTAAGCACATGTCCACCAAAGGTGGGTTATCCAAAATTGTGCATGAAAGTATGTGCAACAACGAGAGGATAAGAGCACAAAGAGAGGTGTGAGATTTCATGTGCTCAAAGTGCAAACTCCTATGTATCTACATGACAACTAATATGAAATGCATTAAGTAAACTTAAGTAAAGTGTAATTAGTAATACTTCATTACACCAACAGACACTTACAAACTCTCTCTCTTCATTCTTCGTCTTCCTTGTAATATACGGTCCACTTTTCTCTTCATCTGAAGTGCTCTTGAACTACCGTACGATATGGTCAATCTCACTATGCTCTACTCACACTTTTCCACTATTGTACGATGAACCCTTACAAATTTTCTTTCCTTCTTGTTGTACGGTGCCACTCGCGGGCGGTAGATGTGTTTCTCATTCACCGAAAGACTTGTATCTTCCTAGAAAGGGTGCACAATGGCTTTCATATAAGACAATATGATATCTTATCCCTTCAATTGCCTTGTATCCTATATTGTTTTCCTATCCTCACCTCCAATTTCCTTTCCTTTCTCCGTACGGTACTAGAAATTATATTTTGCCTTTGGAATGTTATTTACTTTAATGCATTAGTTGTACGTTGTGCTTCATGTCTTTGTTTTCGTGATTGTACAATGTTGTATGATATGGTAGCTTCCTTTTTTCATTTTTTTTTGTTTTTGTTTTGTTTTTTAATCTTTGCCTAAGTCTATCTTTTTTCGCCTATTTGGGCATGGGTCATTACCTCATGGACTCTCATGCCTCTAAAGGTAAATCTTTAGCTTTGAACCATAAACTGGGTCTACTATCTCCTTTCCATCTAGACTCCACGGTTTAATTGCTCCATTGTCACCAATCTCCCATACTTTGTAAGGCCCAAGCATCTTCACTAATTGTACCGATGCAAATCTTGTCCTCTTCAAGTGTGTATCTTGTCACACTTTCAATTGTTGTTGCACTATTTTGGTTGCCCACTGTGTCATGAGATATCTTTCATCCAATTTGTTGAGATTATACAGTCTCTCCCTCATGCTCTCCATATCTCCCAATTCGCTCTCAATAGCAATCCTAAGACTTGGCACCATAAACTAAGCTGGTATGATAGCCTCATGTTCATACTTCAGTTGGAAGGGTGTATGTCCCCTGATGACCTTGTAAATGGTATGATAAGCCCATAGTATGGATGATAATAGAAATCCTCCTCAATTATGCATGATTTGTATATTACTGACACCCATATCTTGTTTATGGGTTCAACCTAACCATTTGCTCTCAAGCAGTATGGGCTTGAAATAGGATTAAAAAAATTGAATTTGATCATGACCAATTTTATCACATGACATGACGAAGTGTCCACCTTGATCGCTCATAAGTTGGATGGGTATATCATTTTCGAGAGAGCTCGTGCCTCAGCCCATTTAGTAAGGTATTCAGTTGCTACGATGATATACATGCACTACCATGCTCAACTTGTCTTGAGTCGCTCAACAAAATCTAGTCCCCAACTTCCCTTCTCTCTAACACATCGCAGCTTACTACCCATTCTTGTGCATCATTGTAGACCATTGGCTACCACAATCCAGCTAGCACCGCATTTCATGTCATTGTGTCTAGTCTCATGTGTCCTCCTGTGGGAGCTTCATGTGCTTCCCTCAATACACTCGAGACCTCCATAACGCATTGGCAAAGGACTTGATCAAGCCCCATCTTGTACAACAATATGTTAGTCAACTAGAATATCATGCTCCTCAACACCAACTTTCAGCGTTTACTTGGTTGCTTCTCTCATGAAAACTGCCCCTCGAAGAGATATTCTCCAATACTTATGTACGACATGGTAGCACTGTTATCTGAAACACATGTACAGATGGAAAGTCATTATTTATTCCTTCGAGTGGCTCTCCCGATTTGATTCATGATAAGTGACCGTTGCTTACATGGCTCTTATGATGTCGTACCACAATGTTGAATGTAAACTCCTGCAATAAGTCTAGCCATCTACTTACTTGCCCTTGAATGATGGCATTATTCACCAAACACATCATAGCCTAGTGGTCCACAAAGAAAATAGATAAAGTCGCTAATAAGTAGTGTCAAATGTTTGTACGGTGTAAACCATCCTGAGTGCTTCCCTCTCCATTGTATTGTAGTTCTTCTCAGTCTTTGATAGAAGCATACTTGCAAAATAAATAGGGTTGTCTAGTCCATGGTCAGCTATTTGTGCTAGGGTTGCCCTGATGGAAAAATTTGATGCGTCCACATGGATATGGAATTCCTTGTCCTAGTTTGGGTAAGTGAGAATAGGTGCTCCTATTAGCCTCGACTTGAGCTCTTTGAATGCCTTCTCCTACTCTGTTCCCCACATGTAGGGTTCTCCCTTCCAAATCAACTTGTCCAGTGGGTTCCGAGAACGACTTCACCCCGATCATATCCATCAGAGGTTCCATCTCCAAAATTACCCGCGCCTTATCCGAATTCATCTTCAATCTAGTTTTGCACATGATGTGTCCCAATAGTTTCCCCTGAGGCACCATAAAACTGCACTTTTGAGGATTAAGTACCAACCTAGCTCATTGGCATCTCTCCATACATTCCCATAGGGCTACCAGGTGCTTGTCCTCAACACTAAAGATGGACCAATCATCAAGAAAAGCTTTGAAGTTCCAAACTGACATCTCATCAAAATGTGCAGGATGATCCTCTGGAATATTGTTGGAGCATTAGAGAGTCTGAAGGGCATTCAATTGTACGCATAAATAGAGGGCATAAAACTGATGTGTCCCAATCTTCAATCTAGTTTTGCACATGATGTGTCCCAATAGTTTCCCCTGAGGCACCATAAAACTGCACTTTTGAGGATTAAGTACCAACCTAGCTCATTGGCATCTCTCCATACATTCCCATAGGGCTACCAGGTGCTTGTCCTCAACACTAAAGATGGACCAATCATCAAGAAAAGCTTTGAAGTTCCAAACTGACATCTCATCAAAATGTGCAGGATGATCCTCTGGAATATTGTTGGAGCATTAGAGAGTCTGAAGGGCATTCAATTGTACGCATAAATAGAGGGCATAAAACTGATGTGTCCCAATCTTCAATCTAGTTTTGCACATGATGTGTCCCAATAGTTTCCCCTGAGGCACCATAAAACTGCACTTTTGAGGATTAAGTACCAACCTAGCTCATTGGCATCTCTCCATACATTCCCATAGGGCTACCAGGTGCTTGTCCTCAACACTAAAGATGGACCAATCATCAAGAAAAGCTTTGAAGTTCCAAACTGACATCTCATCAAAATGTGCAGGATGATCCTCTGGAATATTGTTGGAGCATTAGAGAGTCTGAAGGGCATTCAATTGTACGCATAAATAGAGGGCATAAAACTGATGTGTCCCAATCTTCAATCTAGTTTTGCACATGATGTGTCCCAATAGTTTCCCCTGAGGCACCATAAAACTGCACTTTTGAGGATTAAGTACCAACCTAGCTCATTGGCATCTCTCCATACATTCCCATAGGGCTACCAGGTGCTTGTCCTCAACACTAAAGATGGACCAATCATCAAGAAAAGCTTTGAAGTTCCAAACTGACATCTCATCAAAATGTGCAGGATGATCCTCTGGAATATTGTTGGAGCATTAGAGAGTCTGAAGGGCATAAACTCCATCTTCCACTATGAAATTTGTTTTCAATTTATCCTCGTCAACGATGGATATATGGTTATACCTAGAAAACCCAACCATGACTAAATAGAGCTCATGTCCTACCACTTCCTCCAGAATGCTATCCATGAAAGGTATTGGAAACTAATCCTTGATGGTGACTCCATTCGAACATCAAAAGTCCACACATTCTAATTTGATTAGCATCCTTCAACAAAATGACGATTGGGGACACCCACTCGCTCATCTACAGCCAAAAGATGATGTCTACATCAAGCATCCTTTCAATCTCTTTGCTCACCTCTGCTACATTGTTTGTATTCATCATGTACAGACAATTGCGTACAAGTACGACCCCTTGGACTAGCAGTATCTAATAGATGCAAAGTTCAAGTGGAACCCCCTTTAAATCCTTATAAGTCCAAGCAAATACATATTTATACACGATAAAAAAAAATTGAACATAGTTGCCTTTTGTATGGGGTTCCAGTCATTACCCACAAAAATATTCTTCGAATTGGCTTTGTCTCCCAAGTTCATTGCCTTCACCAAAGGCTCCTCATACTTAATTGGTTTCTCTTTGTCAAACTAATGCTCAACTACATCCATAATTTGCATCTCTCCTTTATATTCAGTGTGCTCTGAAGGGAAGTTAGGTTTTTTCTCTCCTTCACCCACCTATAACATGGTGCAATGGAACAGTTCATAATCTTCCATTTACCAATGAAAGAGTCCATTCAATGAGTCCAAATCATTGTCGGAACATCCCTCTATTTCCAAAACTCCACCTTTGTTTGGTTCCATTCGTTGTTTCCCTTCATCCATTTCTCCCTCTCTTTCTAACTCTAAAGATGCCAAGTCCTCGCTCACCATTTGTGTGAGTAGGTCGATTGTAAACTTTTGACCCCCTCTCTCCATTAGGAGAGCATTCCTCTTCCAGTCACAATTTTCCTTCGCCTGCACCAACCAAAATTTGCCAAGGATAGCATCATACCCTTTTCTTTTCGGTGGTATCACCACGAAATCCAAGACAAAGGGTTTTGTCCCAATCATGACTCATTGTGCCATTAGAGTCTTGATGGGTTTGATGTCGTGTTGATTGGCACTTTTGACCTTAAATGTTTGCAGCCACAATGTAGGGCGCCCCAATTTTCTCCATGTCTCTTCTAGTAAAGTATTGACCCTGAAACCATCGTACACAACTATCAAAATGGTTCCCAAATGCCCATTTCTACCATTGTTGGATGCCTTCTAGTGTTTACCGCGAGAAACATGGGGTCTTCTGCAATACTGAGAGGATTCTCCTTCTTGAAAGAGTTTTCCCCTTTACCATGGGTTACCTTATTTTTTGTCCCACTCGACGCCTTCAAGGATGGTATCACATTTAGCAAGGTTGTTCTTAGTTGCGGCATAGCAACTAGGTCTTTCAACTTGATGGGGATTTCAGTTTGCAACACATGTTGAACGATGTTCTGTTTCCCCTGACACCTTAATGAGGTGCTAGAGGTGTCGCTCATCGACCTTCGTTGTGTCATCATTTCTTTTTTGATGTCTGCCTTTGCTTCCCACATTCTCCTTTTCCTAGTTTTGAGGTTTGGGTAGGTAGCCTTCTTTGCCTGTGCTCGAGTGACTGCGAGGACCTCCTCTCTGTTCCCTTCAAGGTTCAAATGATTTACTCCAAGTTTCGGGCACTTCGCATTATCGTGGTCTCTGGGTCACACCATTTGCATAGAAACTGTGGCAGTTTTGCCCTCGTGCAATCTCTTGCAAAGTGTCCCCACTGGTTACATGTTCAACAGTATATCATTGGGCGTCCACTTTCATCATATTGGATACAGCTACGACCCTCGTTATTATTATTATTATTGGTTCCACCTCTTCCTCCACACCAATTATTTCTATACCTGCTACACAAAGCCATATTTGTGTTTGTGTTTGTCGCATCCACACTTAAAGTGGATGCTTACCTTGTCATTAAGATTTGTTGAGGCCCTCTTGTTTTCATGTTGTATGGACATTCTTTAGTGGAATGTCTAGCAATTTGACAGATGTCACAAAATTGCTTCTTCAAACGAGAACCCTTCGTATGACCTTCCTCCTTGCAATCCGTACAACACAAGTCCCCTTCATCACTTCTAGTGGTGTTGTTTTCATGGTGTTTAATTCTTTCATCATTTGGAGCGTATCATTTTTTAGGGCTTGAATCTTCTTGCTTGACTCTTCACTACTACTCTCTCCAGAAGAGTCATCATTGTTGTCATCAAACAATTTGTTCTTTTTCTTCGTCATTTTGGTCTCTCTTGAGATCCATTGTTTGGTTATAAGCATCGATGTACAATGCTCGAGATACTATCCTCATTTGCCTTCGAAGGCTAGGCTTTAACCCTTCAACAAACAAATGCTTCTTCAATTTGTCGGTAGACTTTCCATCTTCCCCACCAATTCTTTGAGTCTCTATTTGTACCCTCCAATGGTTTCATCTTTGGCTTGTTTTGTATTATGGGTTTTCCCCAAAATTTCATTGGCATCCCTTAGCAACCATAATTCTTTCTGAAATTCTTTCTTCAAGTTCGCCCATGTGGCCACCTTTGTATTCTCAACATCGGAGAATCAGTCAATGACTACTCCCCACAATGTGGTTGGGAATTGCCTTACCCAATCATCCTAATTTGTGACCCCATTGGTTGTCCAAATCACCTTGCATGTTTTGCAGTGTCGCACAAGATCTTTCCCGTCTCTGTGAATTTAGGCAGTTTTGTTTCTACCCCACCATAATGGCTAGAGTAAGTGCTTCTTGTGCGACTAGTTGTGTCAGTTGTGTAGGTGGTGTTGATACCATAGGCTATGTTGGTATCCTTGAGCTTAGTGTCTAGTTGCCGAAAGTATTTCGTACACCTTTACTTGGTGTCTATGAACCACTGAGAGTATCTAAGCATGGTAAAGTGCTTTGATTCCTATGCCCCTCAGTCACTTTGATACTTGTGGCAACACTAGTATCCTTAGCATCTCTACTCTCGACTTCCTCTCTCCCTCCTTTGAGCCTCCCTTACCTTCATACATTAAGGTTGGGTTCCCAAGAAAACTTCTCGTTTCTTCAATGAAGTCCTCACTATTTCGTTCATCATCGTAGCCAAACTCCTCTTCGTGTCCACTCCCTACTGCCTCACCTTCGACCTCTTCTAATCGTCTTTCAACGATTCTCCAAAAATTTTGCCTTTTGTCGGCTTTTGTCGGCTTGTTGTTGCAATAGTACAACCCTTCTAATGGCTTCCCATTCTATTTCATTTTTGTATTTCTATTCCTATTCAATTAGTTTGTCATAAATATTTCACTTAATCCACACAAAAGTAATAACACGCAATTAAAAATTTAAGAACATTTTTATTTATATAATCTTTTATCTACAATTCATGTCTCTATTGGACATAATCATGACATTTTGTTCTCTTTATTCATTTCCCTTCAGGTTCACTTCATGTCTCCCCTACAACAGGGTTCATCTTCCTCTTCCTGATGACGACATTCCTCCTACTCTCGGTAGAAGTTTTTCAAGATTCGTTGACATCAGTTCACTCTGTTAATTTCCACCCTTCAATTATGAATGCCAACAATGTTTGTGCTAGTAACCGTGGAAGACGACTCATCAAACAGTCAACAATAGGACTAACTCCGAGTGCACTCCAAACAAAACCTTCAGGAATTCCTTCTTGTGCTTCTTCTCTACGCACGTGTGTTTCTACGGATGCTTGAAGTAGTGACACAAAGTCTCTTGCTAGCACTCCTTCACCCTCAAACAACTCAAGGTTCTCGTCTTCCTTGTTACGCTCGTTATCTGATGGTTGTCTAATCACATTCCCTTCATCATTTAATCACCGCTACTTCCCAGAATCTTTTAAAGGTAACGACGCCCAATGTTTACTGGCTACAATAAACTAAGTTTAATACATGCTACGGAGATAGGAAGGCAATACAAAATTAAATGCAAATACAATGTTTCAGGAAACCACAATTGTTTATTCCATTAATGCTTCTCTCAAGTACATCACATGCCAATACAAGACAATATGAGATAATCATCTGATGCCTTTCTCGTAAATGACAAAACATACAGATACTACCTGAAGGGTTGTGACTCAATCGTCACGTTATAACTCCCTTCGATAACTACAACTTCCTAACACATACTTAATTATTCCCAAGAGATAATACAACTTTATAGAAAACTACGTAAAAATGAAACCAAAATAAGTTTGAAGGAATATATATCGATATGAAACAAAATGACAAAGTTAAGACTTCAATTCAGTACAAAAACGTAACACGGAGTTTATAAATAGAGATAAGTCAGCAATGATGACTATCGTGAGCATATGTAAACAATCAAGGAAGCGCGCAAGATTAGTGAGATACAATATATGAAGACAATGATTGACATATTACAAGTATAGCATCGACATAGAGAATGATAAAAAGACGCAATAGCAAGTGACGTTCCAGCAATCCAAATTTGTGGCAATGAATGAGAAGATGCCCGATGATCAAAGAAATTGAAGGAGTGCATTATTACCATAAAAAATTTTAAAAATTAAAAAAATAAAGATGTGATTAAGGTCTTAGTGAATGTTATTAAATGAAAAGTTATGTTGATAAGGGACGTCTCTTGTCAAGAGACATAACTCTTGGAATAAAAAGATATAAACATAGACTCATCTAGAGATGAAAGTTGTGGATAAGAGAGCGGAAGAGAAGAAAATGTGTGAGAAAGATTATAATGTGGAGAAAAAGAATGAATGAGATAAGCAGACATAAAAGAGAATAGAAGATGATTAATGCAGAAGTATAAGAAATATAAGAATTTACAAGAATATATATATACAGTAAATCAAAATATTTCATTATGTATGTGTGTATGTGTCGAAAGAAAAGAGTCCATGCAGAGACAAGTTTCAGATTAAAGAAGAAATATTGTGCATTTAGCGTATTCATCATCAGTTAAGTGACATCGCCAAGGTGAAAAAGCAGTGTGTGTGCAGGGGGTTGGTGCTCACGAAGTCAAAAGTGGAGTTGATTCTTCTAGTAGTAGGTTGGTGCCTGCAAGTGTGGGAGTTTGTGCTTTCAGTGTTGGTGCTCATAAAATAGGGGTAGGTGCCTCTAGTAGGTCAGCTTACAAATCATTGTAAAGAACAAATTTATGTAAAAAGCAATTATTTGCCATGGTTTTTCTCGCATTAGGTTTCCACGTAAATCTTTGAGTTTTTGTGTTCATGTGCATAATTGTTTATTTCAGCATTCAAAGTTAATTAGGCAATTGTTTGGATAAAAGTTTTAAAAGGTATAAGTTTTTGTTATGTTGATTCACCACCCGCCCCCCAATATAATCCTGTGCTCTTCAAGTACAGCTTGCAGGTCTCAACCTCCAAACAAAAAAAATTGCCTTACTCATAACCATAGATATGACTGCATAACTTTAAGCATACTTTTGTATGTGAATAATTAGTAGTAGTCATGGATATGTTACCCATCACCCATTCCATTGGGCACTTAATACCATGTGGGAGATCATGAAAGTCAACCGGTGGACAACCAATACAAGAAACATGAAGACTTGCAATAAGATTAAATTTAACCTAACACTTGAGTTTTGAGCTATATGTACTATAACTCTGAAGCAACATTTAACTGATAAATTAACTTTTGTTGGTCAAGTCAAGTAACAAGATAAGTGGTTTTGCCAACAAAGCTCCTACATTTGTCACAGCACCATTAATTTAAGGACAACGAATCAAATGTGCATACCTAGTGAAGAAATCCTCGTATTTGATGTAATTGAATTCCATTCTATTTTGAGAATCCTATTGATAATTATTTCTTTCCAATAGCCTGTCATATGCCTGAAGGGCTGTTCAAGAAAAATCTGTTCCCTTTTCATGATCAGTTGTCTTGCTAGGAAAAAAATGATTCATTGCACCGACATCTTCCCAATCTTGCCAATCATGCAATTTTGTAATTCCTTGATGATTCCCACAAGAGAAAGGAGTGGAGAAGGCACTGGAACACTATGTTGGAATGATACATAAGACCAGGACTAAGCACAAGTGCCTTCAAGAAATGTATCAATAACAGTTCAAAACAATGCTCCAATGTGAACTATGCCACCTGGCCTACCAATATCTTCTACACAGTGTACTGAAACATGGCTATCAACGTTTTCAGTAAGTTCAGCTGATTGAATATTCTGAAATACTAATTTGAGAGGTAAGCAAAGGGGAGTACAGGCAAAGTGCCTTTAAGAAAACAGATGAGGACAATTAAAGACAAATATATTTCAGTGAGATAAACCTAGAGGTGACACATTTATGGCATCAAGATCTGTATGATATAATGTAATAAGTTATAACGCATTATTGGAAAAATGAATTATAATAATGACTTGCCTTTTTGCCTTTTCTAAATAAAAATCAGTACATTTCAACATGGCAAATGCTGAGGAAAGAGAGAGATCTGTGATACTATATTATGCTATTATATTTTCAATGGATGATGGCTTGTCATAGTATACAGAATAAGTTGGCATATGGAAACATACGTCCTATCTCTCAGTAGCTCCAAGCATCATACATAACATTATTATTATGTAGAGCTGTCAAATGCCACTCAAATTAATGACTCATAAATGTCAGAAAGGAAGCTTTTCTGCCTGAAAACTACATTTCATATGCAGGTACCACCTAGGCAATTTCTGGAGGGCTGATTCAAAATGTATACTCTCAATGCCCAGCAAGCAGTATCTCATCATTTTTATCCTTTCTTGATTGGTTGACTAGCATCACAACCTGTTGTCTAGCTTCCCTGAATCACATAATTGAAAATACCAGAAATTCGGTTAAATTTTAATTACAAAAACATGTTCAGTAGGAAACCACAAATGTAAAGTTAAAACAACAAACACTCAATGTTCCTAAATAGTTATTATAAAGATTGGATGAAAAAGTCCACCTGACACAATCAGGAATGGCATCATAATATAGTAAACCAACAAGCTTATGCCCCTGCTCTTGCCTTCGCTCACCCACTCTTGTAACCACAGGAAGTTGCTTTATTCCCCTAGCCTCCATTATTTCCTTAGCCATCATTAGATCTGTGTCAGGATAACAAATCAGAATTCTACGTTCATGGCCTCTGTAATGTATTCGCCGGGTACAAATTGCTGAAACAAGTGTTGAATTTACCTGAAGCAAAGATTTATTAGTTCTTACTCCAGGAAACTAAAAATTATTTTATTGAAACAAAAGACTAAGCTTGCATATTTATGAATCCAGTCAAATAGATTTCTATAATGCACAGGAGTGAAGACACAGATCAAATAAAACACAAATATTGCACACAACCTACAGTATGAATGAAATGAAATAATGGTAGCAATAGACCTTTCTAAAATTCTAAATGAAAAACCACAAAACCACATGTTTATTTCAATCAGAGTGGATCCACATTAACTGACATAATGTCTCATCCTAACCTCAATTGACCTACATGTCCAGCTAAAATTGTCCTGATTTAGAAATTCCATGATCAGTTCTCTTTTTTCTCAAACTTAATTTTTGTTTGTGGGAACTACTCTGTTTGTTTTGTGAACCTGGCTGCTGTTCATATGATTTAGCTACGTTTACTGAGAAGCTTCCGATGGATTTTAACTTTTTAGTAGAGTGGATAGAAGTCAAATTCAATGGAAAAACATGCTATTTGTGATTAGTATAAATATTTGTCATGGATCCACAAGGACACCTCCCTGGCTGCAAGCAACACATCCAAAACCATCCTCGGGATGTCAAGGCATCCCCACAGATAACATGCCCCTACTAAGCCCAAAAACGCATTTTCAAAACGCTGCAAATAAACACTCTAAAATATTCCAAACCCTTCCCATTTTATATCAGCATTTGCAGAGGAAGGAAGATGCATGTTCACAATTCCTATTGACCATTGATCATTTATCTTCATAGTTTCTACCACAAACTTCATTACTCGTGAAGCTGTTTTCTCTTATTCCACTAAATATCAGCATTTCTCTCAGTTTCGGGGACATGATATTTGGGATGTGTTTCCCCCTGAGGTCCTGCCATCACCACTGGGACAGCAGGAGACAGCCAGGAGTCTCCAAGATGCCTAGAAGTCCCCAGAGCATCTCAATGACTTTGTAAAGTTTCCCATCTCTAGACATCTCAAAAGTGTAATTTTTTTTTTAAAATTACATACTATGCTGCATGGGTACTCGTACCCATAACCCTGGGACGCGTAGTATGTACTGATACATGTACCCATGTACCAGCACTCAGTGCATATACTCAATGGAGAGCATCATGTTTGAGGACCTTGGTTTAAATTTCTGATTTTTTTTTGCCTATCAGCTTGATATTTATCAAGCTTAATTCAATACGTAAACAGTTTGAAACTTTGAAATAATACTGATTAGCAGTAAACTGTATCATTGTTCAAGTCAGAAGTTTATCATTTGCAATATGTCATTGTTATATGATTTATGATCTTGTTCATGTTTAAAGTTTGCCTTCTCTCTTATGCATCTAAATATTTAGCATATATTATTATTACAAACATATTGCAATTCTGACACTGAAAACAATATATTACATCTGCAAACTTTATCACTGTTATTGTTTTGAAAACTCATTGTCATGACTTATATTTTAGATTCTCTATAAAATATTAAATTATATTTTGAAAACGATTGACGTACACAAGTATCCTCGTCCCTATTAAAAAAAATCGTACACGTACCCATACCCTAATTACCCTCATCCCCATGCAACCTTGATTTTATGAATTTGCAAGCAAACCAAATTTATACATATATTTTTAGTTGATTAAAGGACATTTTCAGATCATTTGCAAACCCAATATGGGCAATTTATAAGGGTTTCCAGCTGCTATGGCATACATTATGTTGATTATGCTGACTGTTAAAGTTTGGTAGCTGTAGGAGATATCTGCGTAGCTGTGATTGTATCAGCATTATATTTGAGATGCTGCTGCATTATCTAATCCTTTAACATTATGTAGTTGTGAAGAGTCTTTGTTTATGAATGATCTTTCATATGAAGAGCCACACATTTTGAAGATCATGAGAGTCTTCAGCATTGGCTAATGAAGAGATCATGTGTAGACATTGAAGAGTCAATACAATGAAAGAGGTCAAAACAATGAAGCGATCTTCACTTTATAATGGCAAGATAATGAAGGGTCAAGGCAATTCTATATATTCTTCAAGAGGAGTTCATATGAAAACATATTGACATCTTGTGCTTCTGAATATTTCTGCAGTTTAAGCCTTGTGTTTGGGCATATATGTATTTCAGACGTCTGATTATTCAATAAAAAGTGATTTTATTGTGTGGTTGGGCTTTTTCCCTCAAGTTGGACTGCTTTTCTAGGATCAATTTGTGCCCTAGTGTTCATTATTGCTTTTGTTCTGATATTATTGTTGTTTATCTTTATTTTTGGACAACACATTAACATGGTATGACAGCGGATTTAAACATCATTAGGATCGAAGTGACAGTAGTAGTTATTACTTGAGAGATTTTCCTTTATTTAGTTCAAGATACAGCTATTGTTGTGTGGATAACACTGTATTTCCTTGTATACAGTCCTTTCTGCATACCTGCAATGGTTTCACCAGCACACATACTGTGATCTTTCTAGTGTGCTTGATGTAGCATTTGGTTCCCTGTTGTATGTTGATGGGGAATTTTTGTAAAAGAATCTATTGCTGTTGTAACCACTAGAGTTTATGTTTACAAATTCTGTTAGCAGAGTATACTGGTGAGCATAGATGCTACAGTCTGTTGTGGTCATTCTACGATAGACTCATTATTTTCTTGATGAGTAATATGATTTTGTTGGATACACATGCGATCTATCATTGAGTAACATCGGTGTTGTATGTGCTGGACAAGGATCAGCATCTGCAATTGTATGACTTGTTGGAATTCTGTAGTGTAATAATACCGACTTGGTTATAGTTTAAACAACATTAATTTCCTTCACTAATCAGTAATTTGGCATTTTGTTGAACACTTGGCTAGCAACCTTAATCTTCAGAGCATATAAATTCTAGATGGATAGATGCATACACTAGATATAATGGATGACTCTCAAACAAATACTGATGTTTCTGTAATATTCAACTCTCAATAATCACAAGCAATTTGAGTATCTTTATTATGCAACAATAAGAAACATTAGAATTTAATGCTTCAGATTTATATTTACTTGGCCAAAACAAATACAAAATAACCGGATTTTGCAATGGCAATTAATCTTGCCTCCAGCAGCAATTTATCGATGTCCACAAGCCTAGAGAACGAACCGATCCACAAAAACATTAACCGTAGGCCTAAGAAATAAATTTATATCCTCCTTGCTCCTATTATCGGTAAAAAATATTATAGCCAATGGGTAGAGTTGTATCTGAAAGGGCGCGTGACGGTTGAGTCACCCCTTCAAGAAAGTATATGTACATCGTCCCAATGAACTATTGGGTCAGCATTATCACTTTAATCGTTGTTTGCATACTGCTTATATGAATAAAGTATCCTGTTTTGCTTTACATTCTCACACCTGCACAAGTAGTAGCCCCGGAAGGAGATCTTGTAGGCACGTAGACTCAGGTGGAGGAGAGTCACCTGACACAGACCAATGGGATACCACATAGCATTGTTGAGTGGATGGCGGAAGTAGTGGAGACGGCCATGGGTGCCCAATAGCAGCCTACAATGGGACTAGAGACAGTGATGAGAGAGGTTATGGAAACATTCCTCGCTGATGTAGCGACTCGGGCTCACCAAGTGGTGGCCTCTGCAAAAACACGTCTTGAATTCAAGGATAAAGGAGCTAGACAATGTCATATCCTTCATGAGAGTGAGATGTCCAGTGGCTTTTACAATTTGTTTTGAG
The DNA here is from genome assembly GCA_028749045.1 of Cupressus sempervirens. NCBI lineage: Eukaryota > Viridiplantae > Streptophyta > Pinopsida > Cupressales > Cupressaceae > Cupressus > Cupressus sempervirens. Next base: position 799,264,229 of record CM053783.1, on the reverse strand, counting down.
GAGCGCAGATGGGCGAGTGTACAAACTATGGAGATGCGCCAGGATTGGGCCATTACAAGAGAAACAAGCATGGAGAGCCGCATAGAGGCTCTGACTGAGGAGATAGTCCAGATACATAGGGATGCTTATTATGCCCTTCGAAGGAGCCAAGCAGACCAAGTAACAGCAGAGAGGGTTCGAGAGGAGTTAACTGCTAGGGTAGCAACGATGAAGGCAGAACTGGCTGCAGAGAAGGCAGTTTGGGAGTCAGAGAGAGCAGCCTGGGAATCTGAGAGGACAGCATTTTTGGACCAGTGGAGTCAGCTACAGGAGGTGGCAGCAGAGAAGGAGCAGGTGGCAACGAAGGAGAGGGAGCTTGAAGAGATTATTGAAATGATGCAAACAGCCTTGGAGATTCAGATGGAGGCTGAAGCAGATTTAAGAGTACGGACTGGACAAGTGCAAGAGCTACGAGCAGAGCTAAACGAGCTTACAGCACGGATGTCTACTACACCAGGGATGCATCCCTCTTCTTAGTGTCTAAATCTTGATGTAATTAGTCGTTTTTAATTTGAGTTTTGTTGTCAAAGTTGTATCTATTTTGTTGTCCAAAGACGACTTTACTTTTTGGGGGGGATGATTTTGTCAATAAAAAGTATTATAGATGACGGGTAGAGTTGTATCCGAAAGGGTGCGTGACAATTGAGTCACTCCTTCAGGAAAGTATATGTACATCGTCTGAATGAACTATTGGATCAGCATTATCATTGTAATCATTGTTTGCATGATAATTGAGTCACTCCTTAGGGAAAGTATATGTACATCGTCTAAATGAACTATTGGATCAGCATTATCATTGTAATCATTGTTTGCATACTACTTATATGAATAAAGTATCATGTTATGCGTTATATTCTAATACCATAATGCGATAAGAATCCATTTACCTTGTACAATAAACAACTCCCACATGGGTTCATGTTATGCAACCATGGCCCTTGGAAAGACAAATCACAAGCTGGAGATATGAAACGTTGGCTCTCAAATGGGAATGGTAGGGAAAGATAGTAAATTGCAGGTCTATAAACTTTAGCACAGATCCTTGAAAACAAACCTACGGCCACTATTTTGGTCAATTTCAATTCGAAGGACCAAAGAGATGTCACCCAGCCTCCCAAGAGATGTGTTGGCTTGGTAAATGCCAATTGTGCCTGAAATGATTACAATGCTGCCCTCCAGATTGTTAACCAGCAGTATACAATGCCCAGATTGTGGCTTCAAATCAGCTTGCAGGTTGGCAATAAATCCACAACCATTCACTTAACAAGTCTCACAATTACCTCCGGCAAAATCAATCTCCTTAGACACAAACAACACAGTGGGGGAATTATATAATTCAGATCAAACAACTCACAATACCTCAGCTGTCAATTGCCAGGCACTTCTTAGTATCTCAAACTCAACATTTTTATTTCAGCAAGGGCATCAAATATCAAAACCTTAAGAATGTCACAAAGACAACAAAAGCGAATAATATTCAATCGGATGCCTTTTCCAATTAAAAGATCTCATATTTATAATCTCTTGTTAGCAAAAGTTTCCCAAATGAACCCAACTTCATAAACTGCAAAAGATTCCCAAAAGAGCTCAGCTCCTGAAACTTCCCAACACAACTATTTTAGTAATATCTCTTAATGACATTATTATAATAATGTGACTTTAATAATTAATCAATACATATAAGCTCACACAATTAACAACCACATTCACTACAGATGACACCCAATTGCTAGAGCCACTACTGCACTAACAAAAATGGCAACTGCCAAAAATAGACTTACTAAAAATAGTAACCGCAACTGAGACACCCTAATCACCCTATCAGCTCACGAGGGTCACCATAATGAAATAACTTGTCCAATTGCAGAAGCCTACCAAAAAATGGGGACATTACATGTGGTTATGTGATTCTATAAGACATTCTTGGATAAGATATGGACGCCTGTTCTGTAGCAGTTAGATCCATTGAATTGTATGGGATATGATGATCAAAATCCAAAAGGGTTTTGCTAAATTGATCAACAAAAAAGAGAAGTATTTTTTAATATTAATTATGAATTTTATGTAGTTAATTAATGCAATAACATAGGAAAGAGTGAATTGTGTATGCTTCTAGCATTAATTTGTATATTTGTCTTCCGAACATAGGTTGAGACTATTACTAGTCTTGCTAAAATGCTTCCAGGACAGATCGTGAAGCCCTAGGATAATGAAAAATTACATAAGGAATTCAAGGGAAAGCTTGACAAGCTGAGAAGGGAGGTCTTTTTTAAGGCTCAATAAGATTCAGAGGGAGCTTGTATGGTAGAGGGAGAGTGTTGATTTCTTTGCAGAAGATCAACAAGCTCGTGTAGCAATGGGACTGCAAAAAATCCTTGTCTGGTCAAACATTGGAGTTGATTAATTTATTGTGATAATCAAAGCTATGAGTATGTTGTCATTGTCGAGAAAGAGTCTCGGCTGATAGTGAGTCTCAACATTTAGATGACCTTTTATGTGCTTTAATTAGTTCTTTACGAGGGAAAAGTTTGAGGTGCATTAACAACATTCCATTGTTAACGAGTTCTTCTCTATAAGGGAGAACTGGAGAAGTTTGAGGCGCAATCCTTGTTTAGGAGTTCTCTATGAGAAGTTCTAGGTGCAATTCCTTGTTAATGAGTTCTTGTCTATAAGGGAGAAGTTCGAGGTGCATCCCTTGTTAATGATATCTTCGAGAGGGAGAAGTTTGAGGTGCAATCCCTTGTTAATGCATTCTTCTCTGCAAGAGAAATTTGACGTGAAAACCTTGTTCCACCCTCTGGAAATAGCCATGAAGGATCCATACTTTGGGAGTAGCCATGATGGTAGTCATGTGTAAGACTCCATGACTTAGCTCTTTTGTAATTCCCCTCTGGGAGTAGCCATGGTGAACATCATATTGAGATGACGATATCACGTGATAAAGTTTTGTTGTTCACACACATGGGTGTAGCCATTGTGTTTGTCATGATGACAAAAATCTGAAATGATATCTCCTTGCTAAAAAAGGTGTTAAAGTTTGGTAGCTGCAGGAGATATCTGCGTACCTGTGATTGTTAGATTTAAGATACTTCTTGCTGCATTATCTAATCCTTTAAAATGATGAGGTTGTGAAGAGTCTTTATTTATGAACGATCTTTCATATGAAGAGCATGAAGAATCTTCAGCATTGGCTGATGAAGATACCATGTGTAGATATTCAAGTCAAGACATTGAAGAGTCAAGACAATGGAAGGTCAAGACAACAAAGGGATCTTCACTTTGTAACAGCAAGATAATGAAAGGTCGAGGCAATTTTATATATTCTTCAAGAGGAGTTCATATGAAAACATATTGACATCTTGCACTTCTGAATATTACTGCAGTTTGAACCTTGTGTTTGGGCATATTGTATTTCAGACTTCAGATTATTCAATAAAAAGTGATTTTATTGCGTGGCTGCATTTTTCCCATCAAGTTGGAGGGTTTTCCGAGGATAAATTGTTGTGTTTTAGTGTTTATTATTGCTTATGTTCTGATGATACTGCTGTTTATCTTTATTTCTGGGCAAAACATTACACTGGCTACCCAAAATAAAAATCAGAATAGGGACTCCTATGTTGGTGTTTCCCAATTTGCAATACATGTGATGATAAATGTCATATTTATCCAACAATTTATTATCCAATTCCATTTTCATATAATCAGCGATGAATGACAGTATCACTGTCCATAAAATATCAGTCATAATCAGCAATCATATTTGACACATACAATTCATATCTTAGCATTTAGTATTTGCAATTTTGCTAAAAATATAATTCTTATACATATTTTCGTAACTAGTTTTTCTAGAACTATATGTTTATATTTATTTCTGGGCAAAACATTACACTGGCTACCCTAAATAAAAATCAGAACGGGGATTCCTATGTTGGTATTTCCCAATTTGCAATTCATGTGGTGCTAAATGTCATATTTATCAATCAATTCATTATCCAATTCCATTTTCATATAATCAGTAGTGAATGACAGTATCACTGTCCATAAAACATCAGTCATAATCAGCAATCATATTTGACACATACAATTCATATCTTGGCATTTAGTATTTGCAATTTTGCTAAAATATAACTCTTATACATATTTTCATAACTAGTTTTTCTAGTACTATATGTATATCAGTGCCGCCCCCTGCCACCCCACCTTTATCATCCCCAAGCTTAGGCCATTCAATAAAGGATCAGTTTTGTGGGTTGGGTTTTTCATCATCAAGTGGAGGGTTTTTCCAAATTAGCTTTTTGGGTCATCTTGTCTTGTTTGTACTGCTGTTTTTCTGAATATTTCATTTCATGTATTCTGGTTCAAAAACTTAACATTCATCATGTCTTTCCTTTGCAATAGTCACAACCTTTCACGATAACCACCCTTTCGGAAGAGTCACAACCCTTCATCATTTATACCCTTTGAAAGAATCACAACCTTCCATAATTGCCACCCTTTTGAAGAGTCACAGCCCTTCATAACTTTTGCCTTTTGAAGAAGCCACTGCCTTATTTTCTTCCCATTCCGTTTTCTCTCTTCTATAAATTCTTTCTTGATTTACACATTCCCTTTTCTCTTCCTTCCCCTCTCTCCTCCTAGCAAATGAAGATCTCTTCTCTTTTATATCTCGTGTTTGAGGCAGTCACAACTTCTCATTTCATGCCTTTTATGCATTTATTAACTTAGCTAAATTTTAATTATGTTATATTTTATTCTATTCTCTCAAATTTTTAATTAATATTTAATTTTTTAATTATGCTATATTTTAATTTTCTTCTTCTATATTTTCATTTAAATTTTATTTTTATTCTTTTATTTTTTAATTATATTACTATAATTTATTATTAAATCCTATTTCAAAAAGGGAACATTACATTTACATGAGGGCATTGAGTTTGTTGGTTGTTTGATGTTCTTGGGCTTAACTGGGTTGGATAGTCTCTCGGCATCCTACGATGCTTCTTCCTTCAAGCTTTTAATAAGGCTGTAGTCTAAAAAGTGTGTTTGTAAATGAGAATCTTACATTGCCATTGTTTTAATACCAAATAATTAATTTCCTTGATGCAATTACTAATATGTAATTTAATAAGAAAATACTCTTGCAAATACATTTTGTTATTGCTATTGTTTTTAGGACAAAATTTACGATTATCTTAAATGGGGGCATTACAGCATTATGCAATGCAATGTAATAGGCACCATGAATATTAACAAACAATGTCTATATTCATAACTTTATGGGGAAAATTCAGTTTTATTTGCTATCTTGTTTCTCTACAATTTAAATGCCATTAAATATTTTTAAGTGCAGTTCTTTCTCCTTTTATTGTGTTTTCTAATATACAATTTTTCTTTTGGTTGGCTGATTTATTCCCAAGAACAATTTTTGCTGCTATTATACATACAACCAATTGAAAAATTCATTCTATAACCATCGACTACCCAGTTTTCAATATTACCAAGTAAGGTTAAAATTTTGTATAAAAAATCCATCACCCAATAAGAAAACAAACTTACATCTATAGTTGTCATATCACCATTTACAGTATCATCAGCAGTGCTTTGCACCTCTCTCTGCAGATCTCCAAGTGTCATAATGCCCTCTAGTAAATCTTCATCATCAACTACAAGTACACAATTTTGCTGATATTCTAGCATTAATTGTATTGCATCTTTTACCGAATGATTTGCAGACACCTTTATATAACTCTTTGACATTGCTTGGGCAACCTGCAAAAATGTTGAGTCAGTGTGCTTACCAAATCTTCTCCAGATGGAACTGGAATATTGACGAGGGACGATATGCAATTAATCCATCTGGCCAAAAAAATATATAAACAAAACTTTGCCCAACCATGCATAAGACACACATGGTTTAACACATAGTTACACAATATAATACAAAACATATGATAGCATGGGTATATTACTGTATAAAGAATGGAAACTTATAAAATGGCTAACACCCAATATTTAAAGATAATTTTTAAAACCTGAAACCATACCTTCAACTCATGTAGGAGATCGTCTTCGGGTATCATGTCAAGTCCGGTTCCATTCTCTACAACACATAATTCCACTTCCTTCCCATTGGCCATTTTCCTCAAAAGGTCCTGGACATCATGTTGAACTCTATTATCTGTCAAAGGTGAATAAGCATGAACAGACCCTTGTTTGTCTTTAGACTCAGTGTCCTTTGATTGACTTGCTACAGATGCCACCCAAATCGCTAACCCAACAGCGCCCTGAGTAAAGCATGGCATTCATTCCTTAAGTAGAAAGATGTGATAATTACATTGAGTTAATGGGCTTAGAGTCAACAAAGAGCAAATAAATGGGTGTTTTCAGGTCTTACTATAGCTTTTGTTAAAGCATAACATAGTCCACAAATAGTAGGAAATTAGTTTTCCATCATCTTATGAATCTAAATTAGACACCAAATAAAACCTTCCAATCAAAACAGATTTGATAAAGCCAATCTAGTACAGTAATCCTCCATATAAAATAAATATAGGATGATAGATAACAAGAAGAAACAAAGGCATCACATCTTTTTTGCATAATGTTACGCTCTTTTACAAATTCATGTTCTCACAATCCCAGATAACCTATATAACACAGATATCACCCAATTGGAAACAGGAGATGAAAGTTATTTTTCACTGTGGCACCTTATTTTACGGGTGTTTGTCACTGGAATCAAAACATTAACAGCAAAATCTGATTCAACATCATGTGCTATGATTTAGAGCATAAGTACCAAGTTTCAATGCATTTTTGAGGTTACAGACAACCATTACACTTTGAGTCTATCCATCGAGCATCCATATAGCTTGAGTCGAACCAGCGAATTGAAGAGTAATGTATCATTTTAAAAATTCCTCTTGTTTAATCCCTACTCACACTAGATGCACCATTTGTAGGGATGTCATCATCATCATAAGCTGTAGTGAGTCTTGTAAGATCCTCATAAAGGGCCATTTTAGGGTTTTATCTAAAAAAATATTTTATAACACTTTAAAATATGTTTATAAGTGAAAAATTGCTTATGGGGCCCAGAAGCTCTCCAAATGTGCATCCGAGCACATCCACATCGGATGTGGGGGCTGCTTGTATGAATCTGGTAACGGAGCTTTTTTGAATTCTTTTCTTTCCTAATTCTAAAAATTCTGCCATCAAATGCAAACGATGAATTAATTTCCTTGGTTTCTAGATAAAATCCCAACAATTTCCTTCTAACAACGGTCTTCTTTCTAACAATTTCCTTCTAACAACACTCTTCTTTCTGGTTAGATGCATGAAAACTTATAGACCTTTCAAAGGTCTACGAAAAATTAATTTACTACAGAATACAATTTGTGCTTGTTGAATCTAAATAGGCACAATTTACCGAAAACATCATATGAAGTAAAAACTAGAGTATTATAACGATTCCAAATTTCATAATTTTTGCTTCATAATATATACAGCTGAACCCTGAAATCTTAACTTTGTGTGTAGGAAAAAACAGCAAAGCACAACAAAAATAAATAAGTACACTTGTCCATGTGGAAGACACATATTACATTGTGATTCTCAAATATGAAAAAATTGCTAGAGGGTCTCTATGCTTACCAAGTCGTGTGTATATGTCCCTATATAGGCATTAACCCTTCAAGTAGTGACAGGAACTTGTTTAATCTCTTCCACCCCTATCTCAATACACACAACGTCAAGGTTTTTCCTCTTTAAGGTGCAGGTAACATCCTATCATTCTCTATTGTATAGATTGTACTGGGTAGAACTCATTGGTGCTATTTATGTTGCAACTGGAATTACATGTATATAATGACCTTAGCTGACAATTTCATTGATCGTGAATTCATGCAAAAATTGCAGGGTCAATAGTTTTAGGCAATGACTACAGACTGATAAACACTCCCTCCTAAAGAAGTGTTTTTTCATCAAAGGTGTTGGGAACTGCGCCTTGTAATTCAGCTATCACTTGGGTGCTTTATGAACATGCTGAGCTCCTTAATAAAGACATCATAACTCTACATTCACTACAAGATTTCATAAGTTTTTTTGCTTCCATGTCATGTACATAAAGTACATATCCTGATTAATATATGCTTAACTTGTTCTTGAAACACATTGTACTCAATAGAAACTCCTTGATTCTATCAATATGATCATCAAAAAACTTTTTTCAGATGTAAATATTATTAAAGTATAAATCGAACTCAAAATACTATGAGCAACCTCTAAAGCATACCATTAATGGAAGCAAAATCCGATAATCTTTAGTCAGTTCAAACAAAAGGAGTACTGATGTAAGAGGAACTGAACAAACAGATGCTAAAGTTGCTGCCATGCCAACCTGTAAGAGAAATAGACAAACAAATAAATAAATCAATTTTACAGTGGTAAAATTCAAAAAACCCAAGATCATGAGTTTGTTCAGTATCATTCTATAAAACAAACTGAATAGATACTTTTGTGCATTGATATTTAGATAAATTTTAGTAAAGATGAACAAAATTCACTGCTAAGAATATGGCAAAAGAGGAGCAGATTACCAGAGCATAAGCTTGTGGATGTGCAACGGCTCCATTGCCTGGAATGGCTGCATTAATTAGCTCAGCTGCTGAGCCACCAAACACGGCGCCAACTGCAGCACCAATCATCAAACTTGGGGCATATAAACCTCCTACGAGTCCAGATCCCTTGCAAAGGGCTGTGGCCACTACTTTTGCAGCAACTAACTGAGTTAGCAGCCATATTCCAGGTGCTGTTGCATTCTTGCCAGTATGCAATATTTCATCAACATTTGTGAAGCCCCAATATAATATCCCAGGATACCTTAATGCTATTAATCCAGCTCCCAAGCCCCCTAAAGCAGGATGGATAACTGCAGGTATCCCTAATCGCTCCTTAAAGAATTCAAATAACTTTAAGAACCATGACACTAGACGAGAGAAGACCACACTTACCACTCCACAAATCATTCCCAATATAAGATACAAAGGAAGCTCTGCAAAATAAATTAGAATAACATTATTTGAAACATGCTCCAAACTAGATTTTGAACAGTCAGACCATCAAACATTGCTGGATGAATATATATCAGATACAAGAAAACTCTGCAGACTAAATGTAATTTAGTTAAAAAAATTAAAACATGTCCCAAACTAGATTTTAATTAGTCAGATCAATGAACATAGCTGGATAATAGATGCTACACTTAAGTAAATAAATCATTTTAAAACACCAACATAAAGTCCTCTCATAAAGAATGTCACAATATAGAATATGAATAATAAAATATCTTTAAACACTTAAATATGAATAATAAAAATATTGAATATTTTCATAAGGAAATTAAATAAAGTAATAAATATTTTCTATTTTAGCTTTTAGGAGTATAACATTTCCCAATGGCCAGAACTATTATAGTATTTACTTTGTTTGGCTGACCTGTTTTGTGAGCCGACCCTTAGCCAGCTTGGAGAACTTCTAAACAGCTATTTAAGAGGTGTTGGAATTTCATTTTAATCACAACGAATTTGGGGAGCCACTGCTGAGCACAACTGCTCTCTGGGAGACCAATCTCAGAAGCATTTTCAGGTGGGATGAAACTCCTACCTATAGACTCTCTACTGCAATATCATAGCCCTGTACGGTTATGGATTTAAAGTACAAGGCACAATCATTGAATGAGAAGGGTTGAGATTAATTGAAGGATAATTAGCAATTCAATGTAAGTGAATATTCTGAAACCAACACACAGTCACACCTGTAGCACACACGACTGGTAAGGTGCAGGAAGGAGATAAGGGTACCACCTCAAGGCGCCAATCAAGCCAACAATCAGCCCGTTACAGCTTCGGAAGCACATTATCTCAGGCATGGCAATAGGTAGCAGAATCAAACATCCAGATTTTTCACCTGTTGCAGATGCGTCTGGGAAGGCGCAGGAAGGACATAGGGGTACCACTTCAAGGCGCCAAATCGAGCCATCATCAGCCTGTGATTGCTTCAGAAGTTAGTTATCTCAGGCCTGATAGGTAGTGTAATCAAACATCCAGATCGCAGCCACCAACATATAGTCTCATATTAGAAGTTGCCATTAGCAATTTGTCTGATCACAGACCTTAGAGATGAAAAATTTGGACACTCATTTGTTTGATGTATTTACTGCTGTTAATGTAAAAACTGAGCACCTGTTATAACGTTATGAATTCAGCATTTTTTAGTTGAGGATCTATTATCAATCTGCATTTACAATCAATGTTGTTTGGCTATTTTTAATTTTTCTACATCTGCAACTCTGCAACAATTTATCATTGAATCAATTATTACAGCAGTCACAGATAGGAATGAGGCTTGCATTAATTAAGAGTTGGGTTTCTACAGTTTTCATGGTAAGGTTGTGGATGAAGTGGAACTAAAGTGCTCTAGACATTCAGTAGGGGAGGTGGATGTCGTCACGCCAACTGTTACCATCTTCCAGTAAACCAGCTGCATTGAATGGCTGCTTAATGCTCCAAACACTAGTAATAGCCTGAAACTGAAAAAACAAAATGATCAATCTAATGACCTTAATAGATACCCGTAAGTGTTTTCTGTATCAGATTAGGCCTCCCAAACGTAAACCACAAGGAATAAATCTTCAAGGAAATCGAAAATGACTTAAATCAAGGCTGAGATCAATTGATTGCTATAGAATGTGCAGCAATTATCTTTTCTTATATATATTGCAAGATTGAAAAGCATTAAATGCCATGATCAAAATCACTTTAATATGTTTACTAGCAATCAAAGGGATACCTTTGGCACATACCAATTTCTGGATACCTTGAGCACATACCGATCCCAAAAATATTAATTTTGTCATAAAATAACTGCAACTAGTTAGATATGATAAACTAGTTTACATTATAGACTAGTATAGATATCTTAAACAAATCTATCTAAAGAAATACCAATAGATATCCACTACAAAATGATTAAAATTTAATTTACTACACCCAAAACTATTTATATTTCTTTTATCTCCATTTTTTTTTTGCAAAAACTTTAACTTTTGATTTCAATTTCTAAAAACATTAATGATTTATATCTTCAAAGATTATAATTTGAACAATTATTTAATGTGGTGTTTATTAATTATTGTAACAGTATATTTTGTTTATAATAAAATTTAGAATTTTGACATGTAGATGTAGTATCCTGATGATGGATCACATAGTATGATCCAAAACGTTGATGTAAAAAAACTATACACAATCTAATCCAGAAATCAAAAAGCATTAATATGGATTGTAGAAATCTAATAGATCTCATGTAGATGGTTGTCAAATTCAATCTAGAAAGATAAAAGTTAACATTGACACACTCACACCATACCACTCTACCTTTTCTGTCATTGCAGAATGCCTATCGGCATTAATTAATCATCTCTCTACATTAAAGAGTTCTTACTGGGATACAAACATGCACGGTTAATTCAAACTCTCGTTTCATCATTATTCTCTTTGATATATTTAACTGTTGGGAAACAAACATTTTGTGTAAGGGCATATTTTTCAATATTTGATAAATATATTAATGTATATAGGAGTATTGATTATGTGATGATGATTAATCATTTTACTGTGTGAAATTGATATTTTACTCATTGCTTAGGCAGGCTATACAAAGTTGTCAAGCATTATAATAGATGCAGATTAAGTGATACTGTTATAAATTAAGGGAGGTAAATTTATCAGTGTCTCTTTGCCTATTTACCATTATCTTGTATTTTCGTTTATATAGGAAAAACTCACAGTAAAAGGGTGAAATTTCCATCTGAAAGCAGAATCACCATTTTAGACGAACTGTCACTTGCAGGCAAAACAAAAATGCCACCTATGGGTAAAATTGCTTTGGCAGTTCTGCAAGCACCATTACACAAACAAAACAGCCATCGTCATGGGCAAACCTGCCATGGCAGTTACACAAACATCATCACACATGCAACAGCTACAGCCATGGGTAAACACAACATGGCAATTCTATAACACATGCACAACTGTCATGGAAATCAGCAACCACGATGGCACCTGCCTAACCCCCATCTGCTCCAGTAGGCAGTTCCACAAGCACCACCCTGCTGCAACTGGGAGTTTATTCACAGGCAAGATTGGACCTGCTTTTCTCATTTTTCTCAAGTATATCCTCCAGTTCTGTTTTAGAACAACCCAAGGTGTCCAGATAAAACTTCAAAACCTTCTGCAATCTCTGTAAACACCTTAAACATTTTGAGTACTTCATTCTTGGTTGAAATTTTCCTAAATGAGAATTTGTAAACACCTTACACATTTTGAATAGTGGCTTAGAAAGATAAGCTTACTAACTTTTAAGATGCATTTTCCGTGTATTTGCCAGACAAAATTGGTCGACTAGCTCGGCATATGAAGGACCTGAGTTAACACGAAATGTTAACCCGACCAAAAAGTGTGTTAACCCATATCAAAGAATCCAACCCATTGAAGATCTCTCTGATCGGTTATCAATGATGGGCTGAATGGGAACAAAATGACCAACAATAACACCAGTTTTTCTTCAAAAATATATATTCTCTTGAAAATGATTTGACTGTATGGTCAAGGTGTTGGTGTTCCTTTCTTATATACCTTTTCCTATATGATGACTCATGCATTCCTCTTTTAATGAACTTTGGAAAACTGACATGCCAACAAGTGATTTTGATAAGCCCTAGGGGAAATCCTTTGTTCAAATCAAAAAGTTTTGGACTATCCCTTAGCCACTGTCCACTTGGGTTGAAAGAAACCTAGATGAAATTCTTTAAATTTGAAAAACTGTTGAGAGCGATCAATCTAGAATCCACTTTTAAGGCTCAAAGTCCTCTCTACCTATGAGTGACATTTGTATTTAGTTCATACAAGAAACAAAGTAATCCAAACGCTTTGATGAAAAAACACCCCTTCCAAATATTGAGACTAGTTGGGTGGACCACATGTTGGGAACAACCCTGACAAAACACAGTGATTCCTTGACTCAAAGACTCTATTAAAAAAAGAAGCAAAAAGATGCAAAAAACAAAAAAAATGTAGACTCGACACAAAGAAAACTAACACCTAACTAAAAAGACTAAAAGAAACAAAGAAAAAGAACATTCCATGCTAACACAAGGTCTTCGAGGGGGTATGGAAAATGAAAATGACAGTGATGCTAAGGAAGAGGAAGAGAGTGTAGAGAAATAGGGTAAAGCCCTAGCAGTTGTCACCCCACCTATTAGGAAAATGCTAGTTATTATGTGATTGGCAATTTCAATCAATTGTTAGATGTAATTTAAGAATCAAGAGCAATGAATTGTTGGAAGTGATATTGGAATGCAGTTAATTGTATATTCATTACAGAGCGAACAAAAATGTGAGAAAATATGAGAGATCAACCTTGAAAATTATGTTAAGGAAATCCAGCTTGATGAAAGCAGTTCATGCCAATTTTTTAATAATTACTTTCAGATAACTTAATGAAAATGCTGACATGTGAACAAAAACATGTTGCTTATGGATATGTTTCATCATACTACACTACAATGTTCAAAAGATAAGCTTACATGTTTTGCCTGCAAGTGGCTTAGAAAGATAAGCTTACTAACTTTTAAGATGCAATTTCGTGTATTTGCCAGACAGAATTGGTCTGTGGTTATGCTAATTATTATGTGATTGGCAATTTCAATCAATTCTTAGATGTAATTTAAGAATCAAGATCAATGAATTGTTGGAAGTGATATTGGAATGCAGTTAATTGTAATGTTAAGGAAATCCAGCTTGATGAAAGCTGTTCATGCCAATTTTTTAATAATTACTTTCAGATAAGTTAATGAAAATGCTGACATGTGAACAAAAACATGTTGCTTATGGATAGGTTTTATCATACCACACCACAATGTTCTTATCATACCACACTACAATGTTCAAAAGAATATTTGTGCATCAATTAAGACATCACCTGTCATAGGCATTCCTAACAATAGTCTTCAAAAACATCAGATGTGGATTTCAAAAGTTCAACTAAAAATAAAAGCAGTTGATCAAAATGGCCTATAATGACGATAACCAAAAGCACAATCTCAAGGAATACACAATATAACTTTTCAATATACAATGAATGCAATTGTTACTCAAGAAAAAGAGGAAATACCTGCAGCAGATTTAAGCTCGTATGTAGGCACCGTAAATGCTGACCTTCCACCAATCATAACATTAGACACTGTTGATGATAAAACAGATGCCAAAATTATCATAGCAGTTGTAAAAGGAGGTGAATTTTCTGCACGAAGCGGCCTCAAAACTGTTTCTATAGCAAAGAAGCAACCAGCAACTGCTGCATTGAACCCTGCCAATTTGAAGGAAAAAATAAAAAATGATGCAGGAGATAAATACTAAATTAGTAACAGGTCCCGTAGGAAAAAAAAAATGTCCTGCAGACAAAAAAAAAAAAGTCCCGTAGACAAAAAATAAATTAAAATATATATATATATAAGATTGAGAACACTGGAAAGCACTGTACATCTGCTTGCATCTTGTGTTCAATCTTACAACAACTGCCTAAAATTGTACTAACATTCATGATGTTTATCCATCAGTCAAGTAGGAATTTGAATAACATAAGGAAGACATGCAAGGCTCAATTTATATATTTTGGGATAGCTCCACTTTACATCTGAATTGATTTTAGCATGTTTTCCATCCGAACAGACAAAAATGTAAAACAAATTCAGTTATTTAAGTCCTTATCAATATCATACACATTGTCAAGGGTAATTGATTTGCCTCAAAATCTCATCTTTACTATGCTGTGGGAAATTTCTAAATTCGAAAAATCAGGGGGCACACTAAAATCATAAGCTACTCATCAGATGCCAATTACAGAAACTTCCATGTATGATTTTAAGGTAAAAATGCACGACAATGACGTTGTTGCGCTACTTAAGCATTGTGAATTGGTGAACTGTGAAACTAATGTTTACGCATAGGCATAAGCAAAATAGCTCAAACACTAGCACATATCATCTTATTAAAGGAATGAGAATACATTTATACAGTTTCTTGTTCAGGCATAGACATAATTCTTCATTATATTTTCAAGATATAAGAACTTGAATTTCCAAATGCTTCTGTTACATTCTTCACGAATATCATCTTTAGACTTTAAAAGATTGTCCCTCATTATGACTACTCCATCTCCTAGTCACAGTTCCCACTCTCCATGTTTTGGGTTCAAACCTAGATCATCAGGACAGCAATCACTCCACCTTATAACTGAACCATGGATCAGTTGACAAGTTAATAACTTAATACATATCATTATAGTGTTAGTTTCTAGGATCGCTGCAAATGTACTAATAATGCCATTGTATTGATTGTGTTCCAAATGCAAATGAAGGCTTATAAATATGGGAGGAGACATGTCTTTATGGTGTAATCATCACTTAATAATATTATATTAACATAAATAATAAAGTATAACAATATATATATAATATATATTATATACTATATTATATGTGTGTGTGTGTGTGTATTATATACAATAATATATATTATTTAACATGCATAAGTATATATAAGAAATGATGATTTACCAATAACAATAATGTATATCAGATCGAATCAATCCGACTGAAGCTACAACTTTAACACTCCCTCTTAGCTAAGGAGGATTTGTAGAGCACATTATGCTCTCAAGTATGTGAAGAGATATCATCTCAGTATGATATTTTATTCACTATGAGGCTACATTTCTCACCTTTCATAATACACAATTGGAGCAATTTCCATAACTTTAATATAAGCTTAAACACCACCTTAAGTGTTGTCTATAATAGTAACTATGTCATGGTGTCCGGCAAGATCCGGCCCAAAGAACCATAACAAGTTGGTCATCGTGGTGTCCGGCAAAATCCGGCCCAAAGAACCATGATGAGTTGGTTATCATGGTGTCCGGAAAAATCCGGCCCAAAGAAACATGATGAGTTGGTTATCATGGTGTTCGGAAAAATCCGGCCCAAAGAACAATGATAACACTTGCTCCTAGACATTCAGCACATTTAGGTGCTACAAGTTAATGTAGCGTATCTAGGAGATAGGTCAAACTATTGATAAGGTCGTCACCTTGCAATAGTGACCTTATACACATGAAAAGTCGTCACCTTTCATTGCATATCATATGTGATAGTAACCGCCATGAACCAAGTCAGAGGGTGGTACAACGACATTCACCTCAATTCTCTCTCACACAAAAGAATGCATTACAGGGAATTTCACTTAGAACTTCTCCTCATAGAGAAGATATCATTTACAAAGGATTGTACCTCAAAATTCTCCCTCTGAACAATGATCCTAGGAAGTTAGGTCCTCTAGTTACTCCCTTAGAGCTCTCTTCGCCTAAGGATGTTTGTCGAACTCCCTCTGAATCTGATATTAATCTTCCGACTTCTAGTGACAAGTTGTTACTTCCTCATGATGTATACATAGGTAAGCCCATTTTAAAATCATGCAGTCACACCATGTATTTTTAGACTCCCTCTGAATATCAACCTTCTGAACTCTTATATTGCCTTTGAAGAAGTGTTAGACTCCCTCTTAATCATCATCAAGATTATTCCCTTTTAAGAGCCTTACTTTATCTAGCCTGATCATCAAATGACTAAAGAATTCTAGATCACAACTTCTTTGGAGCTATTGTCATAAGATTGAATCTGCACAATATTTGATAGCAAGTGTAAGGTACCAACCTTCTTTTCCTACAAGATCATCTTCAAATACAAGGGAAAAGATCAAGGATAAATAGTTCATATAGTACATATAGAAATACAAATAAGAGAGAGACTATAATGAGTAGATAGATGTAAAAGATAAGAATACTTATCTGCACATGAGCATCCATGGAACTAATTTCTCCAATGAAGGTCCATATGGGAATGAAACATTAGGTAATTATTCATCTCCTCACAATGTAAAATTCCCACATAATTTTTATATGGTTTTCAATCAATATCAAGTCTAATGATATCAACCTCTATCTATAACTTCTTTTTAAGTATTAATCTTAGTAAGGAATCATTGTCATGTTACCATTAGTACTAATGAAGAAATTTAACTTGACATCCTCAAACTCTTGTACTAGAACCTTATCATAGGAAGATTGCCAATAATTAACTTGGTACAAAGTATTAATTATCTTCTTTAAATCTTGCAGATTGTAATGATAGGCTGTTCCCAAGAACAATGTATGTTCAAATTTTCTTCTTTGCCTTACAAGTTAGTCACATCACTTTCCAAATTGCCAATCAATTGAACAATAGAAATTTCCATTTAATTAATGATAATCTTCCTAGATTAATCATCAATTAGTTAAATATTGTAATAGTTGCTTGTAACTCTTAAACTAATGTCAATAAATTACTTCAAGCTTACATCTAACATTGATTTTGTATGTTCTCAACCAATATAAAATGATAGTTGTCAATCTATATTTATTTTACTAGGAAGGAATTATATCAATCAATTTTTTAATATAGATTCTCCACGTGCATTTAGAATGTTGACAATGGTATATTTCATATTACGTAGCCAAACTTTGATTTGTCATTTCCAAACGGACAAGCATTTCTTGAAGTCTTTAGATTCATTTGAATTGACTACTAAATTGTAATGGTTTTGGCCATTACAGTGAATTATTTCATCTTGCACTAGTGCAGATTTGCCTTAGAGAGCATTTCAGGTATCGTGAAGGCATTGTTTGTTCTGGAAACATTCTGTGATTTAAGTGGAGAATGCGCTTCATATATTTCATCGGACATAAAATGTGGGAATAGATTGCACCAGATTATGATAAATAGAAGAGAGTTTCCAGAGGTTGCACAGAGGGTACTTAAATCTCCTTCCTACAATAACATTCTCGGAAGAAAAGATCAAGGCACATAGCTCTTATGGTATATATATAGAAAAATAAGAGCGAGCTAATAGATGATTCTTCATAAGATATTTTCAATAATAGAAATAAAATAACATAATACTTAATGATTATATTCATTTGTATTATCTTTAACTCCATTGTTATTTAAATCTATAAGTAAATATGATTAAAAACAATATTTTAATTATCTACTTCATGAATCTATTGTAATCTAAAACAATATATTAATCATTACTTCTTATTATAATGAGAATGAAACTTCCATTTTGTATATATTCAATATTAACAAACTAATTCTTTACCGTTATCCAAAATAGGAATAACATAGTTATTAATATAACCATAAAAATAACAAATTGAAAATGTATGGATTGTAATATGTGTTACCTTTGTAAGCAGGTCCCCTAGTACCCACGAAATGTACTTACTCCTTGAGATGGCAGTGCGTCTCTAACACAGGGGACATGGTCTTGGTAGTGTTTGTTGATTGTTCTAAGAGAATTTTGCATGTTCTTCCATTCTAGATGCACCTCTTTTCCGCTCAAATTAAAGATAATGTTTACGAAAGATTTGAAGGAGATGTAAGTTTGTATTCATTCCACACCTGTTAAAAATGTTATTACTTTTCAAGAAGGGATCAACCACGTTGGAGGATTTTGCAAATCTCTACGGTCTCTCATTTTTGTCTTCATGAAAGGTAACGCACTTCCCAACAAAACATTAATACCATTAATTATGGGAATGCTTCTTTCATTTGTCATTCCACTTGTACTGAAAAAAGGTGTAATGGTCATTTCACATCTTCAACAAAGCTCTATTTTCCATTTGACAACATCCAGCACACAGAAAGGGAAGTTGTTTGACGCCTTTCACATGTCATCTGTTACATTCCAATTTTTGACCTAATTTAGAATATAGCCATTGAGATTCACATGAAGTCAGTTGATATTTAATTTGGTTATAATCCTATGAAATGGTAAGATGGTTGGTAGTTATAATTTCAAGTGAAGATAACAAGCTAGTTGATCATTTATCACGAATTCATGGAATTGAGAAGATGGTTAACCGTTATGATTATTTATGATTAAATAATTTTATAATTTAACTGCGGAGAATTTCCTTGCAGGAAACACGTCGAAGGGGTGGAAGCATTGTCAGAAAAAAATTAGGCAGGAGCATCACCATCACTAGGCAAATGGGTTGAGGACCTAGCGACTTGAAACTGGATACATTTGTGGGACTCACATGAGCTATTAAATAAATAATTTAAAACGTAAAATAATTTAATTAAAATAATGTAGTTATAATATAAAACATACTTCAAAGGATTTTCAATCTTTCATCATATTATTTTAATAAATACGTGCATATAAATATAAAAATGATTTGGCACTATTATAATTTAATAAAGTGATGTTTACATGTACATATAAGATTATAATAATATTCAAAATATAATAACATTTGAATTATAATCTTCCAACTCTATTCTTTCCAATTTAATATTCTTGTTTTTAACTGATTAACACTTGGCATGATAAATCGATTTAATATTTGGCAATTCAAATTGTCTTATAATCTTTCCAACTTCTCTTCCAACCTTTTTTATTTTCTTTCCTTCTCTTTTTCCAATCGATTCAATGCTTGGAATTTGAAGGGTTATAATCTTGAAACCAGCGGTAGCCAAAGAGCCACTTTTTTATATATATAAGAAATCGAGAATTTGGAGTGGAAGTAATCAATTTTTTTAAGCACCCGACTACCATTTTAAACCGACTTCCTCTCTTATTTATTGGGGATTTACTATTAGAATACGGCAACCTGCAATTTCCATTAGAAATCCTTAACGCCCATAGATTTCAAGCATCTTTGCTATAGTTGTGTGTTGCAAGATAAGTGATTCTTTTTATAATTTGGTATTGAGCCTGGAATAGCGTTGGAGGAAGAGGCCATATCATAGCGGCCAGCTAGGTTTCGAGAACTTCCTCCTGTTTCAGATTCTCTCGTTATGTTTTAAGCTTGGTGATTGTTCCATGTCATTTGCTACTGTTTCTTTTAAACTTTCATTACCGGTGCCATTCCAAAACCTGTTGTGTTTGTTCTGTTCATGCCGAGGATATAAATCTTCATTGCACTTTGGTTACGTTTACAACAATTGAAGAAGAGTTGACTGACAATTTGATTTACAAAACTTCAGCTGGTTCCAATTATATCCCAAGTCATGATTAAATGCATTTGTATTTCATAAATGCTTTCTGTTCTAAGTGTATGTCCGATTGTAAGCGGTTACATATTACTAGGACTAAGAGTAATACAGTATATGCATTCATGTTCATTAATTCTTCTTTTTTTATTGGAATGTCCAACTGTAGTCAGCTATGCATTGATAGACTGAGATTAATTTACAAATACTTTGTTGTTGATCTCTTGCATCTCCTAGAGTTCCATTGTAGATCTTCTTAGTTTTTATCTCTGTGATTGAAATATCATTTATGGAACCGAATGGTAGCTGAAGGAGCTTTAAATGATTTTATGAACCATCATCAATAACCATGCTATTATAACTCCCGAAACAAAGAACAGAATGCTCTTAGAATCTTAAACACCTAGGATTCACCAGGCGATGAAGCCATGAAATGGTGAAAAGGTGTAAATAAAAATAGAATGATTATAATCTTACAAACACCAAGGAATTCACCGGCAAGGAAGCCATGAGAATGGTGAAGAGGTGTAAATAAAACAGAATGATCGTAATCTTTCAGGCACCTAGGATTCACCAGCAAAGAAGCCATGAAATGGTGAAGAGGTGGAGTTAACTTGCAAGAACCAAGAATGAAATCATATGCGAAAATCTAAGTAATAAAACACTCATAGCTCATGCATGATCCTGTTAATTCTATCCTCCTACTGTCAAATGGTGTGTTTAGATACCAGGAAGCTCAATAGATGACAGATGTTTCCCTGTCTATTCTAAGTAGGGAGGGCCTTTCTCGTTAGAGATTGTGTGGGGAATAAGTTAAGGTCTAAAGTTGGGTGGTTAAGCCCTTGACAATGTTTCACCTCTCCCCAAGTTGTCGGACGTTCAACAGACAAAAATAAGCTATACATTCAATTGTTTGTCGAAAACAAGTATTTTACTTTTATAATGTATATGCAAGAAGGTAAGATTGATTGAGTTATATTATCCTTGCAGTTATTTTTACACCTAGAAGCGAGAGATAGATTTATGGATTGTTTTCATTTATAAGAATATTAAATATGAGCATATTTTGGATCTTGAGTTATTGCCACAATTAAGCAATTGGAAGGAGAGAAATGATACAGTGGTAACTAAAGCCCTAATTAATATAGTGGTATCTGAAGCCCTAAATGATCCAATGGTAATCGATGCCCTAATTAATACTATGGTTTGTGATGCCCTAATTTTATATAGTGGTTTTTAATAGTAATTGTCATTTGATTTTGATATAGCGGCAATGGATGGAAGTCATTATATGATATTGTTATAGTAGTATTTGTGGACTCATTTGAGTGATTGCAAAAGCATCCCTACAATGATTTTTTGGTTCAAATTCAATGGTATGTGGATTTTATTTTCTATAGTAAATTCATTGATGGTGTTTTAAGTTCTTAATTGAGAAATTTTGTTTAACTGTTTTTAACCGTCAATCTCTTTCACACGAACATGACTAATATAATTGCCTTCCTATGAAATTGAAGTAATAACTATATTCTTTGAGTATGTTGGTTGTTAAATTAAGACCCGGGAAAACGGGATGTTACATCATTGCTATTCATCAAGAGATGCAAGCTATTCAAACTGAAGGATTTCCCCTATTTCTCATTCTCTAATTTCTCATTTTCTAGCAATTGGCCACTGCAAAAATCCAGGGTACGGATATCTGTGTTGGGCTATTCGATGGCTAATGCCATGTAATCTTTACGTGCTCTGCCTTCCATAATTATTGTTGATTTCTCATAGATAGCGGTTGACATGGATATTAGAAGGTTGTTGCTTCTAATTCCATATATTTCCACACTATTTCTATTTATTTAGCTATATGCTATTATGATTAGGTAGACACGATGGATCACACAAATTTCCATCAAATATCTCTCACACATCTTTCACTGCAGCATGGGGAATCCACTCACAAATCTTATATTCACTTATAAGGTAAATTGGTTTGACATCAATGAACACAACAAATTCAAAAGACCTGACACACATTCATTCACCTCCCAACAAATAATCTTTTATTGACAAATGTGCCAAGTTTTCAAACCATTGTTCGCACTTGGACCCACAATTGCAACTTTTCATTGTATTGATTGAAAATATATTGTTGTATTAAGATGGCATGAATATATTGTAACTATATCTATCAAACTATAGGAGACGGAGAAAACAGTTTTGTGAGGTGTCATTTCTCTACTTCAAATTCTATCATGTTTTATCAATTCTCCACAAATAAGTATGTGCATTTCACATTATCGTATCTCTGATTTTCTCACATTTGCAAATTGGCTCTAATACCATGTTAGTTCCTAGGATCGCTGCAAATGTACTAATAATGTCATTGTATTGATTGTGTTCCAAATGCAAATGAAGACTTATAAATGAGAGGAGAAGACATGTCTCTATAGTGTAACCATCATTTAATAATATTATATTAACATAAATAATAAAGTATGACAATATATATATATATATATAATTTAACATGGATAAGTATATATAGGAAATGATGATTTACCAATAACAATAATATATATCAGATCGAATCAATCCGACTAAAGCTACAACTTTAACATAAAGTTCACCCGTGAACATCTTATTTTCCTGAAGGCACATTAAATGATCAATAGATTGCCATATTATGCCAATATCTGTTTGCCAAGTGTCATTGTAGGTAATACTCAAATATTCAAATACTTCATATAGATCTTCAGATCACATTCAATATTATATCCTCTACTCCATGTTAATTCTTCTCCATATACACTAGCTTTTATGCAAACCAGTCACTGGAGCTTTCTTAACCAAAATTGTATGCCCATAACCAATTTCTGTCCACCATTGAAGTCGCATCCGTGTATTGTAAAATGTTCATTGAAGAATCAACAACTTCCCAAGTGATATACATTACATTATATATGATGATACAAAATAAATTACAAATATTCCTTAAGTATCCTATTGACACTGCTTTTTCCTGCCAATATAATATTGATTATACCAATGCCAGTCAAGTAAGATCTTTAAATTAAATTTAACTTATAACTTAATTATAGACTTGAAGGGAGCAACAATGTATGATTGAACAACAGTACCAAGATTGCAAGAAAAAATATAATCACAATACGAAATAGATCTACTAACTAAAGATCAGGTACATAATCCTAGAAACCTGTTTAGTTAATGGAAACTTGTGAAATGTAAAACACTTTTCAACTTCTAAAAACTTAGATTCTAATCATCATTTTCTTAGTGGCATATCTGTCACCTGGAACATCTACAATCTCCAACTGTTTAGATGTAAAATGTAACTCGAATATAACTTCGTAATTACATGATTAATTCTGACATTATCATGTCATATTCAAGCTACTTACAAATACAACTTATGGAGGTTTCTATGAAGCATATTGATGCCAAGAACTTCTAGACTAGTTGATTAAACTTTTAAGTTGGAAATAATAACAATGTTGCCTGATTTGATATACAAAAGCACTGCAATGCTTTTAAGATAACTACATCTCTTGAGACAACAAGCATCAGATATGTATGCAAATGGAGATGGCTGGATTGAATCTATCCTTAAGGCACAAGTTATCATGCCAATCACTATAAATGTTGATTTGCAAGCTGTAATAAAATGCATATTGAAGTCAAAATCAACTAATTTTATAATAGCCAAATGAAAATTCTTGTTCCAGCCAAAAACTTAGGTGCTTGCAGGGAATTGATAAAGATTTATTTCAATCTCCAAAGTCCAACAGAAAGATAAGATAAGGTAGTTACTGTACCTGATGAGATTCCAGCAGCTGCACCAGCTGCAACAAGGGCTATTCTTCTTTCCCTGTTGTTTTGCATCATTTCAGAACATCCATAAGCACATGATTTTCCAATGTCCACACTAGGGCCTTCTGGCCCTAACGAGCATCCTGTTCCTAGAGTGACAGCAGCTTGGATTGCCTTAATTGTTGGGCACAAACCTGATACTAAATCAAGGCTCCGCCTTTGAGGAGGCCTTGACTGTTTAATCTGGTCAATAATTTCAAGTAAACCATGCATCACACCAACAATAACTCCGCCAGTTAAAGGAATCAGCAGTATGCGATGCCAGGTATCAGCAAGTCTCTGTAATCGAAACCAAGCAGCACCTTCTTGGGGTGTCCCTGCCCATGCCCACTCATGTATCGTATGAACCTGAAATTGAAAACTAAATATTTTAATTCCAGACAAATCACATTGCCATTGTTGAATTTATGTTTTTGTCATTGTGACTTTACAATGCAAAAAGAAAAACAACCTGGGCCACAGACAGCAGATTCTGGGCCCTGTTGAGCAACCCTTAGAACAGTGACAAGTTCCAAAAAAATCCACTAGCACAAGTGAACAAAACAAAGAGAAAGATTTGAGTGCATCAGTTGAACTGTGTTGAAAGGTGATGTGCATTTGACTCAAATGCAATAAGGAGAATGTATTAGTATAAGCATACAAGTTATCAGTTGCTTAGCACCCATACATGTTACTAAAACATACAATTTGTACAAGAAGGGAGAATCCAAGGCTCCAAATTTCATATATCAATCAAAAGAACAATTGCCAATCAATTCACCTGAAACTACAGACCCATGTAACAGTTGAAAATTGCTCCAATGATTTTTTGTGTTCATTAATGGTTATAGATTTATTTCGCTATTTGAGATTCAATTCATCCCAATCAATGTCATATTGACCTTTGATACTGTATATTGTTAATGAGTGATGAATGTGAACCTGTCATATTCAATCCTTTCCCTATTGTGCTTTTCTAGTTATCTTCCACATGTTAAGAGAAAACAATTATGTTGAGCAATTTACTTTATTCAATAGATCCTAAATGCCGTTATCACTAATGAGTAAATTAAATAGATCTTGTGTACCAAATACCTAAAAGATAATAGAATTTCCATAGTATTAATGATGTAAGATCAAAGCCAAAATATGTGATAAGCCTTGGATAGAGAATGTCTCTTCTAAGAAGAGACATCAAAGGATGTACTCCAGAGAAGATAGTGAAATAACTGAGGATGGTCCTAAATCTTATATCATTCAAAACCGTGAAGATTCTCATAAGGATTAGGTAGCCCAAATTGGAGACATCCTTAAGGCTTGGGGTAGAATTAAGATTGAACTTGCACCTAGATTACTGTAGTTAAGATTGTTATTGTTTAATTCTAGTATTTCTTTTGAATGTATTCCTATACCAAGCTAACTCTAGTAGTGGGGACATTACACAGAAGATATTTTCCACAAGTTCAATTGTGATATTGTATTAAGATAATATCTTTAATATCTTTATTAAGATATTATCTCCTTAGTTAAATACTTTCTATAATGGTCAACTACTTGTCTGTAGTCCGTCTTTCAGTCTAGATAGGAATGTTTCCTATCTTGTTGTCTTCAATCCAGATAGGAATGTTTGCTATCCTGTCTCCAATTTTGTTTCTAAT
This sequence comes from Cupressus sempervirens, assembly GCA_028749045.1. Taxonomy (NCBI): domain Eukaryota; kingdom Viridiplantae; phylum Streptophyta; class Pinopsida; order Cupressales; family Cupressaceae; genus Cupressus; species Cupressus sempervirens. The sequence goes on along the minus strand of CM053783.1, from coordinate 799,238,453 downwards.
TTCGTCTTCAATCTACGTTGTTTCTTTTAGAAACAACGTCATTGTAATTCTTTATAAGGAACACATTTGTTCCTCTGTTAATCAATCAATCATTATTTTTCTCTTGCTCTTCATCCTGATGATGGATCACTGTGTGTGATCCGAAACGTTGATGCAAAAAACTTAAAACACAATCAAATTCCAGAAGTACTAACCAGTTTTTAATCAATCAATCATCCGGAAATCCGTTAATCTGCCAATTATTGAATCTTGTAACATGATATCAAAGCCTAGTTCTTAAATTTTTTCGAAAAAATTTATAATTTCTTCATGAAATTATTTGTTTAAATTTTTTCAAAATTGTTTCCATAAATTTTCTGTCAAACCCGCCTAGGATTTTGGCCTAGAGGAAATCCCGAATTCGGGTCTGCAAATCGCGTGGCATTAATGGTCTTTTTTTGGGGGCCGAACTTCTTTGCAAATCGTGGCTCTGCAACTAGACCATCTACGTTTTGTCTTGGTCGGTCTACATTTTCTCTGGTTAGTCTGTGTTCTGCCTGCGTTTGGCCATATGAAGTTCAAGTGCCGAAAACGTTTCGCTGCCCAAGCAAGGCAAAATGCTTCCCAGCCAACAGCACAAGTGTTTACCGCATAGGGTAAGAAGTTAACACATGTATAACACGATTCAATTCAGAACAGGTACTTTATTCATGTATGCACTTGCAGATTACAATCCGATTACAATGACTACAATGATCTATCGATGATTCCAAAGCCCATCTCGGACGTGTACATATACCTTTCCGAAGGGGTGACTCAAGCGTTACGCGCCCGTTCGGATACTATTCTACCCGTCAGCTATATTATACATTTTACCGACAACAACAAGTTGTCGAGCTTCCTAATCAAAGCGAAGCTGCATTATCACCTTCTGAATTTGTTTCTATGTTTCTGGGTTTGTTGATTTTCTCCTTAAAAATCATTTCATGTTGTCTGCAATACGCAAGGTTGCGTGAGATTTTGGGTTTTACCCTTTTTTTCACAAAAATGAAGTTTTGTAATTGTAATCTATTTTGAGTCATAGCACTCTTCTGGCAAAGCTTCTTGGTTTCACCATTCTGTAGATCCAAGGAGGGTCTCAGTTATCCCGGAATGTTTCGACATCCGTACATTGACCATTAAGGGAGGGTATTAAGATAATATCTTTAATATCTTTATTAATATATTATCTCCTTAGTTAAATACTTTCTATAATGGTCAACTACTTGTCTGTAGTCCGTCTTTTAGTCTAGATAGGAATGTTTCCTATCCTATCTCTTTCGTCTTTCAGTCTAGATAGGAATGTTTCCTATCCTGTCTCTTTTTGTCTTCAGTCCAAATAGGAATGTTTCCTATCCTGTCTTCAGTTTAGTTTCTAATTTCATCTCCAGTCTACGTTGTTTCTAAAAGAAACAATGTCCTTGTAATTCTTTATAAGGAACACATTTGTTCCTTTGTTAATCAATCAATCATCCAGAAATTCGTTAATCTGCCAATTCTTGAATCTTGTAACATATTGTTCAATGCTATCAAGATTCAACTGTGTAGTTTTTGAGTCAGACTCATTGACCCAAGTTTCATGAGTAGTGGTTTACAAGAACCCATCTCTCATGAGACTGGATGGAACTTGTTGGGTGGATATTTTGCAACCGACAATTTTGGGTAAAAATCTAGTTGTAAAATAGGATGACCAGCCATAGCGTGTGAGACAGTCTCTCCTACCTTAAAGGGAAGGCTCCCCCTTCTCACCATCCCTTAGATCAACTCAAAGTAAGCAAGAAGTTGAGAGATTTTGTAAAAAAAGTGTTATCAATATCCTTTCTTCTTAACTTTCAAGAAAGAATCCACTTACTCGTGGAGCGAGTAATGGGCAAGGTGAATCTCTAACTACACTTCTATCAATAGCTGGAAACAGTGATACCGATAAACCTTCACTAACTCAAAGGCTAACTAAAAATGTACCAGTTTGGCTCTAAGTCCACTCGTACTTCTATATGGAAAAGCTTTACAATTAGGGCACAAAGACTCCTAAAAGTAAGAATAACTTAACTATTTTGCGAATTAAGAACAAAAATATAAACTACAGACAAAGCTTCTAGTTATATATTCCCACAATTGCTCCTAGTCAAAGCTCTGGCTTCAATTGCTTCTTAACTCTTTTCAATTCAATTCACGAGATACAATTACCAATAACACAAGATAAAATGAATCAAAAATAACTTGGATGAATTATAAACAAAGCTTACAACTCACACAAATAACAATCTTACTTAATCAAAGTTAAGTCTCAAATGCTCCTTTGTATTCACTTTCTCTCAAAAATAGTGCTTACACAAACAAAGCTCTCTTGCATAAAGATAATGATGATTTCATAATGAGGGGGCACTCCTTTATATAAGCACAGGAGTTGAGAAAAAGGTGGAGAAAAAGTGGGAGCAACTCAACCAACTTTCACCTCGTCTAACTACAGTAGAAAATAAAGGGTTACATGCAACTCGCATTACATCCTTTTACATACATATAACTCGCATTACATGTAATTACACTTTTTCATTTAATGCATCCTTTACAACTACTAACATAAAATAAAAACAAAAACAACAATCTTAAAGATTGTTTCTCAGTACCTTGAATTTGACAATGATGTCACGCACTGTTGGAAGATCAACAATTTCCATAGTCTTTGATATGGTTTCTACTCTCACTGCATTTTCATATGCTGATTGCATAACTTTGGAATTTGCTGTTGTAGTATCTAACAAGTGTTTTGTCAAGGATTTATACAAGACAAACTTGTTCATCGTGTGCGAACCAAAATCTTCAAAATCTACATCAGCGTTGATCCTGATTGTATATTCTAAATTTACTCTCTACTGCAAAAAGATTACCAAATTCATCAGTAACATGGCATCCCATCTGTTCCAAATCACAAGTAACACTTGTTTCAACTACTTGACAATCTCCAAAGGCTACCTACAACTTCATGATCAGCGTCTTCAATGTTTCCTCTTTGTAACCGATGAGTCCTTGAAACCTAAAGAACATTTCACATGACGGAAGAATGTCACATGAGACCATAGCATCCAAATGAAATTTTATCATTTCATCCCAATCATCAAGGATTTCCTTCAGGTTATCTGCTTCTTGAGTCAAAGAAGAGATTAAGTTTCGCTCCATTTCATTCATCTCTTTGATGCGCCTAAGAACTGCAAATGTCTCCGTGATGGTTTGAACTCCTTCAGAAATGATTTCATGTATCCAAGACTTAGCGGCCTCAATCAACTTTCTCTCCTTAGATGTTTGAGACATAACAACAATACTCTGTGAAGATTGTTTTTGGATGACCTCAATCAGACGAGAGACCTATTTCAATTGATTTTTCTTTTCTCAAAGCTCATGATTGCTCTTTGATACATTAGCCAATGCATCTTAAGCATCTTACAAACAACTCAAACGTGATTGCTTTCCAATTTCAAACCTTGTAAACTTGTAACCAAAACGAGTAAGTTCCTTGACAGATTTATCCACCAAGGGCTCAACAACCTCAACAAATTTGGTTTTATCAGAATCAACCAAAATTCTAGAAACAATCTTGTCTTTCAAAAATTTGGATTTAGTCTTCCTAACAGGAAGATTGTCCAGAGGAACAACCACTTTTCTCCTATTCATTGTTATTTTGCTCAACCATGCAAGCAAGGTGAAACTTTCATCCATAGAAGCAGGTATAGTAGAAACAATTGGCATTGATCTTAATTGTATTTCCGTTGTAATAGAGCAGGATTCAGTTTGTACTGTTGAAGTCATAGAAACATGTTGAGAAGACTCTATCATGAAAAGCTCAAATGATGTCAAAGATGTATCAAGTTGGGACACTTGACCATTGGTAAGAGTTGGAAAATTTTCAAACACATTTGCTAAATGATCATATTGTTCATATACCAAGATGCGAGGAGTAGCAGAGGAAATAGGAAGAGTCATGATATTAACCTCCGAAACTAGAATGGAAGGAATGAAAAGAGTGGAGAATGAATCCACATCATCATCAACCTCATGCAAAAAAGGCTCTTTATGCATAGAAGATGTACAAGCTTGTGCAGGCTTTGGAGGAGATATGATCGTGATTTCCCCTTCATCTGAATCTCCTTTATCAGAGTTTGTTTCCAATTCCTCTTCTAATTCTTCCACTGATTCTTGAATTGGTTCAGGAACTTGAGATGAATTAGCTCTGTTTCCACCCTTCAATTTGAATTTGAGGGAACCCTTAGCATCAAAAGATGAGGCACCATCTTTTCCTATGATTTCCAATTGTAATTTCCTGCCAGAAGGACCAAAACTTCCACAATCCAAACCCATCTTAGAATTTACTCTTTTAAGGCCTTTACTTTTCAACAATTTGTTGGTGTTTACCAAGATAGATTGAAATCTATCCATGATAGACATGCCTTCCTTTTGTTGCCATTGAATAGGAAAAGGGCACTTCTTATCAAAGCCGGCTTGATGAAATTCTGAATCAAGGATGTTGCCATTATCTTCAATTTGGAAATCTGAAGGGATTTCCAACATGTTAAAATCAATTATCTGTTGCAGGGTTAATCTGCAATAGTCCATCTTCATGATGTCAAGTTCTGTCCTCATATCAATCCAGATATCCTCAATGAAATGAACATGAGTCTAGGCTCTTTTCATTTGAGAATTCATCTCTCGATAATCAAAATCATATCTGGCTTTGAACTTCTTCAAGGTTATCAATTGTAACTCTACTTCCATGTTCTCTGCTTTAGGAATTGAAAAGATTGAATAATTGCCAATAGCCAAAAGTTTAGCTGAGGTAATGCCAAAACCAAGCCTATGCAAAGCATGTTGATCACTCTGCATGTCCATGAGCTGTCTAACTAGCTCCATCAAGATGATTCGATCTGTAGCATACCTAGGTAAGGTATATGGCTAACCTTTGAAATATCCAACTCTCAAGTATGTGAAAGTGGAAAACTGAATGAAGTATAGCCATATTGGTTCACCTTCTCCCATGCTACATCAGATACTCTTTTGACAAATAACTACTTATTGAACAAGCACCGGAAATGCCCAAAGAAGGCATCTTGGACTCTTTTGTAATGGAATTCACTATTTGCCAAAGTAATTTGGTCATAGTAATCCCAAATAGGAACCTGAAGACGATCTCCCTTGGTAGAAAGACCAGAGAAAGATCCCATGGCAACAGCAATATAAACAAGATAAGAATTCATGTAAAGGGTACTGATATTCTCACATTGCATATCTGCTGGTAGAGTGTAGTACTAATAAGTTCTCTCCAAAAGATGTGTTCTTTATTCTCCATAATTTGAAACATGAACTTGTACATCCATGGCTTGAAACCAATAGAATCTTTAAAGCCACAAATCCTGCTGAGGAGGATGATGAGATCCTTATATTCTTGTTTGAAGTTAGATCGATGAACGGTCTTTGGCCATCTAGAGAAGTTACTTCTCTTATTGTCTAACCAGTAAAGGTTGACATACTTCTGATAATCACCCTTTTGCCCATTCCAACATGCCAATGATGATTCTTTGGTCAAATCAGCACATTCTACTTTATGTGGAACCTTGAATATTTGCTCAATGACCTCAAGATCAAGGGTGATGATAACCTTGCCATCAGCGTCTTTGATAGTCTTCGTCTTGGGAGTAAAACGACGTGCACATCCAAGAATGAAATCAGGTTCTATAGCTGCCATGGGAAACGTAGACACCAAGTGAATGTTGCTTCTCTTAATACGCTTCATTTCATGACTAGCTAGAGCTTCGACTCTTTGTAGAAAATCAGCCACATCCACATGACCAATCTTTGTGTCCATTATGTTATCCAGAATAGATATAACTGACAAAGGAGCTGCATGAGCCAATTCTTTATCATATTGATATTTCATTTTGCCTTTGGATTTTGATGGTGAGGACATGTCTTGTGTTTGCGCTGCAACACAAAAATCCCAAAACATAAATACATCATCAGAAGGAATCTCCAAAGTGGATTCTGGATCAGCAGTGAAGATTTGAAAATGGATTGGAGATTTTGCAAATCTGACAAAGTGACTTTAAAGAGAAAACATATGCATATGCAGTGGAGTATGGAATGAAATGAATGAAATGCGGAATGAAATGATATGAACATGAGAATATGGAAGATGGAATGAAATGAGAATGTGTGAAAGTGGAATGCATGGGAATGCGTGCAAATGAAAATTGTTGATTTCAAAAGTGACTTAGTATTTTCAAGAAATTATTGCACGAATATATGTAAATGCAAGATGTAACGGGAGATGGAAGGTGGAATGAGATGTGAATACAGGTGGAGGATGCACTTCACATGTAAGTGTGAATGAAGGATGAGATGGAAAGCACGGAAAGATGCGAAAACATGTATTTGCTCATGAAGGCACAAATGCATATGGAGGAATGGAAAAAGAAAGTGAGATAATGAGTTTTATAGTCACTTTTGATAAAAAGGGGAAGTCAAAGTACATGGGAGATGAAAATGACATCTTTTTGACTTTTCAAAAAGTGACTTTTAATCAAAATCGGACCTTTTGGATGTAATTACATGTAAGACTTTGTGTAATCGTGTCGTGCGAGTGGATGCGGAAAGTGAGATGGGTGAAAATGGAAGTGGAAAATGGGATTACATGCATGTGCAGATGGTGAATGAGATGGAAAACATGTAATTGCATTTGTTAGATGGAATGTGAAGTGTTGTGACATGGAAACGAAAAGTGGAATGTGATGATGCTTTCTCATGTAATGAAGCAAAAACAAGTTCTTGGGAAAGAACTTGCAATTTCTCCAAGTGGAGAAAACTGGCAAGCAAGCACAAAACGCAAAACACAAAAGAAACAACGTACCTTTGGAAAGTGACTCAAACATACCAAGATGCAATTCACTTCAACACTCAAATTCGAAATTGGGACTTGGGAAAGAATCAAAAAATATGAAAATGAACAAAAACTTCATTTTTAAAGGAAAAATGCACTTTCCATGGCAAAGATTTTTACAAGCGGCAACCATCAAGTAATCACATGCATAAAATCAGCAAGATAAGCATAAATTTAAAGCAAGAAAGAAAGAGTCCACTTACATGCGCCAAAAATGAAGGAAAAAGATGCTCCAATATTTGAAATATTCTTCAAAAACACTTAGACTTTTTCCAACCTAACCAATTCGAATGGGAGAGGGCAGCAAACAAGGAATTCTTGTTAAATGATGCCAAAACGTGCCCTATCCATGCTCCATAATCCAACATTTTTGGATGCTCATGCTTGTGGGACATTTTTGGTAAAAACATTTTTCCCCATGATACAAGATCAAAACGTTTTGATCATTAAACACCAAAATATGAGCCACAATGCAATGTAACCTCCAAAATATGCCAAATCGATTTACTTGGGAGCTAAAACATGCATCAAAAATGGATTTATTTGTTGATTTCTCCAAAAATGTGCTCTATCATGAAGCTTTCAAAAACGTTTGAGCTTAAATAATCCATTTTAAAAGCAAGAGATCATTGCCAACCAAAAACAACTCCAATGGAAGAAATCTCATGCATATCTATTGAGAAAATCTCTAGTTATGATCGAAATCGGGTTCTTGGAGGGCAAGAACATGTTGTTCTTCAAAACCGGACTTTTGGAGTGTCAATGCATATATTAAAACATGTCTTTTGATCAAAATCGGACCTTTTTGGTCACTTGCACATTTTAAAACATGCATCTCTCCAAAATCACACTTTTTGGGTGCCATTACATATTTTAATATGTGCTCATAGGCCAAAACAGACCTTTTCAGGGAGGAAGCATATTTTGAAATGCAACTCAACTTTTAGAGGCCTAAGCATGAAAACTTCACTTTTGATGCAATAGAATCAAAAAGGTCCACTTATGATGTACTTTTGATTAATCACATCAAAAAGGTCCACCAAAGTAAACTTTATATGTAGTGATATGTAAAATGTCCACTTTTGATGGATTTTACATGTTATTGCATATAAAATGTCCACTTATGGAGACTTTTAAGTCATTTAATTCACTTAAAATTATAAAAATGTTACAAAATGGGTCATAAACAATATTTATTTATCATATTTTGAAATATAACATATAAACATCATTTAAAAGTAACATTTAAATAAACATTTGAATTTAAAAACCAAAAATTAAACTGAAACTATATAGTTATATAGTTACTTTAAGTGAAAAACTAAAAAGTAACTCAACTTAAAATTATCGCATAAAGTGCATTATAGTCACTTTAAGTTAAAAATTTAAAGTTAAAGTAGCTTAAAAACATAACAAAAAGTGAATATAAGTTATATTTATCAAAAAGTGAAAATCAAATTGAAAATATAACATCATATTTTTAATTTGTGCTGTTGCACCCAAAAGGTCCACTTTTGAAGCACTAAAATGGGCATAACTCTTGACTAACAACTCCGATTGACCTCTAGGCTAGACCGAATCAAAGGGAAAAACGAAAGGCATGACATGAGAAAAACTAAAGGACTAAAAACAAACAAACACAAACTCAAAAGCAAAGAACGGACGATGAAGGCTTCAAAAATCAAGCAAAGGCTCGACAAAAAGCAAAACAAAAAGACTTGATGAAGGCCTTCAGTAAAACAATTTGATATATGAATTGAAATTGATCAATGGTTCAACATTAAACAATTGAATATCAAATTCAAACTTAGAGAAACGTGAAACTAGCTTGAAAAAGTTGTGTTGTTACCAACATTTTGTGGTGACAAAATGTAAGACAATAGCTGGCTCTGTCTGGGGAATGTTATTTGTTCTTGGAAACATAGAGTGACATAGAATCCAATTCTCTAAGTGCCTTTATCCACTCCATTGGGCAATAGAATTAGGCGACAAAAGAAAACAAAAACTAAACTACAACTCAAAAACCAAAACTATATACAAGGTGTACTTATTTGATAATTACTGAAAGTAATGTTTCAAATGTTGTCCACTTTAGGGCAGCGCCATTGGTGTTCCATCACGATATGCAAGCCAGAAACTGTTTTTGCCCACAATCTGATGAATTGTGAAAGGACCTCACCAAAGAGAATCAAATTTGCCATGCATTCCTTTTCGTTCTCGCCTCTTGTCCCAAAGTAGGACAAGATCACCAATTTGAAATTCTCGATACTTGGCCTTCTTGTCAAAAAGAACTTTTACTTGTTGCTGATGAGCAGCAAGCGTGTCAACCACTTCTTTTCTTTGTTCCTCTAACTATTGAAGAAACATAATTCTCTTATCTAGTGCATCTGAATAAGTTTGATCTTCAATAGCACATACTAACTTGACAGCGAGAAGCTCTAAAGTTATTGGAATCTCAACATTGATCCCATATAACAATTGGAAAGGTGACATTCCAATCGCCCATTTCGGAGTGATCCGATCTGCCCACAAAGCATCAAACAAAGCTATGTGCCAAGTTTACTGATTTGAATCAATCAACTTCTTCATGATGTTGACCAAATTTTTGTTGCTTGATTCCGCTTGACCATTACCTTGAGGGTAATAATCAAGATGCATGTGCCAAGGCAACTCCATGATTGAAACAAAATTCAATAACTTCCTTGGAACAGAAAGCAGCTGCATTATCTGTGACAATCTTATTTGGAATACCAAAACGTGAAATGATGTTCTACTTCAAAAAGTCACAAATAATCTCTAATGTAGATCCTTTTAATAGAATTGTCTCAACCCATTTGGTGAAGTAATCTATTGCTGCTAATATATGAGTATGACCCCTTACTCAAAGTTGGATTAATAGTACCAATGAAATCAATTCCCCATTGTTGAAATGGCTCATCAAGTACAACTGACTTTTAATGGAAGGGCAGCAAGTTTCTGCTTAACAACAAACTGCTAACATAACTCACATTTCCTTACCCATTGATAAGCATCTTGAAAAAGCGTGGGCCAATAATATTGTGCTCTCAAAATCTTATGAACAGTGATAGGTGCTGAGAAATGTCCACCACAAACCTGATTATGAAAAGAATCCAAAAGTTGGATTTGCTGACTTTTATCAACACAACTTAAAAATGTTCCATGTAGTGCTCACTTGTAGAGACCGTTTTCCCAAAGAATAAAACTAGAAGCTTTCAACTTGAGAGTCCTTCACTCTTTGCATGTCAAGTGTGGAGGACATTCACCATAACTTAAATAATAAGCCATGTCGGAAAACCAATCATCCATTGTGCTAACAAACAATACAGTAGGAAGTGAGGAAGAGTTTTCATCTTCTACTTGCAATGGTTCATTTTCAACCATATGCTGACAAAGTCCCTTACCACAAACTATCTTGGTAGGGCATATCTCCATATCATACTCTTGAATCTTGGCAATCCAGTTCCCTCTTTTTGTCCCAAAATGCTGCTGAGTCAGGATAGTCTTGACTACAGTATCCGGAACTAGAGCAATGATATGTGAATTCAAAATGTAGAATCTGAAATGCTTCACTACCTTGACAACAACATAAGCATGTTTCTCCATTTGATTGTATTTCAATTCATGAGCCTTTAGAGGACAACTCATAAATAAAATAGGTGATTCAACACCTTCATTATTTTTCTGCATCAGAGTAGTAGAAAGAGTATGCTCTGAAGCATAATTGTACATAATGAAGCTTTTAGTATAATCTGGACATACCAACACAGGAGCATGTGCTATAGCGTCCTTGATTTCTACAGATGCTCTCCTTCCTTCCTAGTTCCAATGGAAAGCAGTCTTGCCTTTCATCATCTCAACAATATGAACAAGTTTGTATTGTATAAATCCTTGACAAAACACTTGTTAGATACTACAACAGCAAATTCCAGAGTTGTGCAATCAGCATATGAAAATGCAGTGAGAGTGGAAGCCATATCAAAGACTATGGAAATTGCTGATCTTCCAACAGTGTGTGACATCATTGTCAAATTCAAAACTGAAAAACAATCTTTAAAATTGTTGTTTTTGTTTTTATTTCATGTTAGTAGGTGTAAAGGATGCATTACATGAAAAAATGTGATTACATGTAATGTGAGTTGCATGTGCAACTGCATGTAACCCTTTATTTTCTTCTGTAGTTAGACTAGGTCAAAGTTGGTTGAGTTGCTCCCACTTTTTCCTCCACCTTTTTCTCAACTCCTGTGCCTATATAAAGGAGTGCCCCCTCATTGTAAAATCATCATTATCTTTATGCAAGAGAGCTCTGGAGAAATTGTGCCAACAAAACTTTGTTTGTGTAAGCACTATTTTTGAGAGAAAGTGAATAGAAAAGAGCATTTGAGACTTAACTTTGATTAAGTGAGACTGTTATTTGTGTGAGTTGTAAGCTTTGTCTATAATTCATCCAAGTTATCTTTGATTCATATTATCTTGTGTTATTGATAATTGTATTTCATGAATTGAATAGAAAAGAGTTAAGAAGCAATTGAAGCCAAAGCTTTGACCAGGAGCAATTGTGAGAATATATAGCTAGAAGCTTTGTCTGCAGCTTATATTTTCAGTCTTAATTCATAAAATAGTTTAAGTTATTCTTACTTTTAGGAGTCTTTGTGTCCTAATTGTAAAGCTTTTCCATATAGAAGTACGACCGGACTTAGAGTCAAACTGGTATATTTTCAGCTAGCCTTTGAGTTAGTGAATGTTTATCGGTATCATTGTTTTCAGCTCTTGATAGAAGTGTAGTTAGAGATTCACCCTGCCCATTACTCGCTCTACGAGTAAGTGGATTCTTTCTTGAAAGTTAAGAAGAAAGGATATTGGTAACACCTTTTTTACAAAATCTCTTGACTTCTTGCTTACCTTGAGTTGATCCAAGGAATGGTGAGAAGAGGGAGCCTTCCCTTTAAGGTAAAGAGAGACTCTATCTCACACACTGTAGCTGGTCATCCTATTTTGCTACTGGATTTTTACCCCAAAACTGTCGGTTGCAAAATATCTAACCAACAGAACTTTTAGCACTCATTTCATCTAAGTGATGCTCACAGAGGTGAAACACTAGGACTTTCCAAAAGGTCGTCCATCCTGGTACTACTCCGGCTCAAGCACACTTAATTAACCGCAGAGTTTCCTCCAAGGTTAAGCCCACTTTGCTTGCAACCTCATTGACAAAACCTTCAGCAAGTGTTGTGCCTTATCAACCAGTCATTACAAAGCCCCTTAAGCACATCAATTAATGAGTAGAAGATATTTTCCACAAAAAGTCAAATTGTGATATTGCTATCAGGATTCAACTCTGTAGTTTTACTCACTCAGTGACCCAAGGTTCGTGAATAGTGGTTCACAAGAACACATCTCTGAAGAAAATAAAAGGAACACTTACACTCATTGTATCTAAGTGATGCTCACAGAGGTGAAGCATTGAAACCTTTGGAAGGTCACAATCCCAATACTACTCCAACTCAAGCACACTAAAGCACAAAGTTCACTCCAAGGTTAAGCCCACTTTGCTTGCAACCCCATTTGCAAAACCTTCATCAAGTTTGTGCCTTATGAACCATTCATTAAAAAGCCTCTAAGCTCGTCAATTGATAACGAGGAGATATTTTCCACAACAAATCAAATTGTAATATTCCTTTCAAGATTCATTTGTGTAGTTTTTAAGTTAAACTCGTTGACCCAAGTTTCATGAATACCAGTTTACAAGAACCCATCTCTCATGAAAATGAATGGAACACTTAGCACTTATTGCATCTAGATGATGCTTATAGAGGTTAAGCACTGGGACTTCCCAAGAGGTCACTCATCCTAGTATTTAGAGCTAAGCATGCTTAGCCATATTGTTTCTTCCAAGGCTAAGGCCACTTTGCTTGCAACCCCATTTGTGAAACCTTTAGTCAGTGATGTGCCTTATGAACCATTCATTAGAGAGCCCCTTAATCTCATACACACACACACACACACACACACATGCATATATATATATATATATATAGCATAGGCCTTTTTGTCTTTTGGTATAATATACCCTCCTACTGTTTCTTTTTTCTTTTTCTTTACTAAGGTTATTTGTATTTTTTGAAGGTGTTTGTTTTTGTCCTTATTTTTATTTTTAATTTCTCATTTTTTGTCTTGTCAACCTTGTTTTATGTGTTTTCTCTCCCCCCTACTCCTCTTTCTAATTCTTGCTAAGTCTACAATCTATATTTTGAATTCCTTTTCTCTCCTACATCCTAATGATGGATCATGTAGTATTATCCAAAATGTTGATGATAAAAACTATCACACAATCGATCCCAAAAGAGAAAATAATCAACTTTATATATGTTGAACTTTGAGACTAAATTGCATTAACTATTTAATTTAGTTTTGGGTAAAGTTATAAATATCTAGCAATTTGATTAATTGTAAGAGCTTAAATGTCATAATTGACAAGCCTAAAATGATAATAATGATTACTATAGGATTCTTCCTTTCCACCAAAATAAATGAGACAAAACTTGTTAGAATACTCTTTTAGATCATATCGCAATAAATAAATAGCTTTGTTACCATCTTTTTGTTTTCGATTGCAAAAGTTTAAATATTTGAAATTTATACAAACAAAATTAATGTTAAAAAAATAGTATCAATCAAGCTATGCAATATATACAATGTAGAGAGGGGGAGAGAGAGAGAGAGAGAGAGAAAATTTGTTTCTAATTACCTATCTCCCATGCTACTTCTCGACTCTACAACACTTCAGCACTTCATGAAACTTTCGACCAAAATTTCCTAACCGCATCTTCAACATCATAAGTCAGTTTTGTAGTGAATCATGACATGTTGAAGGTTTTCCCCATCAACATTGCTTTTAGGTTTACTACTATTTCCCACAATTTTTTTGCTATTTCACTAAATGATTGCAATTATGAAAACCCATCAAAAAACACCTCCACATATCCAAACACCAGAAAAGGCATAAAAACAAACATTAAAAAAAACCCAAACTAAAACAAAGATGGGAAATGGAACAAGAGGGGAAGGGAAAAAAAGATGGGAAGGGCAAGGTATATGACCAAGAACATTAAGGGTGGAGGAGGAAGGAAGGAAAGACCCGAGGGGGAGAAAGTAGCCACAACAAAGGAAGAAAAGGAGGGGGGCCAAGAAGATGAGAGGAAGGGCAAAAGTAGAGAGGAGTCTTGGTGGGGGGCGGGGACGAGGGGCGGAGGGATGAGGGAAAAGGAAAGCAAGGGAGAAGGACAGGGAGGAGGGTTTTGGTCTAGATAGGGGACAAATAAAACGAGTGAAGGGGAGGAGGGGGTTGACTTTGAAGCTGGGGAAGGGCAAAAGGAGAGAGAGGGGGCAAAAGGAGAGAGAGGGGACTGAGGAGGAGGAGGAGAAGGGATGAGGGAAAAGGAAAGTAAGGGAGAAGGTATGGGAGAAGGACGGGCAGGATGCGTTTGGTCTGTAAAGGGGATGAATAGGGCGAGTGAAAGGGAGGTGGGGGCTAACTTTAAAGCTGGGACAATAGGGTCTACCAAGAGCAAGTAAGGTTCCAACCACCATCTTTAATGAGTTTAGAAGCATGATTAGAGATTTCAATGGCTTCTAAGAGTGTCCTCTTGAAGAAATTATCTTCTCTAGCAAGGAATCGGGTGTCTTCAATGGGATGTGGTGTTTGGTTTTGGCAGAATGCTCTGCAAGTAAAGATCTCAAGACTCCCATGGGTGTAATGTTTCGAATTGCGATCCTTCTCTAGAATTCTTTCTATAGTGAAAGACATCATATTAATTATATTATATTAGTAAAAAATATTATATTATAATTAGTATTGGAAAATGAATAAATAATACGAATTTGTGAATAAAAAATATAATAGTTATTAACAAACTATTATTTAATTAATAAGGCAGTTGGCACATTACAGGAATCACAACCAAATTTCATCTTTTAAAAGCCAGATGAAAGAAGGAAGATAGCAGGCTTGATTTCTGAAAGTTGCAAAAGAAGATATACTTTGCATTCCTTTCCTTACGAACTCCCTAACCTAGTGGAAGAAACATGCCAAGCATAGACAGTCCTTTAGGAGCCAACAAATACAGAAAGATTAATTCAAGGAAAAACCCAACGTGGACTTCTTTTTACACCAGTCTTGGGAAATCATTTGTGTAGACAACAACAAAAATCAGTTTATCTTCATCAGGCGGCTTCCTTTATCTATAGCGGAGAAATTCATCAAGTATTATTTGTGATAGGAAAAAAAAACAAAAGAATTCTGAGAAGCGAATATTGACATGGAATCCTGTTAGAACCAATGTAGATGAGAAAGTCTAGAGGAATGTAAATTGATTGGTAAATGCTCTTTCCCATCGCGTGGCGGAGAAAAGACATCATTCGGTTCAAGTAACCCATCGTGTACAAGAGGCTTTTGTCCTATTTGGAGATTATTGCAACGGGAAAGAGACAATTGTTTTGTTCAGAAATCGGCGAATCTCCTTACAATCATCCGGCATAGTGAATTGCTATCATTGAGCGTAAGAGATTATTTGTCCTATCTGGCAGCGGCTATTATAATTGGGAGGTGACAAGAAGTTTGTTCTTTTGCACTAAGCAAGTCTTCTTATAATTATCGGGCATAATGAATGGTTACTGAAAGCAGGACAAGTCTCCAGACTAATCTTAGAAAGAATTAAATACAGAGAGAAGTGTCAGGATCCTGGGTGCAAATAAGAATCATTTACCTTAAAGTCAAAGGACTCTGTAATAACAAAGATTATCACGGGTAGAACCAGCATTAGGTGCACATCACTAGATTTTAATATCTTTGTATTTTATACATGTTGATAGAATAAAGAAGTCTAGACACCAATATTGTATTCAGGATTTAAATGATATCAGTTGTTCTTTCCCTGTGTAATCAATATAATTAATTCATTAAATAACTATGTTCCCCCGAGTTTTTGGGATGGGATGGCAGGGAACAATAGGACGGGTTTCTAGGACGGCAAATTTTTTTGATGATTTTGGAGACGGGGGGAGATGGCAAATGGGGACGACTATATAACAATAGGGAAAATTAAAATATATAGAGAAATTTAAAATATTTATATGAAAACATGGATAAAGCATGTACTTATACATAATAGAACCTAAAATATAAGAATCAACAGAATTCATTTGCCAAATTTGTGTTACTTTGAGAGTCAAAGTCTAATTTGTTCTAGAAGTTAAAAGTAAAAGTCCCCTAGGTGTCCCCAAGTCTCCAAGACATTTCCAGAACGGGGACAGCTGAAAATATACCAGGGACACGTCCCTGATAACAGTGTTAAACAATCTGCATAGTATTTGAAATATTTATTGGAAATTACATAAAAGAATAGATCCCAAGAGCCCAGATTTTTACAATGGGTTATGTCAACTTGAAGTTCATTCATTCTAGTCTGAATCAAGTTACTTGTCTCCCCACTGAAGAGGGTGCCACATGACCAAGTCACTCTATAAACACAAACATTAAAGAGGAGGTCTCTAGGGTCTTTGGGGAGGGGGTGTGGTTTCTAGAAATCCAAATGCTACACTATCAAGTACACCCTTGAGGCATATCCAACACGTCAAGAAACAAGTTCACTTGGTTATGTCCTGGGGTATACACTTATTATAGTAATATTGTAATATTTAGTATAATGGTAATGTAAGTAACTTTCTTTTAAGTCACTCAGTTTTTAGTAATATTTTTTTCTTTAAGCTCTTTGGCTAGGTTAAGAACTTTCTATTCTAGCTTTAGGTCTTGAATCGTGATCATTTTCATTATGGAAAGATCTTGTAATTGCTCATTTGAAGACTATTCCTGTCATTTGTTTAATATTGAATATCAATCAATTATCATTGCAGTAATCAAGCATTTGGGTACCCCTAGGAATGTACCCAGGCATACCAAAAGGTGTTGAAAAGTGCTAAAAGTAAGAAAAATAAGCAAATGATTTCTTCTTTTTGCATCCAAAAACCCTAAAACGTTCCTAATTGCATAATTTTGCCTAATAAAAAGATCCTTTTGCTCTCTACATTCTTTTTTTTTCTCGCTTTCTCAAAATTAAAATATTCTTGTACTTAAAGTCGTACTAAAAAACTTAGTCCAAATAGGTTTGGAGGTACAATACAAGTCCTTTACTAGGGGAATTTTAGAGATTTTATTGAAGAGGAGAGGGGTTGCAATCTTAGGTTTGGGATCACATAGGGATTTGGCTTTGCTTGAAAGCCTTTGAGATGTGTTTTCTTTTATACCCATTCAATTGGAAGACACGGATGAGATGGTCAATCTCAAAGTCTATGAGATCATGATCACAAATCCCAAAAGCTCTAGTAGCTTAGATTTTAAGAATTCCTAATTTTCTTGTGTTGGATGGTGATACGACAAGTCATAAAGGTAGGCATCTTTGTAAATGGATGTGTAAGACTAACAAAGCTATGGAACTATCAGGATTTTGATGAGGAGAATATTTAAAAAGGGCAACTGGTTGTCATCTTCTCTCCTTGATGAAGGAGATGTGAGGACATGAGCAATTTAGGTGAGTGGAAATGTGATGCAAGACAATCTTGGGTTTGCTCGGTAGTTACTTTGGAGGTAATTTGTGTGTTTACCAAGTGGTCTCGGTTAAGCACTGGTTCATGCTCGGTGACTAAAGGAGCTCGATCATCTTTGGACAATTCTCAGTTGGAAGGAATGTGGCCTCACTGACAAACTTAGTGAATGAATGGACTTGGCAATTCCTAGTGGAGCTCGGTCATCGAAAGGAGCTCGGTAATGCTGGTTGTGCTCAATTTGTACAGCTAGGTTCGGATTGCAATATTGCCCGAGTAGCTTAGTCAATAAAGGGGTTTGGTTACTCAGTAGCTAGTGGAGCTCGGCAATGCTTGTGGTTTTGCTGATGCTCAGAGGTAGTACTGACACTCAGTTTCTGTGTTGCCCGAGTTGTCTGGGAGTTGGTTGTTATTGTGAGTCGACTTGGCATTTAATTTGGTTGTATTTAATTTCTATTGTAAGCCAACTTGTGGCTTAAATGTGCATTTAATGTAAGGGTTTATTTAATTTGTAATTGCTAGGCCGACTTGTGGCTTAGTTGGGTATAAGTAAGGGGGTCTTGTGGAGTCTTAAGGCATTCATTCGGTGGAGTGAGTCATTATTCAACGTGGGATCTAGCATGGAGAAGATGAAGTAGCTGAGTGAGCGAAGTTTTCCTATGTGTATGGACCGAGCATTGAATGTGAGGCAGTTTACACATGGATCTTGGGTAAAGTTTGAGAAGGACTGGTAGGTGAGGTTTGGCAAACAAGGAGATTGCTTGGTAGGCTTGCGAGCACAAGTTTAAATCTTCCTTGGAGGTTTCTACTAGAGTGTGGATCTGGACTAGCTAGGGTTTGGGGTTGGATCTTGAAGGATTGCAGAACTATTATTGTAATTGCTATTGTATTTGGTCGTACTCGGGAAGGCCTTACAGCCCGGCACATTGCATGTAATTAGTTATTTTATGAATAAAGAATTGTGTTTGGTATCAAATCTTGTATCTTGTATTGTGTTTCCGATGTGTGGTTACTTTCTAGGGGCTAGGACATCTCCTTTGGGGATTCTCCTGCTTTGCACTACGTCAAAATGTTCAAGATTTTCTCAATTGTGGAGCCAACAAATGTTAGTGTCATCAACATAGTGTTTCCATCACTTTAATTTGAGGGGTCAAGAACAAAGAGCTAGATACTTGAGATGATCCATAAAGAAATTGGTGACAATGGAGGTGATAGCCCCTATTTTCATGAACTTAAAATTGCAATCAACTATAAGGGACAGACTCCTAAATAAATATTTTAAAAGAGTGTTGTGATGTTAGGGTTCATATGTTATCAGTTTTCATTTTTAGAGGATAGCCCTAACATGGTATTTTTACCCAAATCCAATTAGTTTTCCCTTGCCCTAACGTGAAAAATGATGCCTTAGGGTTATGTTTTCATCCAATCCTACAAGAAATTTCATAAAAATCAAAGTCTAGCACTTACCCTAGGTTTTATATCTAAGCAGGGGTTTATTTGTCTTTCACAGTGTCTCTTCCGATGTTACAACATAAGGGTCAACGGAGGATCGTAGCGTAATGTTTTTAGTTCCCCGATCTTAAGATATGCAATGTGTCGTAGTATCGTAGATGAAAAAGTTAAAGTGACTAATCTTAGAATTCTCTTTGTATCATATGGTCGTGTGTCATGTTGAAGAGGTTCTAAGCCCGGTGTGCGATGTTAAGACAAAGAAGGCGATCCAGGGATCATAAGGACATTTGACAAAGGTTACGACCAGGCAACCAGGTAGTTTGTTGTAGGATCGTAGAAGTATCAAACAAGGAAGCATTTTAAGTTTTTTGATCCTACGACAAGGAGGTGATCGAGACATCAGGAAGGTCTTTGAAAAGTTGTAAGATGTTACGATGAAGCCCTGGCCGTAAGATTGAAAAGTGAGATTGAAAGTGCTACGATGCGACGAGGTACTTATGATCGTAAGATCGTAAGGTGCAGTACAATGTCAGACAAGTGACAGGTGCCCAATCCTGATTGGTCAATTGTGAAATGTACACCACGTGGATGCTTAGTTGGACAGCTAGAGCCAGAAACTTTTTTTACATAAGTTATATTTTAATGTAGCATATTGCGATCTCCAATCTTTCGATAAACAATGTATCATAAGATCTCAAGCCAATGGATAAAGTGCTACGATGCTATGAAGAGGGATGTGTCATGAGATCGTAAAAGTGAAAGATAAAGCCGGCGATGCTACGGAAAAGAAAGGTAACAGTTTCTCGTAGTATCATAGGGGCTTGATGGGTAACTTAAAATGCTACATTGTTCAATGTAGACCGCCTGTCATGAGATCATAAAGGTTTCAACAGTCAGCTCTAATGCCACGATAACTAATGTGTCATGAAATCGTAAGGGTTTTTCCCATGGTTTATGATTGTTCGATAAGGGTTTGTTTCCAAGGTGTTGTAAGATCGTAGAACCTCTTTTTCAATCATAAGATAATACGAGGAGTCTCTTTCCTCAATGATAGTTGTAAAATTGTAAAGCCTTTGATCTTGCCTGAGATATTACGAAGGGTTTTGATTTTTGTGGCTATCGTAGGATCATAAACCCTAAGTTGACATGAAATGTGTTTCACTTTTATGAGCTGGAAACGATAAGACTTCTCGACTAATGAGGTGTGAGTATAGTTAAAAAAAGTGCACTGCTGGATAATAATGGTGACACTCCCCTAAGGTGACAGAATAAGCTGATTTTATGGCTCAAGCATGCTGAGAATCAATGCAAAGATGAACATTGGTAATGAACATTGAGCTATAAAGACATTCTATTGATCAAATACAATTTACTATTTATAGAAAAAGAGAATTTGAGTGGTTGCAAAGTTTTTAGTTCATACAGATAATTGTTTTCAATGCCTGAGAGCAGAGTTCATACAGTTTGTTGAAGAATGGATTAAGCTTTTCCCTGGTTTCTAAGATGCTAATGTTGCAAACAACCATGCTTTCGTCGACCCATATGCTCTTTGCAGAGATGTTGTATGCCCTAGGGTCACGGGTTCTGAACTATTCAAGTATTTTTATCATAACAAAGAGAAGAAGATCCCAGTATGTAATTCGTGGAAGAACCTGGCTAAGTTGATCTTTCCAGAGGTCTTCATGGATGTGGACTTGGTGAAGGCCCTAATTCGATCATACAATCCGGCCACCAAATCCTTTCATAGGAGAGATGGAACTATTCTTTGTACACTTGACTGTGCTTCGTTCATTGAAGCTTTTGGATTGGATGGAACCATGGGCCAACCTGTAGATTTGGAGGATCTGCAGAAGAAATTCGAGAAAAATACTAAAGCCTACACTTGGAAGTCTATGCTACAGCATATTCCCATATTCCCATGGACAAGTTCAAGAATTACTTTGTGAAAACAGTATATGGTGTCCACAAGGTGGTTGAAAAAGATGGAACTGATATGGTGTATGGTGCTAAGTTCATCATAACCATAGATGTGCAAGACTCCTATCATGGGGGGGAGTATGATTATGTCGAATACATTTTGGAGGTGATGAAGGAAAACATTGCCCTACCTCAAAGTGGAGAATTAAAAGATTTCAAGTTCCATCACTATTCATTGTTGATGCACCTAATCCTCTACAGAAATGTGGGGTATATGAGCTCTGATTTCATTGACCACACCTCAAATGCAAATGGAGAGCTATCAGTTCAGCTATGGACACGAGTATGGACAGTAATTACCATTTTTCTGATTCTGTTTCTTTCTTTAATAATTGTAGTGTTGTGATAATGAGAATGTTAGATCCAAGTTACTTTAGGGCACCTGATATTTTAAAGAGTCTGTTAAGACCAATCCCGCTTCCTAAGGGTAAAAGATTAGACCATAATTGGGGGGACATTTTCCTGTTTCCAACTTTTTCTTTGATGAGAGTCTATGGTTGTCCCCAGCCACCCCACATATTACCGAAGTTTATTCCCCTAGGTTGGGTATAATGGAATTTATATGGCAGTTGTTTATGGTTAATAGGGAGTATCTAGGGCCTAAAGTGCATAAAGGAGCTTTCTTATGTTGATGTTTAAAGGTGGGGGACTTGTCAATTGGGAGGCCCTTGATCAAATCCATTCTTTCCTCCACCACTACAACCTCCCTTAAAGAAATAAGGAACTATGTGCTACCTAGCACCAAGGAGCTACCACATGAGGATGTTATTCCTAATATAGTTACAGAGGGTGAGGCAGCTGATAAACTGGCCAAACTCGATGATGTTTTGAGGGTAGAAAGGGAGATGAAGAGAATTGATCCCAATTTCAAGGGATTTTATTTAGATATCCCCTATCCTCATAGGATTAGGAAGATGGTCACTGACCATGCTGAAATCATGGCCCAATTGCCAGAGGGACCTATAGGAGAAGAAGGGAGGGTGTGCCCAGACAGTCTTGAACCTAATGTGACTCTAGAAATAGAGGAAGATAACGCTCCTGAGGCATCATGGGTCACAAAAGGGAATAAGAAACAGAAGGTTATCCATATACCTACAGAGGTAAAACAAAGGACTCTACAAATTTTACCAAGCAATAGTCAATATTGTGCTGACTTAAAGGAAAAGCTATCTCCAAGATAGAATTAATGCAACTGAGAGCACACTCACAGACCTGAAACTAGCTGCAGCAAAGCCGGATGATAGGATCATCCAAGCCCAACAATTAATAGAGGATGGTAAGTTCATCAAAACAACTGAGTTCAAGAGTTTTTTGTACAAGATAAAATAGAGTGAGTTGGTGCTTATGACGAAGCCAGGAGAATCAGATGAAAGGAAGCTAGAATTGGCTGAGAAGCTACAAGCCTATGATCCTGAGAGTGAAGTTATGACTCTAGAGGAGGCAAGGGACCTTGTGCAAAGAAGTGGTATGTTGTTGGTACCCGGCTTGGAGCAAGCTTTTATGCTTGATTAGATAAGGAGATAGGAGAATGCCATCTCATATGAGACATTTGGTGTTGATGGACTGCAAAAGTGAACAGAATTCAACATAGATACCAAATCTTCGGCAGTTTGGAGCATTGCCCCTGCATCAAACAAACCAAAGCTGATGGATGTGCAGAGTACAGAATAGGGTAACATGACTGTGTGGACTCTGCAGGGCACCTCTAGTACGAATATCTCAAAGGCCATGAAGCATTTCTCATTCATGAATGAGGCCAAGGTAGAGGAGATTGAGACCAGACTTTCAAAGTCCATACATGATTATATTGATGTGAGGAAGCTCTATGAGGATGAGCTTAGAAAAAGCCATGTGTATAAGGAGAAAATTGAAGAGCTTGAGGCTAAGGTCCAAGCACTAGAGGCTGAGGTTGCATCTCTCAAAAGAGCAACTTGTAAATGCTAAGTAGGTGGTTGCTATAGAGCAAAGCCAAGAACAGAAAGATCAGGAACAACTAGCTAAGGACACAACTGAGGCCCCAACATAAATAGATGGATTGGAGGCAGAAGATGTAGCAGAACCAAGGAGAATGAGCACTGATGCTCCACCTACTAGGCAAGGAGATGAGGTAAGGACAGCTGTCCTTAAGAGTTTAATGAGCCACATGGTTGAAACTCTGAAGAATATATCACAACCTGCTCATAATTTTTATGTTGCTTTACAAAGTGCTGAGCAATTCTGCAATGAGGCACTTTCATAGCTATCACCCACTTTCAATATGTGGGGGCCATATACATAGTTCTTAGAGAGGCTTATTGTATTGATGGCTAAAAAGCCAGATCTGCCTGATAAGATAATCACAGTGAAGGAGGGCTTAGAGGTAGTCAGAGAACTAATTGGCTTCTTCACTAGTAAATTGCAAATTATACAAAGGAAGCTGAAAGTTTTATCTCAGGGAACTCAGCCTTGTATACCACCAATTTTGGATGCCACTAGTACAGTGACGGATTGGTGGGAATGGTCTAATTCCTTTGGTGCCATCTTGACTCAAGAGGCCACTATGGCAATTTTTGAAGACAGCTCTGATACCCCTTACAATAAATTGATCGACTCCCTATTCAGAGCAGAAATGGACTTGAACAATGTTCTGTTGAGTCTAAAGCAATTACAGATACGAGGTGGACTAAAGCCACCAAGGACCTAGAAGAGGTTAGAACTACAGAGTGGCCCACCAAAAGGGAGATCTAAATTTGGGAAGCAGTGGGAGAAATCAAAGCCCTGCCGGCAGGAGGTAGCTGAGATATTTTGCTGAAGACAGTAAAGGAAAAAGGGGAGTAAAATCAGAAAAGCATGACATAAATTTTCACCTACTGACTTTTTCAGCTACATCCTCTTTTTGGATTGAACACTGAGGAATGTCTTGCATATCTTTTTGTTTATGTCTTGTCACTTTTATATCCATCCGAATTTTGACATGTGTCCTCCTCCCATCTGTAGCTTGTTGCAATCCTATATAAGGATTTCCAAGATGTGGAGTAGAGGTCGGCTTTCTGTAGAATTTTCTATTTCTTATGTTTCTTTTACAATCCGTCCATTTTCTGTAGCTATATGACTGTAATCAGTTTTTGTATACTTGAATATATACAGTGAATACTGACTATCAGTTGTCAAGTTCTGAACCATTTTTGAGTCTCTGTCAGTATTGTAAACATTTTCAAAGGAAATCAGTACAAGAAGGAAATTCTCTATATATTTGTGTCTTTGGGTTTTGTCTCCTTTCTTATATACTATAATCTTGAGATTAAAATGAATAAGTTTCATTCAGTTTAATGCAATTCATACAAAATGTATATCTCTTACTGATTGCTGCTGATTCAAAGAATTAGATTATCACTCTCTATAATTGATAGGGTTTAGGGTTTATAAGAAGGATATGGTAAGAATGAAATTCAGAGCTCACTGTTGACAAATTTAATTACAAGTTGATCAAATTGGTCCAAGATTGCTGGTTTTGACTGTATATATCAATGGATAAGACACCGGTCAATTAAGTTCAAGAACAAGTTGATGATTCATATAATTGCAGAATATACAAACAAACAAATCACTTTACCATTTTTATGTAATGATGAACTAAAAGTGCTGGTCATTACTTACTTGCATTTACTTTCCCTTCAGTTATAGTTAGCTACTATAATCAAGAAGTTTATAAGCAAATCATAGAAGAATACTGACCAATATCTGCTATAGGGGGTAGTCTTGAAGAGAAGAGTATCAAATTAGTAAGATCAATCCCTAAGATTTGCCCGCCTTGACCCTGCAGAGCCTAAAGTGAAGTGAGTCCTGATGACTGTGTTAATGTCAGCCCAGAACTAAGATTTAGTCCTGATGATTGTAGGACTTAGCTGATCCTTAGACTTGTCCCTATCTTATGCTTCCTGGTATTAGGTTTAAACCCACCTAATACTTACCAGTAAGAACTCCAACAGGGGGATAAGGAGATCCTATAGCAATTCCATCTAATTGTTCATACATCATATACCCTGGAAAGTGAATAAAGTTGATTTCGACACAACTCAACTAAGTTGGCAATCTCACCTCTCTTGTTTGATTAGTCCAATGGACTCCAGGATAGGAACCTCTGTGAAGAGGGTGACCACATTGGTACAGAAAATACTCTAATCGGTTGAGGCTGAAATAAATTTCTTGCGTTCGCTATACTCCCAAATGCCATAATTGGTCACAGATTAGGCATCTGTGGCAAAAATATAGTCACTGAAGTCCTGATCTCGAGTATCAGCAACAATTGTGACTCTTTCCCCCAATCTTGATAAGAGGACTGCATAATCCTTGGCAATCTGGAATTGATTTGTAAGGGAAGACCGAGTTTTTTCAGGGTGCAATGAGCTTTACGTGTGGAATGCTACATTGCACCAGTTAATGTTATCATTTCCGTGGAATTTGCTAATTTAAACACCAAAAAACTGCCAGTCTTGCATGACAAAATGCAGTGGCGCTCAGTGATGGTTCTACTTTCCTTTCTTACAAGATATGATATTCAGATTGTTGAATAAAATTTAAATTTATCATGCCTAGTAGATCAGATTTTGTTGCATGTTGTGTTTTCTCTCTATATCATAGTTTGTGATGTTACAGTTTGAAAGATAAATATTTTTATCACCTGCCTGTAGCAGATATGATGACAACTTTGTCTTTCAGTGGGATTTCTCCTGATCCCTGATGCAAAACACTCATAAGATGCACAAGAGGTGATATGTTCAGGGAAATCACCCTCAATAAAACACTCATAAAATGCACAAGAGGTGATATGCAGAGGGAGATCACCCTATTGAGGGTGATATTCTAACAATATTCATGGAATACGGTGCTATCTGTCAGGAAATTACTCATAAGATGCAAAAGATAGAGCAACAAATTTATGAAAAAAATTTGCTTACAAAAAAATGCCTTTTGAGTTGATCAATGCAGGCACTACTTTTCAAAGAGATTGTGGTTATGGTATTTTAATGGCCTCAAATATAAGGGAATAGTAGTCCGCATGGATGATCTCACAGTTTTATCCAAGACAAAGAAAGATCACTCAGGTCATTAGAAAATATTTTTTAAAGATGCAGATCAAATGGAATATCTCTCAACTCAAAGAAAGCAATGTGTGCTAAAATGGACGAGAAACTCCTAGGGCACATTGTGTCAAATGAGGGTACAAAGACAACCCCTATGCATGTAGACATTACAATATCTCAATTCCTACCGGCAAACCCAGGGTGCAATCAAATTTCAGTACGACAATTTCCTCATAAAGTTCATTCCTCATTTTGTTGAACTAAGAAAACATACTATAAAAACTATGAGATGTGGAAATTCAATGGAACGTTGAAGGCAAGACAGGCTTTGAATATATCGAAGTAAATATAGGGAACACACATGTGCCTCACAGCATAGGCACCCCGCAATCAAGACCCAAGGAACAAAATGTAGTTGTAAGTATATTCTGGGAAATAACACATGATTTGCTCCCAGCTTATGTTTATTTTTGCAAATTTAACAACAGAATTCTGCCTTGAATAAATGAATCAAAGACCGTAGTTTAATTCTGGGGAAATAACTTCTGAACTCGGACTCAAAAATAAAATGTGACAACCATTCTAGCCAAATTCTGAGGAAAAACATTAAATTTGTTTCTATCACAAGTAAATTTTGGTAAATTTAATAACTTCAAATCTTAGCCTCACAAAGAGAAATATATCACTCATTATAGCTACTTCAGAGAAAATTGATAGAATCACTACAAAGAACAAGTATACTTAGGTGAATCTAATTCCTCAAAACTTGGTGAATTCATTCTTGTTTACGGAAAATCGCTTGTTGGGGGTCTTTCTTATAAATTTCCTAAAGCTGGCATATAGTAACATGTAACAAAGTCAAATCCCTTACTCCGTGATTGAAGGCTGCCACGCATAACCCTGTAGCCAATCCAAGCAGGCATCCAATCAGAAGCAGAGCCCATTCAGGAGGTGCCCCTTCACCAAGCCGGTCCTGAGATCCGAAATTTGCAGATGGCAATCGCTCCCTTAGCAAAATTTTCCTAATAAACTCTCCCCTTCTACCAGACCTCCTCCTCTCCAAATTTGACTTCTTGTTCCCTCCTCTCTGTGCAGCCTCAAGATCAGATTCTGATGAACCTGAGGATGAATGCGACCTTATCAGGGCCTTCTGATCACTGTGATCCCCAGACATTCTGGAAATCCCTACTGCTAATTTGGCCCTGAGCCTGATCTAACCCAGGTCGGTTACATCAAATTCGTTGAGCTGAATAATTCTAAAACCAAAAAATGGACACATCTTTGTTCCGGAATTGTTTCTCGCTTAACCGGAATCATGTCTAGTGAATTTTCTTAACCGCGTAAAGAAATCTAGGGTTTAACCATTCTCGTTGACATGTAAATCATGATAAATGTAAGGTATTCATCAAAACTGTGAATATTGAAATTGTGTACTTAAATTTGCCCTCCTTAAGCCCAACGAGTTCTCAAATTCCCTCCTGATTGCGCCGAATTAGCTGTAAAACCTTGAAACTATTGGTTGGATCCCTGGTGAGTCACTGTCAAAGATGGCACGAAGCGTCTGTATGTATGTGAAATGAGAAAATGGCTCCACGAAGTAATGCGCGAAGCAACGTTTCAATATTTCAAAGTGGAGTATTACTAGCAATTGCACTAAGGCAAGCAATGGGTACGTGGAAGAGTTGTGTAACGTCAATTAGGAAGATGATGGTGTCTTTTTTTAACAATCCTATACTAGCAATCGCACCTAAGGCCCCATTTGGTAGCAGGAATTCGGGTGGAATAAGATATCGGCAATTCATGCATTCATCAATATTATGTTTGTTTGCAATCCACCAAATCGGAATTAGAATTGGACTCTCCTCATTTGGCCTCAAATTGGGCAGAGCGGAATTCTTAAAAAAACATGGAATAAAAATAAGCTATACTTATTCCATGTTTTAATTAACTCAATTCAATTTCTTGTCGGGTCCGTGATTTTTCTTCTTTGTCGCTCGAAGCACATTTGCCGCAAAGAACATTGAGGTTTAGGGCATTTCATCGCATTTTCCCATGTTCGCGAGCATAAACGTCTTGCCAAACAGAGTCATAGGAGGTGGAGATATTTGTGTCTTGCCAAGCATAGAGCTCTACAACTACCGCTCCCCACTTTCCAGGTACAATGCTATCCTATGCTTCTAAATAAGCTAGGGTTTGTTTTGAACTTTTTTGGGACTCCATTTTTAACTTTTGTTTGCTGTCAAGTTTTGTTTTGCGTCAATTTAGCTCCGAATTTTTAAATGGGTACACAAAGGTTTATAAAATTTGTTTTGGTGTTGTTAATTCTCTTCCTTTTGCTATGTTGTTTCTATTCCCCAAAGAATTTTGTGAAAATGTCCCTTGTCAATCAAAGAAATGGTAGTGGGGGATAGGGAAATAGGTTCTCAGAATGAATATTTTCCCTTGAGCAAGGGGATGGTAGGGACGACTATTTATGTGTATATTCATATGTTTGAGTGCATGTGTGTGGGCACACTATATCAAGTAGCATTTGTGTGTGTGCGCGCGCGCGCGCGTGTGTGTGTGTGTGTGTGTGTGATGCAATTTTTTAAGAAACATTTGAGTTTTAGCATTGCCTCAATAAGTTGTGAAAGGTGAGGTTTTGTGGGTATTATTAGTATGGAATCAAGCTCTTTTACCTAGCTAATGTATAGGGAAAACAAGGAAATAGATTAGTCTTTGTTATTTTTTGGAATCAGAAGCAAGGTTTTAGTTTTAGTACAGTTCTTTTTTACCCTTGTTTAAAATGTTGTGGTTTGGTTGGAGCAACTTCTTTGTTAGGAGATGACACCATGTTTGTAGTTGAGAGTTCCAAGTTTCCAATGTTCTTAGAAGCCAGTAGATCACTTTTGAAAATTGTGGAAAGGAAATTGTGAAGTTGTTTAATAATATACATGGATCTAAATTTTCTAGAGTCGAGATAGTAAGTTTCTCAAGTGAAATCCTATTGGTGGGCTCCAATATAGCTATTACCATTCTATCATGAAAGTCTATTATTGCAACTCAATACTTACAGTCTTATAGATGAAGTATTAAATCAAACTTATAAAATGTGAATTGAAAAAAGGAATATTTTGACATGCTAGTTTATTTTATTTATGGACTAAGTTTTGATTTTTTTTTATGCAATCCATCTTTTTGTGAGATAGTAGGGGTCAGCAGACAATAGGGAACGACCTTGTTTATGACATATGTATAGGATACAGTGTAGATGTTTTCAATGTCCATTTAAGTTTTATAA
Source organism: Cupressus sempervirens (assembly GCA_028749045.1). Classification (NCBI taxonomy): domain Eukaryota; kingdom Viridiplantae; phylum Streptophyta; class Pinopsida; order Cupressales; family Cupressaceae; genus Cupressus; species Cupressus sempervirens. The sequence goes on along the minus strand of CM053783.1, from coordinate 799,209,124 downwards.
ATTCCCTTCAAAAACTAATCGAAATATTTGAGTCTTAGCTCGCTTAGCTCTCTCATCCTAATGATGGATCATTGAGTATGATCTGAAATGTTGATGCTGTTAAAATAACACACAATCGCACCCAGAAGCATACATAGAATAGCATGGATTGTGGAAGTTTGTTACAATTTATTTGAGTCTTCCTGAAAGTTTCCCTTTCATTTCATGTGGTACACTTTTAAGCCAAAGATGCAAAAAAATTATCCATAGAAGCAAGGAAGTGGCCTTTTGTTGTAGTGTTTGCTATGTTATGCATCTTTTAGAAAGAAACATATTGAGCATTGCCTCGACCATTTCCTGATATTGTGTTCTTAATTAGATCTAACAACTCCATGAAAAGCTTCACAAGTATGTATCTTCTTTTTTAGTACAGTCTCCATAAGTATTATTCCCAAATTCATCTCAGATACTTGATAATGCCTAAATAACAAGGGTATTCCCCAACATTTGAAACAAGTAAATGTTAAAAAGTGATATGATACCAATTTGGGGCAGCATTCTTGTATGACGGTACTTCTAAACCAAAAGAAAATTCAAGAATTTGAGCCCCAATTGCTAAATCAGAGGAGATTTCTGATCCAAGTCCAAGGAAGTGATTTCCAATATTGCATGAATTCTATCTTCAAAGTCAAAACAATTTTAGGTGAATAGATCTCTTATGAAGTATTTTGGGTATTCTTAGCTCTCCAACTTTTTATATGAATATTTAATTATAAGAATGTCATGGTTTTACAACACTCATTATACATTATATTCATGCATTCATATGATATTGTACAATATTATGGGGTTCAAAAAAATCACCTTATATGCGATATAGTCTTCTATCAAATTTAACCCCACATGTGCATGCAATACTATATTAGGTATGTGTATCTCTGTACATGTTACCATCTGCACGCAATCGTATGTTCACATGCCTAGTCAATGGTTTCACTTTATTTTGTCTTGTACAACCATTTTTGTTGAATTTCATAAAATGGAGTAATTGTCTAGGTTTTGCAAGAAGACACGTGACAAAACAATCTATTATAATGACCCCATTTGTAAACCATTCCCAATAAAGCAATAAAATACTTTAGTAGTTAAGGGAGTGGTAGGCCTTGAACACCTATGGCTAGTTAGAAGATAATTAGGAATAAATGTACATAGCTAGTTGATAGTTAATACAATAAAGTATTTATGAAATTATGAAGTCTTATGAATGAAGAAAATTTTCCATAAATAATATTATAAGTTCAAATTTAAGATGAATGATTTCTAGATCGCCAAATAAATGACCAGCTTTTCAAAGAGAGACAGTAAGCAACATTTTCATCACCCCAAGTAAAGTGAACAACAGATTATGGTCATTAGACTTACATGAGATGAATACCATACAAGCATCTAAATCAAATATTATCCTACTAGTGAAATTCAACCATCACTTAGGAGCATCAATATAGGACTCAAAAGGTCATCAAGTCTATGGAAGCTATAGAGTTATATCATAGCAAAACGTATTGTTGATACATCCAAGGATCAACCAAGACCAGAGAGAAATAATAATTTGACATTAATTAATGATGTAAACATAAAACTATGAAAGTGTAATGAGGTTGCAAGAGTTATGATGGATTGACTAAGGCTAGTATAGGGGGAGAGAGTAACATCGAGGTAAGAAATGCTTACAATGTTAAACATTGACGAGAGGAGTTAACTAATTGAATGACTATTAATGAATAACAACATTATTCATAATTATTTATGCATCTTAGCAAAACATTGATTTGCATATTGACTTAATGAGTGGATAATTAATGTGTAATGATAGTTATTGAAGGGAAGAACAAGGGTGTTGTACAATGTGTGTTATAGAGCCTATAAAGCACATTGTAATGTCTAGGTAGTTTCAGACAATATAAATCCATATATATCCTTAATCGATCTAACATATTGATATGATGCCTAGTAACTTGCAAGTTTCATATTATGCTTAGAATGTATATATTATGAGTTATGATCTACCATGATTATATGAACCAGAGCTATCCAAATCAGTGAGTAATATTGAGAAGACATGGGCTGCCTTGATCTACTTATCTTGTATTTTCAAAGTCCAAAGTCCAAGGTCCAAGCTTATTTCTCTTCCACTCTCAATTCTTGTTCTGTTGCTGTGAATTCAAATGGAAATGGAGCTACCTCTATCTATTAAACACAAATCCTCCTTTTTATCTAAAACCTCCCCAAACCAACTTTATTGGGTATTAGATGGCCTTGCTCGCAAAAAACTTCTGCTAGAGCTCTTTCAATGCAACATTCATTATCCAAAAGGCTATTCAAGACATATTTAGTAAATCCCAAACAATCTATATAGAGCTCACCCAAGCTAGCTTATCTTAGCATTCTAGATGAAATGGCATGAAAATGGCAAGATAAACAAGTTGATGGGAATCAAAAATCTACAAATTCAACTAAGCTAAAACAGGAAGCTTGATTGGCATGTATTGATGATTATTACTATCTATTTTGTTGAGAGTCTCTAGTGTTCAATGAATCTATTTATCCAGAATGTCTATGATGTTTAGTTGTGTATTGAGAGAATTATTTAACAATTCAATGAATTCATGCAATTGATTTTTCTTGAGGGATGTTAAACTTTCCAACTAAAGTGAGGATGTAGTTAATTTGATATTGAATAATTAATTATTTTTCCATGTGAAGAATTTGAGCCAGGAACATGTTTCATTTATTATCATTAGAAATGTGCATCACTCTCCAACAAGAGTTCAACTTCTGTTATGCTCAATTTGTTTCATGTTAGCAAACTGCTTTGTTTCAAATTTCACTCTCCTCATCTTTGGTATTGATTTGTATCTAGGTCATCGATGGATCTTGCTAATGATCCAAGGATTCATGGTCTCGTTGCTAGGAGGACTAGAATCATGCTTGCTCTTTTCACCCTTGCAATATCCATTGCAGCATCTGCACAAGAAGCTAGAAAAGAGAGGTGTAAGTGCAGAAGAGATGAAATCCCATTTTATAAGAGTGTTATTCATTTAGATGAGATTGATTACCATGACCAGCTTCGTATGACTAGAACAACCTTCTTTCATCTATCCACTATTCTTAGGCAAAAAGGAATCATTGGAGATTCTTGCAACATCACTTTAGAAAAACAACTAGTGATGTTCCTCCACACACTTGGGCACAATTTGAGGAATCGTAAGATTTCTCATAATTTTGGTCACTTGAGAGAGACAATTAGTAGATACTTCCACAAGGTCTTGAGGGCTTTCTTAGTGCTCCATGCTGACTATATGTTGTTCGTTGAGCCAAACACTCCTCAAATTCTTGGGAAGGATCATTTTGATCCCTACTTCAAGGTACATCTCCTATTGCCATATATTCATTATGTTGATTATTACTCATAATAATATGTTTTTAAATGAAAATTCATGATTTGTAGGATTGTAGTGGAGCAATAGATGGGACCCATATACCGATTACAATTGATGTCGACAACCAAGCTAAATATCGTGATAGAAAAGGCACCCTATCATAGAATGTTATGGGTGTGTGTTCCTTTGATTATAAGTTTCAATACATTCTTGCTGGTTGGGAAGGGTCTATAGCAGATAGTCATGTTCTTACTTCTGCTTTGTCCAGATCATATCCACTAGTAGTTCTTCCCAGTATGTGCAATCAACTTGTTAATGTTTAGTTCCTTTGATTTTATGAGAGACATGTCAAGGTTATATCAATATACTTTTGGTACATTTGTGTAGGTAAATTTTATCTGGTTCATGTCAGATATCCAAATGTACCTGGATTTCTCCCCCCTTATCAATGTACATGCTACCATCTAAAGGAGCTTTGCAGAGCAAATCCAATTAACTCTCCATGAGAACTATTTAATCACTAACACTCCTCACTTTGGAATACAATAGAGCATACATTTGGCATTTTGAAGCAACATTTTCCTATCATGAGGCATGCAACATTGTATCAAATCATGACACAAACTAAGATTGTCTTAGCATCTTGCATCTTGCACAACTTCATTACAATAGAGGACGACATTCTTTATGAAGTTGAAAGTGAAGAGGATGAGTGCGATGGGATAAATGTACCCATACTTGAGACATATGGGATGACTCAGCGAGATAGAGATGATTGGGGAAACTTTCAAGATGAAAAAGCTCGAAGGATGTGGAAAGACTATAGAGCGAGGGCTTAGTTGTAGTTGGAACATTACATTTTGTTGTAGAATTTATATTGGCAGATATTTTTGATATATATATTGACACTTGTGTGGTATTTCAAATGAATGAATTATATGTGACATTTTCATCATCGCTACAATGTGGTTGCAAGTATATTGACTAGTGTGAGTTTGTATGATATTTTTTTCTTTGATTTGTAATTCAATGCATACGTTGTTGTCTTGTGATTAGTGTTTTCAATGATATTGAGTTTTCATATTTGATGTAATCTATGTTGAATTTTTGGATACAATATGTGGTTATATGTATATTGATTGCTGTGAGTTTGTATGATATTTATTTATTTGGCCATCTTCAATGCATAATATGGTCTCAAAGCATCTTATGTAGTATTTTAAATCTGATTTCTGATTATACTTTTAGTGCTTTGACTCATTAGTCAGTGCTGCAACCTGCAATGCTAGCAACTTTTATTCTTTTTCCTCATTTTCTTTCTCAATTGAGTTTGCATTTAAGAAGTTAATTATTTATCATTACTATCATCTCCAGCTGCTTCCAACTTGGTAAAAACATTCATACATTCTTCCAGATTAGTGGAGGAAGTTGAGTTGAGATACATCATTTCCATTCAAAATCCACCTAACTGCACTTCTCCTATGTTTTGGGAACATCCTGGTGTACTTGTGTGTTGCGATCATTTGTGTCTGATTGAATTTTGACCTTGATTTAGAGATAAGAGAGTAGAGATCAGATTATTCATGACCCAACTTCCCATTTCGCGGTACCCAAATGCTATTTTTTTATTGAATTGGGGAAACTCAATAGACTATTGCCCCCATTACTTTAAGAAAACTTAGCTTAAGCAGGACAAAATATAGGTATCCTTATTTTGCACATTTTGTCCTTTGAATGCATGGTCCTTTACCTGTGTTATACAATGTTTTTTCAAGCATATCATGTTTTGGTACTCTGTGAAAGGAAGAGATTACCATGTTGGAAAGCATGTTAAAAGCACATAATTCCTTGCCAAACATTATGTAAATGGGTGCAGAGCGTGGGGTAGTTGTGTGAAGAGAAGAGTATTGTGTATAGCTAACTACCTGTTCCACCCACGTTTAGTAATCCTTAGTGTCCTTGTGAGAAGCTATCCTTCTTTCATATATTGGTGTGTTTTTTAGCAATGTTGCCTATCATCTCAAAGAAACAGCCTGTAGAGTTATAGGTTTATGATTAGGTTAGCATTCAAGCTACCAAGGGACCTGAATAATAGCATACCTTCTTAGGGCTACAAATGAAGTACACCCTAAGTCTATCCAAAATCTAGGGCTCTTTTGATATTATAACTCTATATATTTGTATTTGGGTACATAGAAATCTTGATGTCCATATTCAGATAGTTCTTTAGGTAAGTTATCAGATGTGTAAGATTATTTTATACCCTTGTACAATAGATTTTTGCTGCCATTTAGGAGTCGCAAGCACTAATGAACCAGGACATGGAGTCTTATTCTTGGGATTTGGAGCATCCAATGTTGTAGAGAGAATACAATACACAATCTTTGAATCATTTTGTGTTAAAGTTCAAAAAGATCCTTGCATAATCCACCTGCAAAATCATTTCCTCTTCTTACTTCTCAAATAGAATTACTAGGAAAGCATACTTACATACCCATGAATAAAAATATCGATGTTTCAACTATTTTTCAATATTGATTGAAACTCAAACCCCACAGGCACCGTGTTTGGATTTGCAATTTTAACTTCAGGCTCCATTTTGAGCTTTGTTAGTTTTCATTTAGCACACATCATTTTCATATTTGATGTACTCTATGTTTAATTTCAGGATACATAATGTGATTGTAAGTAATTGACTAGTGTGAGTTTGTATGCTATTTATTTATTTGATTTGTATTTCAATGCATATGGTGTTGTGACTAGTGTCTTCAATGATATTTAGTTTTCATATTTGATGTAATCTATGTTGGATTTTTTGGATATATAATGTGGCTATATGTATATTGATTGGTGTGGGTTTGTATTATGTTTATATATTTTACCATCTTCAATGCATACTATGGTCTCAAAACTCCTTACTAGGTCTTTTAAATCACATGCATACATCTGATCTCTGATTATACTTTCACAGGTCTGATTATAGTTACTTATACTTTCATTTTTCCATAAACATTATTAAGGTCTAATATTATATGGTCAAGTATTTTTTACCCTTTTTTGTTATGTTCCTTAGCATGTCTCAAGAGACACATGTCATCAATGCACCTTCTATGAATAGGGTGTTATGGACTAGGGATATGGAGCACAAATTCCTTGAGTTGCTTCAAGAGCAAGTACAGATTGGTCGAAAAGGTGAAGGTGGTTTCAAAAAGGAAGCTTGGACTGCCATTGAAAGGCGATTCAATGATGAGCTAAAGCAAAATCTGACCAAGGATAATTTTAAGAATAAATTGAAAACATAGAAAGTAGGATTTAGAGTAATGAAAGATTTAAGAAATACAAGTGGATTTTCTTGGAATGAAGGTACACTGTGTGTGAATGCTAAAGACAATGTTTGGAATGAGTTGTTTAAGGTAAAATGGTATTTAATATTCATTTTGTTTAACTTTATATTTGTATATTTTGTATTAAAAGACAACTAACCATTTCAATTGTTTCCTAATTTGTAAAGGAAAGAATTCAAAAATGCAAAAGTGTATCAAAGGCAGCCATTCCAATACTATAATGAGATAGCCTTCATTGTGGGAAATGGCATGGCAAAAGGTACTACAGCTGTCATGACTCATGAGGTGGAGGAAGGGAACATTATGGACGAGGCCATTGATCTTGATGATGTTGGAGATTTCAGTATACTAGTTGATGCTGATAGTCATTTGGATGAAGACTTTTCTCAATCCAACCAATCAAGTGCAAGTGGTAGTCAAAGAATATCACCATCTTCATCGAGGAAGGGAAAGAGAAAGAAGGCGAGCATGGCTAGTTTGATGGATACTATTCTTGAAGCCATGAATAGGATCCACGAGGGCATGTTAAAGCCTTATGTTGTCAAAGTGGATGAAGAGGATTTTGAATTTGTTAGAGAGAAAATATATGATGCCCTCAAAGGCATTCTTGGGATTAGTGAAGATTCAATGATAAAGGCCTATGATGATTTTTTGGCTGAAACCAAAAGAGCAAAAGGCTTCTTGAGAATGATCGAGGGGGAGAGAGTCAAATACATGCAACTTAAGTATGGAGGACTCTAGAGTCTTTGTTAAAACTATTTCAAATTATAGTGACCTTTATATTTGACTACTTCATAGCACACCTTATGCATGCCTTATTATTTTTATCAGTTGCAAACATATTTTCATTTCTTGACCTTTATATTTGACTACTTCATAGCATGCCTTGTGATTTTTATTAGCTGCAAACATGTTTTCATTTCTTAGTGTGATTGTATACTTTTATCCTTGACTCTATTTCTAGTTGATATTGAAGATGTTTATATGAATGATAATGTTTATGCACATGTTTGTTTCTGCGGTCAGCCTGAGTTTGACCTCATGTAATTGTCTTATGCAGTTTGTGTATGATTACAAGAAGTCATTCCTTTGCTTCTATTGTATAAAGCTTTTAAGCAACATCACTATATTGTAATGTGTTTTACTCAAACATGTGAGTTGTCTATAATTAAAAGATTTTGTGATGTTATTCTTATATGGCCTGACCTATAATTGTCATTTGTTTGGATATGATTTTAACCCATGCATCTTGTTGCTCCATGGTAGACTAGAGCAAGTTCTTGTCATCCCTCAACTTCCTCTAATATTTTGTTTAAGCTCTAGTTTCTATCTATGAGACTAATTCCCACCTTCATGTGGCACATTTTACACTATATGTTTCTCATCTAAATAATACGTGCTCTGCCTGAGAATTCATCATTTAGTAACTAAAATGACGTGACATCTAACTGTTCTATCAAAATGAGATGCCACCTAATTTCTCTAGAATGAATTAGTGGTGATCTTGCAGTTACTTATTGTGTCTAAAATAGTTTTTAGATTGAATTTTTATCATTTTATTCAATATTTATTACAACAGTAGTATCTGCATCAACATTACTAATGTTTGCATCAACATTTCACTTTAACTCTTGTATTGTTTGGCTCCTATGGATAATGTCTTAATTTGGACAATGTCATATTTTTTTTGGGTCTGCACAATGTTGTTATCTTCTTTCTAGTCATGGAAATATCTGATGCAGACATTTAGTTAGATGTTATTTTCCACTCCGTTGTAGTCAGTTCTAAACTTCAACATAGATATCATGACAACAGATGACTTGATTTATTTCCATTCAACTATCATTGATGTCTAAACTCAGATAGCTTTTATTGCTTTTTAAAAGTGCAAGAGTTTAGATTTGCTATTCAAAATATGAAAACATTGTTCTAACTTCTATGAAAGAAAGAAAATCTAAATATGAGCCTCTCATGCTCTAAAGAATCTTATCTTTCATTATATAAACCTCATTTCTAGTTGGGTTGTCAGTTGGTAAAACAGATGATCATTTTCAGAAACCTATTGTTTGATTCTTCACTCCCATGAATAATGCAGCAATAGGAGATACTATACTTCCAATTTTTAGGATTTCATATCGCTCAATATAACAATCCAATCGAATTTCAATTTTGCACCATTGAAATAGATGCGGTGATTGATTCTGTTGTAAACGAACCCTTGGCTACATATATTGATATTTAAATAGGCTTTTCATAATGATTATAAAGATTTCGTATAGTGATTTAAAACACTTTTATTATAGTATGTGTATTTTCATATAACTAATGTATTTTTTACGTTGCAGGGTTGATGGCTTTGATCAATGTGCCAACATGTCGATGTGGTCCTGGCCCTTGTTTGTTAAAAATCTCCAACACACCCAAAAATCCTGGGCATAAATTTTGGTGTTGCCCAAATAAGAAAAAGGTCGTTATTGATTTTGTTAGAAATTAGCGTAATGAATAATTAATTATTATACTAGGTACTAATGAAGATTTTCTATTGTAGGGATACGATGGATGTGGATTCTTTGATTGGGCTAGTGATGCACAAGCAACAAGTATAGTGTGTGATGATGGAGTAGAGTGCAAGTGTTGCAATAGTGAGAAGGCTGAAATTTACTTTTTACGATGTCTAGTTTGCCTTTTAATTGCATTTATTTGTTGGGAACATATACAAAAAAATGCATAGCTATAATTTGTATAAGGATTTTTATCAATGACAAAATGACTAATATCGAACTTGATATCTATTATAAACTTTTGTTAAAATTATCATTACAAAAAAATCTTATCTTTAGCCTTCTAAATAAGACTATGTTCAAATATTTTATATTTTTATTTTTTTTAATATTTAAAACTAAAATGTTTCTGTTCGTCGAAGAGGAGAGACGGTTGGCATCTCCCTTGATAAGGATGAGAATAGTCTTCAGACTTTCTTTCACACATGGTTAAGGCTATCAGTCATTGACAAATCTTACCCAAAAATAAAATGATTTAAGTTTTGATATTATATTCAAATTTATAGCTATATTTAACATTATTTTTTTATATTCTTTATGCATACAATAGTATTTATAATCAAATTCTTCAAATGTAATTAATTTTTTTAAAAATGTTGTCAAATATTTATAATTAAAAAATTTAACTTTTGACTTCTTTAACAATAAACATATATATTTAAAAATCGTGCTTATAATGGAAACAATTTTAGGCAATATTGAATATAATTTTAAAATAACTAGATTTAAATCCAATGAATTTAAGATCCAGAAATGTTGGTATGAAAAAGTGAATTGATTAAACTTGGGTTGCTTTCATTGGGAAAATAATGTGTGGGCTAAGCAAGCAATTAAATCCAATGAATTTAAGATCCAGAAATGTTGGTATGAAAAAGTGAATTGATTAAACTTGGGTTGCTTTCATTGGGAAAATAATGTGTGGGCTAAGCAAGCAAATACATTTGTGGATAAGCAAGGTCCACACTAAATATTAAAAGTATGAAACACGTTTAACTCAATATTAAGTGAAATATATTTAAAGGTTGTGATATACCTTTCTTATTGATAAAGTCAATTTATAATGAAGAGGGTAGTAAATTAATTTGACTTTTAAAAAATTAACAATTTTTTTTTTTTTATAAATTCATATTAAGATTTTTTTTTTAAAAACCTTATTCTAATTCCTATTTTTATTGATGCAACCAGACACGAAATGGTCATCTATTGATTCCTCTTCTAGGAAAACCAAACAACTCCAAATGATAGTCTAGAATTTATTTTCAGAATGCACGAATTTCAAAAGAGAGCTTATTCTAGCATAATTGAATTCTACATTGAGCAAACCAAACGAGGCCTAAAGGTAAAGGTAGAATAGGTACGCCAAATAGTAATCACACCTAAAGGTAAAGGTGCAATAGGTACGCCAAATAATATTCTATTTGATCTTAATATTTTTTATTAATAATAAATATAATTATTATAAGATATTTTTAATTAATTAATTAATGATTTTAGAAGAAGTAATTTATTTAAAAATCCTAGACAATGTTTTAGGAACAGTTTTGTAAAGAGAATATTAAAGTATAGGACAATGCAATTTTCTATGATACTTTTGTAAAGATCCTTTCTAGTGGACATTTGTTTTCAGCATCTTTCAAGTATAAATGAGAAAAACCAAGTGAGTAGTTGAAATTTTTTACTCTTTTACTCACATTTCATAGTAAGTTAAATCTAGGGAGAAAATTTGTTAATTGAACAGTAGAGGAAAATTTTAAAAATCATAATGTATAAACAAATAATTACATTTAAATTACTCAACCAATCAACTATACTGTCATTACACAAGTTCTATAGAAGCTTTGTGAGTCTTCCATAGTACACTAAGACTCCTTGGTCGTGTATTTGAAGGTGTTAATTTAGACCTCAAATGCAACTAAAACCTATGTCCACAAAACATATTTTTTTCTTAAATATAAATACCGCAATTTAGGGGGAAGAGCTGAAATGACAAATAAGCCTTCGTGCATATCCTCAAGCCCAGAGTGAGGCAACAAAATTTTAGGGCCTCTAGCATATGATCCACCCTTGAGAACATGTGTAGGAAGATGATTTGCATTTTTTCCTAAATCTGTTGAAGAAACAATTAAAGAAACATAAACACCAAGATTTGAATTTGGAGCTACAAAATTTTGATACCAAGTAAACTAAGATTCATAGGATAATAAGACATCAACCATAAGGAAAATTATAGGAGTGATATTATGGAAAGAAAACAACATTAAAATAATAGGTATAAGAAAGAGATGAGACACGAACAAACTAGCCAACATATCGGTAATAGAAGGCAATGTTGAAGTTAATTGTTGGTAAATTTAAACAAAAGATTTAACTAGTTTAACATAGTAGACATTAATAAATGTGCAATGTTGATGATGTAAAAGACGGCTCATGCAATACTAATTTGAACATTCATTGATAAATATGTAAATTCTACTAGCTACAAATGTGTTGATGTAAAAGAAGGTTGGTGCAATATTAATTTGATCATTCATAGATAAATATGTAAATTCAACCGGCCACAAATGTGTTGCAGTTGTGTATCACATTATGAAGAAGAATATATGTGAATAATTTGTTAATATTAATCCTATAGAGAACATAGTATAAAATTGCATACCTACTTAAAGTGTACCCACTGGTGTTTAAAAATGATGTTAGCAATCCATTCATAAATCGTACATGAACCCCTAAAATAGACATGGCATATTCATTATGTTGCACCCAATTAAATACACTTCAGCCATATGAAAAATGGGAGTGAGGAATAAAGTATCATAGAAGTGCCAAGATCCATCGTCTTGAAGGACATTGTGTGATAAATGACATGGAAAATGATGACATAAAAAAGAAAACAAATAATATCAGTAGTACCAACATTGATATTGATGCAAATTTATATTGTACATGGATCAACATTAAAAAATAACCACGAGCAGTGCTATTGAAGATCAAGTTCATGTAGTACTAAGCCACTAATCTTGCTCATTAGTTGAATTCATAGTTTAACTAACTTAAACACATCAATACTTTTCTAACATGTTAAGAAAAGATAAAGCATGCATCTTTAGAACAAAATAAAGTCATTTAGAAGCTCTACATCTCCTATTTCACTAGGCATACTTAAGCTAGCAAACAACTTCCCTAACAACCTACTAGAAATAAAAGAGTAGTAACTGAGAGGGGAGAGGTGAATCAGTTACTACAAAAAATAAATCTCAGATCCCTTAGATGTCAATACAAATCAAAACATAAACTCTGATTAAACTATATCCTATTGTTACTTAGCAAATACACATGCACTCAGTTTACACTAGCAAATGTTGTAACTCGGCAAATATTGAGAATCAACTTTAACTTGGCAATAACTGAATATATTGATCTTAATGTGATTAACATTAAGTTTAACTTAGTTTCATACACATAAAAGAAATAGCATGAACACAAGTGACACCAATATTTAACGTGGAAACTCAATTTGGGAAAAACCACCAATTGCAACTAGTTACTGATATTCACTCTTTTAAAGTGAGCCTTGTTAGGAGCCAACCTTGTTAAAGGTTAGAAAACACATTGTTAGGTGTGACCCTGTTACAGGATTTGATCACCCTATTAGGAGTGGCCTTGTTAGAGGTCTTTAAGACACTTCAAATAGAATGTCACCTTGTTAGAGGATTTACAAATAGTTGCTATGCCAACTCTGTTAAGAGATTTAGATCACTGCTACAATGGTTAGAGAGTAATAATGAAATTACCTAATTTCTAATGCAACTGAATTGCTGATTACAGATCTCAATTCTAGCTTGTATACTTGATCCTTCCTAATTGAATGTATCTTTGTAGCTCAACAAGCATATTCTGCTTATTCTTCTAATTTGCTTCCTCTAAGCATCTTTAAATCTTTTGTTATGTTCCACACATTCAATTCTCAACTTGACCTTATATTTATATCTTACACATTGTCAAGTTGGCTTGAATACAACTTAGAATACTTAATATGCATCTCCTTAGTCGGCTAGAACCAACAATTAAATCAATTGAGCTCAATATGCCAAAACAAGAAAATCCTTCATTAGCCGACCCCACTCAGTAGACACTAACTTAGAAATGATTTTCCTATGTCAACCAAGTGAACTCAGTTAACACTACATATTCACAAAGCCCCTTTGGTAACCGAGTGAGCTCGATTAACATTGGTTCCATCCAACATTTTCTTCATTAATTAAGTGAGCTTGGTTAACACTCAACTTCTACAAACTTTCCTTTGACAATCAAGTGAACTTGGTAGACATTGTCTTCTAAACTTGGAAAACTCTGGAATGCTCGGCAGACATAGGAAACTGTCTTCATCACCCGAGTGAGCTCGACATACACCGACTAGCAATGATATGATATTTTGTGTAACATCAAAGATAATACACAATTAATCAATTATTTTCAACACAATCTCCCTATAGAACAATATTTTTTGTCGCTGGAGAGTTAAATATCTTCTCATTGACTATCTATTGTGTCCAACCTCCACCCATAATTTTTAAAATATATATGGCCAAATGAACTCTACCTTAAACAAAACTTGTGTCATTTGAAATTTCTTCTCCTAATCCTTCACATTGTGTTGAGCCCTGAAGCATATATTTTTAAACCAAATGAACTCTATTTTTAACAAAATTAATATGCAACATTAAAGCATGTGCACAAGCAATCACTCACTCCATCATACAACATCACACGATATTTAGACCCAATAATGCCCTTTCACATATGCTCTTATTTTCTCTCTAAGGAACTGTACAAAATCCTTTGTCATTACAAAGATGATAACATTTGTGTGGGCTTCTACATAGAATGGAAATAGTGATTGCAAATGGAAAATGGGTGGATGACTTAAACAGTGATATAAACATTCCAATTCTTTCTCAACACAACCTTCTTTACCGTCCAACGAGGAAAAAGTAATAAAAATAATGGATGAATTTGATGTAAATGATAAGGGTGCAATAGAGCTGTGTGGTTAGAAATGTAAATTTTATTCAAATGGCATGCATGTGTTAAACAACTTTGAGTAAAGACACATGGCTTACTACTCTTTACTTGTGAGTAACCTCATTTTTCTTGAAAACCAACTAGTTCAATGGCAAATGTAAATAAAAATAAATAAATAAAAACAATGCGCACAAATAGGTAAATTGAAAAGGTGTACATGAGTCATTTTCATGTCTACTTAGCAGAGTTCTATTCTCCCAGTGGGCAAGCTACTACAGTGGTGGTGTATGTTAATTTTTAATTATGGCCCTAAGGAAACCCTCAAGTTGCCACTGACCAACATAGAGATTGTCTACAAAAACCATCCAATCTCCCACATAATGTCCCATTAAGTTTCATTCAGAAATAGAGCAAGCTCTCTAAACCATAAATTCTTCATAGATCATGTACATGCCCATTAGATAGACAATAGAATATGTGCATAATGATAAATGTAGTAACAAAAAATAAAAAATAAAAATATGAAACAATCGATTAATGTTGCATGTTTTGAACGAGTATTGGTACTATACAATTAAATGTTACTTTTGTCTCTTAAACCGGATTTCATTATTATGGCAATTGATCAAAAACTACAATATACATTTAATTAAATGAAACTATTAAAATCCATTAAGGATGAAAATGGACTTCAAAAAGAAATCAAAAGTGATGAATGGGCCCAAAAAATAATTTAAAAAGTATTCATCCGGCCCATTACCAAATGCAAATGTTGAACCTTCAAAAATCATACAAAAGAAATGAAACTTAGCAGGATGCAACACAAGCCTTTGAAGACTACAACCAAATATTTGGGGAAGTTGAAAAGAGTTGTTCTTTATTCTGAAAAATGTAGGCTGGTAATAGCTTAACCTGGGGGAAACAACGATGCATCACTCATCCATAAGGACACAACATGGAATGCAAAAGAAGGAACACATCTAACGATAATGTATTGTGGAGGAAAAGAGAAAAATGATGCAAAGGTAATCAACGACTTTTAATCAAAAGGGACTCCTTCAATGTAAATAACTAAGAAAACATGATACATGTGCCTAGAAAACACCGAATGAAGAAAGTGCGATACGAAGAGAAGGAGAAAAAAGAAAGTAAATTGGAGAGCACAATTTTAAATGAACAAACATTTAACCATGTAAAATTGCACTAAACAAAGTGTAGTGATGTAAAAAAAAATCTACTTTAAAGATCATAAGCCCATAAAGATGCTCGAATAATTTAACTAATGAAAATAAAAATCCAACAATCATAAGCCCACAAATCTGCTTGAATAATTTAACTAATGAAAATAAAAATTAGGTGAACAATGCAAAACAATTATTAAAACTATGGAGGTCTGGGCTGGAATGAAACAATCTAATAGAATAGTTACTTCCTGTTTGAAAAAATTACACAAATGTCCACATGCCTCTATGGTTCTGCATTCTTGCATACATGTCAATTATTTCAGCAATTTGTAATTGGCAAGATGCTAATTAAAAAACTTTAAAATGAGAAATCTATTCGAATTGTACTTCAAATTTTGAATTGACAAATCTTTTAGTGCTAAATAAAATGTATGGAAATAATTTGGTAGATAAAATGTAGGGAAATAATTTTCTAGCTAAAATAATCTTCTAAAATGGGAAGAAAACATATATATCTTGTTAATATAGAGGTTGACTAAAGGTGAAAGGTAGATATACATTTCCCTTTTATCAGCCCATGTGTCTAAATGCAACAACATATTTTTATCAACCTAGAAACCTCACACCTTCTAATTCAAAATGTACTCTCCAAAAATGGTTGGTTTAATGTACAGCGATAGCATAAAGGTGGTAGGACGAGTGGTCTCGTCTGAAGATTGGGTACAGGGGTCAGAGGAAGAATTATGGCTGAGGATGAAGAGGTAGAGGTTTGTGACAAAAATGGAACTATAGGGGATGCGGCAGATGATGAAGAAGTTGCATTCGAGGATGATGGCATTGCAGATGTCAATGACAGGGGTGTTTTTTCTATGGATTGCATTGATGACATTGTGGGCATTGTCACTAGGGATGTTGTCATTACTGGTGGATCCTATAATCATTTATGCATCCCTAGAAACCCTGCAACAGATGAAAGAAGGTTTCCCTTGCTACCCCCACTCCCCATGCACATTGAAAATAGAAAAAAGAAATGCATGGAATGAGGTCTCGCTCTCAGAAAGAGATAAGTGTTTTCCTTATTCTAGATGTGGTGACGTGTAGAAGTAGTGCAATGTATAATTTGACATAACTGTAATAGAAGTGGATATTACAACGTCACTCTCCAAACAAAAAAGTATTAAAAATTGAGTTCATTTTGTGCTTTCTAAATTAAACGATTAAGGACATTTCAATCGTCTTGCACTACTTTAGCATAAATATAAACCATAGATGCACTTTGAAGTTTGAAAACTTTAGTATAGGTATGCCTTCGACATAAATATAGAAATGGATATCGGTGGAATAATGAAGGTTTTTAATAATGTTAAAGAAGAAGAATAAAATTTTAATGTCTACTAGACTAGATATAGTCTATGGGAGAGTTTATCGACTTTAGTAAACAAAGTATTTTTCTATACAAAATGATGATGAGGGTTCCAAATTTCCCAATGTTCTTCTTGTTAATAAGTTATACCAAGAGCAATCAATAAGAAAATTCATGAAGTTGACCTTGTTGTCCTTATATGCATCACAATCAACAATAAAATGGTGCTCAATTTCCACATTTCCATGATTGTAAAAAGGACAAACTCACTCATCCCATGCCTCATTTGGTTTTTTCCAAAGCTTAGTCTCACTATGAAGATGATGTGAGCTAGTTCTCAACTAAGCAGTAAGAATTTTACCTTTCCAAGGAATATTGGCTCCAATGTAATGCTTTTTAAGTTGGTCACACATGGAATTAAACTCATTGATATAGTAATTTTCCTTCTTTTGCATCCCTTTACCCAATTCCTCTTATAGAACTCATCCAAAATAAAGACCTTAATTTCTTTGTTATTTGTGGGACATGCATTGAAATGGATGTTCGATTTACTCAGTCACTTGATGTTTTGTTGCATCCATGTCTTCTTCCTTTTGCACAACACATCATTAAAGACAATCTTAAGCCATCTGTCATTTTCCATTTCTTGGGTTCTTTTAAGATAATATGAAAGACGAACCATAGCGATAGCTTCAATAGGGGCAGCACCCTTTTCGCTTAGCATGATATCTTATAAGACAATGCACTTGATTTTGAACTTGCTAGTGATCGAACTCTTTTGAATACCTACGATTTTCTTCCATTGGGAAATGGAAGCGTTGTTGGCCCACACCTCACAATCGTAGAGAACAACTAATAACACTAAAAGACCAAAAAGAGTTTGAGTGGTCTTTCAATCCCAAACCTCAGCCTCTCTACATCTATATTGAAGAACAAAAAATGCTTTCCAACTCCCAAAAAATAAAATTGTACAGCTTTTCCATCTTTAGTTCTTGTTAAAGTCCATGTCAAGATACTTGTAATCCATAACCTCTTCAATAACATTGCCACTAAAATAAAACTTGTGCCCATTTTGATTTTTTCTAGTGGAGAACACTATGATTTTAGTTTTGTTAATGTTAACTTGTATACCCACCATAATACAAAAATGCTCAAGAGTATGTAAATGCTCTTGCAAGCCACGAGCTGATTTGACAATCAAAATAAGGTTATATGAATAAAGGAGCAGCCTAATAACAAATTCCCCCAACTGAACACCCTCTCCACCGTGCATGTTTAACCACTCTTCTAGCTTGTCAGTATAAAGACCAAACAACATAAGCGATAGGGGGCAACCTTGTTTGATCCCGATATCACTTCCAAGACATTGTACCAACAAATATTTTGATTTTAAATTTGACCTCATCACATAATCTATAAACAACAGCTTTGAGGTGCAAATGAATCCCAAGTTGTTCCATTTTAAGCCATAGTTTGTCCCTATCGATTGTATCAAAGACCACCTAAAAATCCACAAAGCAACAAAATAGTTTGGCCTTGTCTTCCCAACTTTTTTCTCAATAATGTGCCTCAAAGTCAAGAAATGATCAATTGTTGAATTCTTAGGTCTTAACCCAACTTGCCCTTTTTCCCTCTTATGCTTCTCTTCTTCCCACTTGTTGATTCTATTTTTGATCATGTTGCCAAAAAAATTGCAAATAAAGGGTTGATCATAATCATCTTGTAGTTAGATGGATTATTGACATTGCCACTTTTAAAGAGAGGTATTACTAAACTAGTTGTTCACTCCTTAAGAACCCTTGTTGGGTGATCTCATTGAAAATTTTTTTAATACGAGGTGCAAGCACTTTCATGCATCATTTGAGATAGTCAACTTACATCTCATCCAGATCTTGTGCTTTACAACCTCCCAACCTCTTAATGCCCATCTCAACATCTTGAACTGTGAAAAGATTTTCTATATTGTCAATCAAGGGTGGGGGGTTCACCTTATAATATTGCTCATTAAGTTGCCTTTCATAATAAAACCATTGTGAAACTGAAATTTTATTATTAGTTTGCTTCTTTCTTGCATGAAGTTCCTTCCAAAATATCTTGGGGTTAATTTTACAAAATAAATTAGGTCTTCCCACCTTGTAATCAAATAATATTTTTTTTTCCTCTTTAAAATTTGTTTGTAAGATTTTATGTTTAAGTTCTCTTTGTTTGACTTTCTTAAAAGATTTCTATCTATTTTGCACTCCTCATCAAACCAAGCATTGACAAGAAAATAGTTAGTTTCAAACTTTCTTTTCTTTTCTCTTTTGTACTTTGCAAGAGCCCCATGAATAAGCTTTGTTAACACATGATTATTGATAACATGTATATGCATTGTACTTTCCTTGTAAATTTTTTCAAGTGTAGCCCTAAAAATATTATCATTAGTTTGAGTTAAAAAAAATTATGCCCTATGAAAGCGGTTGTTGAGATTACTATTTTTTCATCACATACTGCTCCTTATATGTCCACAAGAAAATATAAACAGGTTTGTGATCTGACTTCAAAATCCAAATGTGGTCCCCAATCATAACTTCCTTGATTCTCTCAAATAAACTAAGAAAAAAAATTGCACAATCAACCACACTTGCCCCATTGTAAGTGTTGTACATGAAAAAACTCAGCTTAGACCACTTAGCTAAACCATTGCAAATAATAAGATAAAAGGTACCACATAAACTATTCAACTCTTCACCAAAATGATTGCAACATTTTGTGTCTTATAAGACTTTTCCATTGTTTCTTTGGCTCCTTCATGAGCTAAATAGGATTATAATTTTTATTATGATTGATGATACTAGCTTGTTCACTTGTTGTTCTAGCATTAAAATCTTGAACATGTTGGAAACTTACAATCGGCACAATTGTTGTTTTGTCATTGATGTCAAATCTATTAGTAAGACATATTGCTACCTAATTTAAATGTCATGTATATTTGATTGACGAAGAGGATTTAAGAAATTTCTCATAACAATAACACCTAGAGGAAAGGTTGAGTTATGAAAAGGAAGCAATAAACATTTGATTAGTTAGACTTTGATGAAACAAAGCGATTGTTTATATCAAGGAAGTTAAGCTAAGTCAAGCAATAGAGTAAATGGTTATGGAATGTCGAGTGATGCTAGTGTCAACTGAGCCACAATAAGTGTTGAGCAAATTTATTGTTGATCGAGCATCAGTATCAATTGAGCAAGATAGTTGATGCCAAGCTAGAAAGATTTACAACAACCTAGTGTTAAGTGATGACCGAGTGTTAGAACTTAGTGATTGTTGAGTAACACTATTGAGAATGAATTTGAGGAGATTATGATTCCCAACCGACAGTTGATTTCTTGGGAGATGTAAACCATGTTGAAGATAATATTGATATTTTGGATCATTAAATTAAAGGTGAGGATTAGGTAAAGACCTAACAAACAAATTCTAGAGAAGTTTCTAGAGGAAGATCAAGAAGATGGACAGATATAATGAATCGTGTTGAACCTAATTGTAAAACTTAAGATCTATGGTGATCATGGCAAATGGTAAAGAAAGAATTGCCTATATAAAGAGGTATAGATTTGAATGGAAAGTATATGAGTGTGAGTGCTAGTGTGTATACAAGTGTGTTTGAGGCAAGTACAAAAGAAGGTTGATAAGAGACACACAATTGTGAGAGTGAATGCGAAGCTAAAGGAAATTGCTTACATAGATGTTGTTGATATTGATAAGTGGAATCTGAGCAAGAAATCGTAAGTGTTGTTGAAGGGGGAAGACTGATTGCTTGAAGGGTTGTTGAGCGAATCAAGAATAGAGATGGCAGTGGAGAGCTTATCAGTGAATAAACACATGAACTAAACAGAGATATGAACTTGCAAAGTGAGTTGTAATCATATAGATCAAAGCCATATTGTTTTCTTTCTAATCATTGTAAATAGATTGTATTGAAATATTTTTAATAGAGGTTGACCTAACAGTGATTTGGAAGACTTAATAGTCTATGTAAATCCTTTAACAATGTGACATTCTAAATGGAATGATCAAAGTCCTCTAACAAGGTCACTCCTAATATGGTGATCAAGTCCTCTAACCAGGTCACATTTAATAGTGTGTATTGTAAACATCTAACAGGGTTGGTTCCTAACAGAGTTCACTTTGAAAGAGTGAAAAATTGGTGACATGTTGCTAATGGTTTTTCTCAAATTGGGTTTCCACGTAAAATCCTATTGTCAAACCTGTGTTGAATGCTTTCTATGTTTTTACATTTGATGATGTTTTCATTCAAAAAAGCATGTTATGTTTGAGAAAGTAATTTTATCATTACAGTAGAGATTGAGAAATAGCAAGACAAGCAAAACAATGAGTTTTGTGTTTAATTGTTCAAATGGTACTTATGGACTTTGAGTAACTAATTCACCCCCCCCCCCCCCCACCCCAGTTATTCTAAAACATTTCTAACACAACAAAATCCTTTTGCAAGGTTGGAAAAGGGTCTTTATCATCTAAACCATTCATTTTATATGCAGACTTGAGGGGAAAGTAACATGTTGCAATCCTAGCCAGGTTGTCATTTTTTGAGATCTTGAACCAATAAACTATTATGGATGTCTTCTTTTCCAATTGTAATTTCTTCTTGACAAAACCAAATAACACTATGTTGTTTACCATTACTTGCAACTTTATTCCATATTACAAAATTCAAATATCTCTCAATAGAGGAGTTTTACACCCCTCATGCTTTTGTATCTTAGTGAAATAGACAATGTCTCTATCTTCTTCAACAAGCCCTAACCTAGGCCCCCATCTCCAAGGATAACCTTTGTAGTTCTAGCAAGCTAACTTAGGGAGACCTAGGTAGAGCATGATTACTATTTTTTTCCCCCTTAAAGACTTGAAAATGTATCTTCAAACCTATGAGATTTTGTTAACCTTATCACATAGTAATCTACCAAAGATTTTTTTGCCAAACCATTATTGCCTAGTTGTCATCCTCTATTGGAATGGTGTCCAAAATGAGCAATCACAACACTACCTTTGAACAACCATGTCATTTTACCATTATTTCTTTGTTCTCTAACATTTAAGACCTTCTCTCATCTTGTTGCCTCATGGGGTAAGTGCACCAAGATGGTGTGCAAAAAGGAGGGTATAAGTGGAAACCTTTTTTTAAAAAATCAGGTAAACTTGATCTTAGAGGAGCCATTTAAGGGTCATGCACTCAAAATGAGAAAATTTGTAAACACAAAAATTGTAGTACTCTGAAACTAGTTTCTAAACTACTAAGTTTTTTTTTAATGGAAAAGATTAAGAGGGTCAAACCCCATGCGCATGAAAAATAATTCTTGCTTTTTGTTAAAAACATTTAACATGGTTGTTTATGTGCACTCCACAAAACATATAGTTATATTTAATATTTTGAAAAAACATTTGGTAGAATGATAGATAAGAGTGAGATGTAGAAGTTGTGTATTTTTCTGTTATTTTATAATAAGTATTTTTTTTGTATGAATTTTTGAAGTAACTCCATCCTGAAATCACAATAACTCTTTGTGTGTTGGGCATAACTTGCATCAAAATAATCTAAAATCATAATATATTTTTAAAGTGTATAGAATCAAGTTTAGAATAATAATATTTAATTTATTTTCCATTTGGTTTATTAGATCAAAAGCTATTAAAAAAATGGTAGATGTATGTCTAAGAGGACTGTCAAGACACTGATCTAAAAAAAATTAACTTCACAATGCTAATGTTGTCCAAAAATATATAAAATTATATGATTAGAAAGGTAAGAAAATGTGTGAAATTATGGTGGTAATTTTAGAGATACCCACTTCACCATTTGCAAACCTGATGAAGTCAAAGACGTGAATTAATCTTAGAAGATGAAAAAATGTCTAAAGCTACAAAAATAAAGGGAAATCAATAGCCTAAGCCTTTGGGTAGTTTAATAGGCCTATTACCAAGCCTAAACATAATTGTTATTTTATATTTAATAGAACGTGATCACATTATATCTATGTAAAAGTAAAGTCAATTATAACCTGCCATTAACGTTATATATATACTAACATATTTATATTTTGTTCACCTTTAAATATATATAAATATACTTATATAAATATATATGTAACATGTCTCTCTCTCTCTCTCTCTCTCTCTCTCTCTCTCACACACACACACACACACACACACACAACTTCTGGTTATGCATAACCCTATGGGGTTACGAAGAACTAGATGTAATGCTTTTAGTTCTCCATAATGTGATCACATTAAGGAAAAATTAGAACCTTATGTTTAGGTCCCCATAACATGATCACTTTTTGTTCATTATGCATATATTAACTTCCTAATGGCCTTAAACAACCATTGCAACTTGTTAAAAGGTCCCACTATTATATCACAAGGTTTCCTATAATAGGTACACATGTTTTATATCTTTTTTCTTTCAAATGATTAAAATTTTATGTTTTTGGGTGTCATGTTCGTGTTTTTATAATCACTACAACTTCACCTTTTCATAAAATGATTGAATTGAATTATTTTTTGAGTTTATGTTCATGTTATTATACCAATTTCAGCCATGATAATAATAAAATGTTACAATTTTGTTGTTATTTTGTACGTTATCAACAATGGGAAAGAACAAGAGAAGATCAATCAAGGGACAAGAAGCAACAAAGGAAAGACACAGGGAGCGTATGAGGAGATTACGTCAAGCTAAAGCATCAAACACACACAATGTGATGGTGAGAATGCACTAATTTATATTGAAATGATGAATGCACCTAATTTTCCTAATTCTCCCAATTCACCCAATACACCTAATGCACCTAATTTTCTTAGTGCACCATATTTACCTAATGCACATAATTCACCTAGTGCACCTAATGTACCTAATTCATCTAATGCTCACAATGCACCTAAAGTACATGCAA
Source organism: Cupressus sempervirens (assembly GCA_028749045.1). Lineage (NCBI taxonomy): Eukaryota > Viridiplantae > Streptophyta > Pinopsida > Cupressales > Cupressaceae > Cupressus > Cupressus sempervirens. The sequence continues at coordinate 799,185,275 of CM053783.1, read as the reverse complement.
TGCACCATTGCCTGCACCTCCTAGAATAATTCATAGAAATCCAAAGTTTCTAATTGACATTGATGAAAGTATTGTGAGGCCAATGCATGATAAAATGGCAGAAAGAAATTGTAGAAGAATTGTTTAAAATATATGGAATAACTATTTTGAAAAATTTAATGTAAGTGGAAGATATCAAGTAGTTATCGAAATGATTAAAAAACTAAAATTTAAAGAGACAATATCAATTAGTTGTTGAAATGATTAAAATTATAAAAGAACCTCTAATGTCACTAAGAGAGCTTATTACAAGTATATTATGCACACAAGACGATGGCAACATATACTATAAGACTACGTGTTTATATGGTTCTTGTCATAAATGTGATAATTTACAAAAGTTGCAAACATGCCCATATGTAGATAGCACAGATGAAATTGGTCAGAAAACAATTTCTCTCTGATAGTACAAGTCAATTATGTATGGTCTTAAAGATGGAAAAGAATTAAAGAGTGTGAGTTAGTGAAAAAAAGATATATGCGTAGCTGATTTTATGAAAGTGTTTCAAGAGAAACTAGTATATGAGTACATAGGTCATAAAAACGAAGCTAGATGGTTAGATGAGGAATTTAAGATGTGTAAGGACACTTTTTCCTTGGGTACAATTGTTTTTGTTGTTTATTTTACTAAAAATTATACACTAAAGCCTCAAAATGAAGTTCAAATAATGTACTACCACTATACACATGTCTCTATTTTTGTACACATGATATTCATTCATGCACATGATAACACAAAGTAGGATAGAAAGGTTATAAGAGAGTATCACTTCTACGTTAGTGATGATCAAACTCGTTCATCAAAGTTTGTGCAAGGTTATTTTAGAAAATTCTTTGACAATTTAAGAGAAAGAGATGTTAGCTACAATCAACACACAATATGGTTAGAAAAATGCATGATACAATTCAAGAATGCAAGGATGTTCTACTATTTGATTAGGATGTATGTGACAAGTGGTATCCAACACTTTTGGAATTTCACTGAGTCGGGACATGAAAAGGGAGATCACAACATGTTCAGGAGCATGTGTTAAAAGAGCACTTACCATAGAGGAATTGAAGTACAAAGGTCGGGTAGTGATAGAAGATGCAAAATCAATAGTGCAAATATTTAATTTTACTATGGGACCAAGTAATGTAGGTAAGTCTTTGGTTTCTATATATTTTTGGTTGATACATGAAGATGAAATTGAAAACTTGTAAAATTGTAGTACCCTCTTAAAATATCAAGTGAAGTGCATTCCTTTTAGAAGTTCAAATGTAACATCATTAGCAATTTATATTAGACATCTCATGTTCTTTTGCTCCTTGTGTATGCATTTTGTAAGGGAAGAATGTGAATCGGGACAATGGGTTGACCATTGGTCTTGTAGACCTTTGTAACCTCTTGATTCATATGAACTTCCTAGAGCACTACAATTGAATCAAATTGAAGTATTAGTGGATTTTGACCACATATCTAACTTAGTTGAGCCAAGTAATTAGTCAATTTAATACTTTTTTAAACATGCACTCTCCATTATTTTTGGTATTAACATATCCTTATATTAAACATAGGTCATGTATATGTAGTTAATACATATGAGAATAATGAAGAAGGTACATATTACTTTTTGTGTCGTTGTATTAAGGCTAAAAGAAATTGACAACTATAATCAATGATGGTGAGGGTATCATGTACCCAATAGGATATGTTGTTATTATAGGCACTTGGCTTAGAATGTACAATTATTGTGTCTAGTTTCATTAACACCAAGCTAAAAGTTATTTTATGAAACTACATGTATTAATATTGGCATTAACTTATATTTTTTCTCAAATACAGGTACCCTATCAAGAATTCTAATGCCTAGTTGTTTGAGGATTTTGAGACACATAGACATATTCTTCATTACTCTAACCTTGTTGCAACAAATATTCATTTGAGGAAATACCATGGTAGACCTCTCAATAAGAATTTGTAGAAAGTTCGTGGATCTAATCATGATGAAATGCTTGACTCAAAAAGTATTAGAGCTAATCCATAAGGTTGTCTTGATTGATTTTGGTTCATCCCAAAAAACGATTCTACACTATCCAGTAGAATTTTTTTGAAAATTTTGTGTATATCTTATGCAAAATATTGTAACTCCACTATCATGTGCATATTTGGATACCAAATTTTGTATATAGAAACTTAGAATAAATGTAACATGTGCATATTCAAATGCCAAATTTTCTATAAAAAAAGTTATAACAATATAACATGTGCATATTCAGATGCCAAATTTTGCATAAAAAGTTGTAAAAGTGGAACATGTGCATATTCAGATGCCAAATTTTTCATAAAAAGGTTGTAAAAGTGGAACATGTGCATATTCATATTGCAAATTTTGTATAGAAAAGTTGTAAAAATGTTCATGTTGATAAAATGGTGTTCCTTAATAAAAGTAACAATTAATTGTGTACAAATGAATGAAATCAACAAAGATATAATTAATAAACAAAGAACAATTATCTTTTGAATTAAAATCTCATAAACCAACTTGTGTGTGTGTGTACTAAAAAAAATTTGAAAAAAAAAGATATAAAATTTTCCATGGCAATCTAATAGTTGTAGGTTCCAGCTTCATCACAAGTTTTAGTTATATCATGGGTTAAGTAACCACACTAAATGTTAACTATCACAACTTGTCAATATGCCACCACCACTAGATTTGGAGGGCATAGAAATGTAGCCAACATTATCCTATGCAGTACATTTAATTTCATATGTTGCAATCATTTTGTCACTTGTATATGAGCTTGTTTCCATTGTAACAAATGTTTGTATAAATATTTGGGCTTAAGTATATAGTTATGACTCTACATGTTAATGGGGTATGTAATTGTTGGAAATGGAAAGGAGTAACTAAAAGGGGAGGGGTAAATCAGTTACTACAAAAATAAATCCAAAAGTCCCTTTAAGATTTCAACACAATATAAAACCGATAGCTTGTTGTAACTCAGTTAACACTAAATATTCTGATGTAGCTCAGTTAACACTAAATATATTATTGTCACTTGGTTAGTACTGAACATGTAGATCTTAAGATATTTAAATGTGATTGACCTTACTTAATTTAGCTGTAGAAATATAAAGAAAATAACATGAACACAAGAGACACCAAGATTTAACATGGAAACCCAAATTGGGAAAATCACCAAATGCAATTAGTTGTTGTTTTCCACTCTTCTAAAGTGAGCCCTGTTAGGAGCCAACCCAGTTAAAGGTTACAAAACACACTATTAGGTGTGACCCTATTAAAGGATTTAATTCACCCTATTAGGAGTGGCCTTGTTAGAGGTCTTTAGACACTTCAATCTAGAAATGCCACCTTTTTAGAGGATTTGGAAAATAACCGTTAGGCTAACTCTATTAGGAGATTTGATTCACTGCTACAATTATTAGAGAGTAACAATGACTTGACTTGGTTGCTGATGCAACTATCTTTACTGATTTTAGATCTCTATTCTAGCTTGAATACTTGATCCTCTTTGATCAGAATGTTCTTTGTGGCTCGGTCAACTCGGATACTCTAATATCCTTTTAATTCACTTTCTTAATTTATCTTCTGGAATTCCATTCTTCTCCAATTCAATCTCAACTTGACTTTATACTTATATGAATAAACTTATCAAGTCAGCTTGAATATACTTTAATCAAACAATTTTCATCCCTTCGGTTGGCTAGCATTAATCAATAAATCAATCAAACTTAATATGTTGTCAGTTGGCTAAAATCGAATTGAGTACTCGGTCAACTTAGAGAAACTCTTTGTTAACTGACCCAACTTAGTCAATATTGATTCTAAACTAACTTTCCTTTGGTAACTAACTCAGTCAAACAAGATCCATGCCAACTTTCCTTTGGTAATTGAGTGAACTCAATTAACATAAGATATGCCTTCAATACCTGAGTGATCTTGGTAAGAACTAACTATGAACTTAGTTATAATTGGAATGGTTGGCATACACAGGAAACTATCTTCAACACCCAAGTGAGCTCGATAATCACTAGTTTGCTTGGTAAGGCTTGACATTTTGTATAACATCAAAGATACCATATAATTGCATAATTGTTTTCAACAATTTCCCTCTTTGACATTGATGGCAATACAACATTTCATAGTACAATGAAATTTTAGAGCAAAACAGAAGTAAGGATAATATCCTTAGTTTCATTATGATTATCATCCATGAGAACTCCCTTTTTTGGATACACTCATTTAATTGTATGTTGTCTTTGATGTTACACAAATGTCATGTATATACTGAAAAATTAGTGTATGTCAGGCTCACTCAAGATTCAAAGAAAGTTGCAGTGTATGACGAGCACCTCAATGTTAACCAAGTTCAGAGCAAGTGTTAACTGAGCTCACTCAGCTACCAAGGGGAGTTTGCAGAAAAACAATATGTATCAAGTTCACTTGACAACCAAAGAAAGTTGGCATGGAACCGGTGTTAACCGAGCTCACTTGGTTACCAAAGGAAGTCTAAAGAAATATCATTTATGAGTTAGTGTTGATCGAGTTGGGTAAGCTAATGAAGGATTTTCCTGTATCAATTTTGTTGGCTAGTTCTAGTAGACTCATGAAATTTTATTCAAGCCAACTTGATAAGGTAAATCATATAAGGTTAAGTTGAGGATTGAATTATGGATGAGAAGAAGCATGTGATTGAAAAGATAAATCAAGGAAGCAAATTGGGAGTTGACCGAGATGCAAAGAACATTTTAATCAAGAAGGATCAAGTATTCAAGCCATAATAGAGATTTGAAATCAACAAATACATTTTGCATCAACAATGAGGTCATATCATTGTTATTCTCTAATAATTGTAGTAGTGAATCAAATCTCCTAACAGAGTTAGCTTAATAGTTATTTGCCAAATCCTCTAACAAGCTGACATTTCTAAATTTAAGCATCTAAAGACCTCTAACAAGGTCACTCATAATAGGGTGAACTAAATCCTTTAACAAAGTCACACCTAGTAGGTGTTTTGTAACCTTTAATAGGGTTGGTTCCTAACAGAGCTTACTTTAGAAGAGTGAAAAATGATAACTAGTTGCAATTGGTGGTTTTTCCCAAATTGGGTTGCCACGTTAAATCCTGGTGTCTCTTGTGTTCATGTTATTTTCTTTATGATTCCAAAACTAAGTTAATTAAGGTTAATCACACTTAATAACATAAGATCTACATGTTCAGTGTTAAAGTAACAATCTATATATTTAATGGTAATCAAGTGTTTACCAAGTTATTGTGTTAACCGAGTATTTCAATGCTAACCGAGTTACAACAATATTTCAGTTTCAACAAAGTTTGATTTTTATTTTGTATTGACATCTAATGGGATATGGGATTTGTTTTTGTGGTAATTGATTCACCCCTCCCCTCTGTTGAGCTATCGTTATGCATGATGCCAAACGACAATAATTCTTTCAAACTCCTCTCTTGAAAAGTCAATCTTGTGAATCAACTCCAAGGTTTTGGGTGATCTTGCAACCTACTAGAATCCATTCAGTTGAAGATAAATGTTTTTGTTCATGAGGAGGCCTTTGCTGGTTCAAATTATCTCGGATAAGATGTAGAATCTACTCACTCCTTCAAAATAAATACGCAAAAGAACTATGTTTTTGTATTCTTTTCTATTTTATATGAATGCAATCTAATAATGCAGCTAGTATGAATTCCTATTTTAACAAGGGTTTAGTAAAGAAAATAACAAGAACTTTAAAGAAAATAATGTGAAAGTAAAATCCTAATGGACATAAGCTATGAAAACAACACGTCTTCGAATTAAGCTTTTGAAGAAATCGGTAGGTAACCAATGAAAGTAGGAGCAACGCCTCCTTGATTCCACTAATGCAATCATCAATGGGAAATGTAGTAACCATATGATGTTTCACTCTTCATCAAATCACAAGGCCATGAAAGTGCACTCATGCGAGACAAAAGGTTATGCACGAACAATTTGTTGATTTCTTCTCGAGCTAGATACGTCAGCAAAATTCGTAAAATTGTAACAAACACTAGAATTAAAAGATCGCACAAATAGAAATAACGTAATAGACTTTTGACTCAATCAAAATTCCATGAACATAAATTCACAAAAATATGACACATTTAGGCAAGAATCATTGTTGGTCTCAAATTCATTTTGACAATTGAGTGTCAACACACTTAAGAAATTTCTAAGTTGATGCCGAGTATAATATAGATGTCGAGCTATAGTATGTGTCGAGCTAGAAATTCAATAGGTGCCGAGTTATTCATGTGATGAGTAAGTTTCAAGTGTCAAGTGACAATTGATGTCGAGCTAGTATATGTGTTGAGTGAGCAAGACAAAATTCCTATATGTGTTGAGCATCAACAATCAATAAGTGTCAAGTAACACAGAATCAACATAAGAGTTTGTGACCTCACAAAATTAGATGTAAACCATTTTTTGATATTACCCAAGATGAATCTCGAAGGATCTTAAAGATAAGATTGAATCTTTTTAATTCCCTATGAAATCAACATGCAACCAATCAGAAAAATGGAAGGAATTGAATAGGAAAGATGGATGAATCTCAATCGTAGATTCATACCTAACCCTAAGTCATGGAACTTTTTAAAGGAGATCAAGACCCCATAATTCAGAGCGAGAGAGTGCATGGATGCTACGGGAATGCAGGGAGAGAATGCTAGCGAAGTCTAAAGGGGTGTGAAGACTTAGAGGAAGAACAACATTGGAGAATCAAGTTGATTAGAAAAGAGCATTAACATTAAGAACAGTGTTATATTAGATCAAAAGGATCAGATTAGATTGGACAGAACAAGGATCCGAGATCAACAATTGAAGATTTTAAGTTGTTAGGTCAACACATTCTATTATACTTTCTAGCTATTGTATTAGGAGAATGAAAACCCTATAAAGAGAGGTTGGTTTAATAGCCATGTTGTAAATCCTTTAATAGGGTGAAATTCTAAGTGAATGTTTGTAAATCCTTTAGATAGGTCACTTTTAACAGAGTGTAGAGCCTTTAACAGGGTAGGCCTTTCACAGGGCAGACCATTAATGATGGTCAAACTTTGTAACCTTGACAAGTTACATATTGCTACAATGATAAGTTGTGGGTATCATCTCCACCCCAGTTTTACCTTCTAATTTTGGAGGGTTTCTGGGTGATCAAATCTTGTGTTATCTATTTACATGCATGTCTTTACTTTCATATAAATTAGATGTGTTACATGCATATGATTGATTTCAGTTAAAAGTTTTAGAGGTTAAAGTTTGTTACTTCTGATTCACACCCCCCCCCCCAGGAGTAAATCTTCCCACTTGTAAATTTCAACAATTGGTATCAGAGCTTGAGTTCTCACAAGGAGAAGCCTTACAACTTGGAGAAAAAGGTCTAGAAATGGAAGTCTACAAACTTGGGAAGATCATATAAAACCAGGAGATTGAGATACAACTCATTCTACATTCTCTGGAAGAAGCTAGGGAAGAATTGAGGAGATCCTTAAAGAGAAGAAGAGAAATTGCCATAGCTGAGAATGATACACAGTACAAGGAGATTGACACCTCTAAAGTGTTCACAAATGGAGATTCCAAGGAGTTTGATGCAAAAATTGTAGACCTAATGGAGAAGAATAGAGTTCAAGCAAAAGAAATCAGAACTCTGAAGATTGAACAAGAATCTCAAGCCATGATGCTTTGTGTAGTGACTGAACAGAAACAAAGAGCCATTGAAGATAAGACTATGATAGAAGATGACAAGAGAAACCTTGCTAACATATTGGAGGAAAAGTCAATTGAGCTTTCAAGAATTTCCAACATCTAGTTAAACCCCTAAGCCAGATGATGAATGCACATCATGAGCTGAATGTCAAGGACATTTAGATATCCACACTAAAAATACGAAATGAACAACTACAAAATAACTTGAGAAGATGGAAGGAAATTGCAAAGATTTTCAACAAACCTAGTGAAGCCATCAAGTACTTTGAATAGCTACTGAAATCACCAAGACCCATTAATGACACTTCAGGACTAGGATACACTAGCACTGAAGAAGGCGAGTCATCAAAGACTGCAGAAGAAAGAAGTGACAAAGGTAAGAATACAAAACCCACTTGTCATTTTTTTGGTAAAAAGGGACATACCTCTAATGTGTGCAGGAGCAAGAATGCCAACCAGCATGACAAACCTAAAAATATGGGTCACTATCACAAGTGTAAAAAGAAAGGTCATCAGGCACATGACTGCAGGACTAGAACCATCAAGACACCAAGATTTGAAGGCCACTACTACAATTGCAAGAAGTATGGACATAGATCTTTTGAGTGCAGATCAAAGTTTATGTGGACACCTAACCAACTAGCAAGGTCAAATAATCATGGACATCATTAATTGGGACTACAACACTAGGCATAGTTGTCACTACTATCAAGAGTATGGACACATCCCTGAAAATTGCATAAGAACACATTTTAGAGGAAGCTACAACAGATGGTTGAGCCAAACTACATGCTTTAGTTGTTTGAAGACTGGTCACATCAGCAAGAACTACCCAACAAGGTCAAAAGCACCCAACTCTGAGTTCAACAAAGGAAAAGGAAAAGTAGATGTTGAACACATCAGAGGAGAAATGAATAAAACATGGAAGAAGAAAGATGGAGGCAACACATCCAATGAAGAGGTCACTTCACCCAATAGGTCAAGTGGTCACACTTCATCCAACTAAACAAAAGAATGTATGTGGAACTGACATACAAAGCTTTATCATCCATCAGTTTCAAGATGAGTAAGTACTGAAAAGGATAGATCAACATGAATAGAGATGCAAAGTTAAAATTTCAACATTCTCACAAGTATTGCCAAGTAAGAAAAGTTATCCTCACATACCGAGTTGTCTATCAAAGTTAGTAGTGGATGTCGAGTGAAGGGAAATTTGTATTGAAGTCAAGTAAGGGAAACTCCAATGTATGATGAGTGATTGGAAAGACAATAGAAGCCGAGTAAAGCAGAAATACTTAAGGAGCTGAGTGGACAGTTGTAAACACACTAAGCATTAAATGCTATGAAACAAGGGTATATGATCACATTTTGAGTCATTTTTCACCATCGCGAGCAAAAAGTAAAGATGAAGAAAAGTGTAGAATGATTTCCAAGTAGAGAGTCAAGCATTTGAGTAGATTTCAACATAGTTTCTTTGAATTCAAGGTATTTTACTTGTGTTGAGCTATGCAGTTTTGAAATTTCTTCATGTTTAACCTCTAGTTTGAAGAAATGGCCGCTAGCTCTATAAAACCTCAGGATAAAGAGCCATTTGAAGTCCAATTAGTGAGTAATGAAGTCAAGCAACCCGATTTCAGACCTATCCCTAAAGTTGCATACAAGAATGACCCAACTAGAGCCCTATCTATAATTCCTCCTAAGGTTGTAATGGTTCAAGATGTTAGGAGATGCTATAACTATAAAATAGGTGCTATTCGAGACATGGAAATCAGGGAGGCATACAATAAATTTTATGAAAATGGAGTCTTGAAAGAAGAATTCCAAATCATTGAAAAGAAGGGCTTAACCCATGCCCTAGATTTTCCTACTGTGTTCAAGACTGAATGGATCAGAATTGTGTTGAGTAGGATGCATGATGGTAGTTTGTGGTTAGAAGATGGGTCGATTAAAATATCAAAAAGGATTATACATAGGGTAACAGGGTATCCAACCCTAGAATGGCCTAAAACCCTAAGGAGTGACTCCAAAGAAGCTATTGAGAAGAATACTGGAGCTAAGTGGGACAAGAGAGGCATGACCATTAACACCATTAAGTATCCTCTTGTTGATTTTTTTGTTAGAGTCATATCCCACAAATTCTACCAATCTAGAAGACTCAACAGTGTTCCCTGTATTGTAGTAGATGTTGGTTATATACTTATTAAAAAGGATCATAGTTATGATCTAGCGAATTGCAACTGCAACAGATCAATGATAATTTGGGAGCTACAAGAAGAACTAAGGGAGCACAATGAAAGTTTGGAGCAATTTTGATATTTATATTCTTCTATGTATACAATGAATTCCCTTCTTATGGAAAGATAAGTTGGAAGACAAACAGGTCCCTAGTAACCCAAGTAAATGAATACATAGAACAAATGGGAGCCAATTTTGAAACAATCATGACCAGTTATTTTCAAGATTTCAAGAAATCAATGAAACAGAGACTTAGGATTCCAGTCTCACTTGTGGAACAACATATAAATGATATTTTTTTTCTTATTGATATTGATTACACCTACATCCAAGTAGCCATACCAAGGATAAGATGGCTTAGGCCACTTGATTATGAGATAAATATTGATGAGGCATCTGCAACAATAACAACACTACTTGCAAAAGAAGTAGATAAGAGTGCCAAACACTTTGGCACTTTTGATGTTGTTAGATCCAAGGTGGATATGAAATTTAAAATTGCTTTAACACTGAAGAAAAAGGAAAATTTGGTCAAGAAGCTTAAGGCCAAATTTGGAGAAGGGGCTGCAGAAGTAGAGGAAGAAGAAGATAATGAAGAGGAAGGTGAAGATGAAGAGAAATAGGGCCAAGAGCCATTAGCACTAACCTAAGGCATGGGTGAAGATGTTGAAGAACATGAAGTTGTAGAGGAAGAAGATGAAGCACCTAAGGCAGAGCCAAAGAAGAGGAAAGTACAAAAATAGCCTGTTGCATAGCCTAGAGACAAGAAGAAAGCTAAACCTAGCCTAGAAAAACCCACCACAAGGACAGATACAAGGACTACAACAAAGGTGGCCAGGGAACAACAAAAGAAGAAAGCCATAGAGTAGGGAGAACTAGCAGAGAAGAAGTAGAGGAGAAAATATGTGGCACCTCTAGAATCAGATGAGGAGAGGACAGAGTCTAATGATAATGGACAATTTAGAGTGGTAAGTCACACCACTAAATCTAATTTGAAAAACATTTGTGACAACATTAGGGACAATTCAGACTTGTCAGGGCTTAAAGGCATTGATTTCAATAAGTTGACAAGAGAAGAGAAAAACATGGTGGAAGAATCAATATACACCATGATGGCAAAGTTCAAGAATACTCCACTTGAACTGGATAATACTATGCCTAAGGAGCTATATTCAATTGTGGAAAATAAATGGCATTATTTCCTAAACACAGAAAAGGAAATAAGAGATTCAACACTAGCTCGTGTGATGTCTGAACTCACAAAAAGCCAAATAAGCAAGGCTAATAAGAAGCATGGGAGCAAAATTTGCACCCAAATATAGAGCCTTCAACATATTGCAGAATAAAATTGAAGATTTTGTGAAGAAGTCCACTCTAATGTGGAAAGTAATTAATGGGCTCACAATTGTAAAGGAAGGACAAGAAGATCCCTTTGAGGGAAGAAATGATAATGAGGAAGACGAAAATGATAAGGAGGAAGAAGGAGATAAGGAAGATGTTACAGTGGAGAAAGACATAGAAAAGGTTGACATGGTAACTGTTGAGGAGCAACAACAAGACCATAGTGTGCAAGACACACGATTGCCACCACCTAGTCCTCCACATGTAACACCCACACTTGTAGATTTAATAATTGTAAAGGATGTTCCTGACACTACTGGTTAGAACATAAACCCACTGACTGCAAAGGATCTTAGAAAGATCCTTCACTAGACCACACTACAATCACAACTATGTACTAACCCAGTCTTGGTGAGTGTGGAAGAACTACAAAAAGTAGTAGTTGATATTACAAAGGAGAAGGTGAATCCATAAGAATAACCTTCACATACTCCAATAGCTACAAGTGGACAACCACAAGAGCAAGCAACACAAGATGCATTTGCTAGGGTTGACACCATAGTCATAGTGACTTCAACTACTGAGGAGCAAGCAAAGGAGCAAATAGGATAGAAGGATATCTCTGTTCCTACAGCACAAAGTCAAGGTGCACTCCCTCAGATCACTATAATTGATCAAAGCATAACTAAAGAGGACAAGGAAGACAACCCTAAGGAAAAGGAACAAGAGGCAATTCAAACATTGATAAATTTGCCTACTATAGGGACTCCCACTGGAACAACACAACAACTGAGTACCAGTGCAAATATCAACACTAGGCTCAAGCTCTACCAAGGTAGCAAGGGTACTTCACTATGGAGACCCTGCACTTGATGAGGAGATAGTCATTTCAAGCTATGACTATAAAACTATGAATATTGATCAGATTAATGAGGTGCAAGAGGCACTATAAAAGAAGAAGAAACAAGAGATACTTAGGAATGAGTATAAGCAAAGGCACGCATTGATAAAAATTAAGGACATATTTCTAGATGCATTTAGCTTGCAAGTACCTGATGAGACAAAGCCCATAATGGAGCAATTATCCAACATAGTGGACCAAGTACAGAATGAAGACCTAGACACCAATGCCAAATTGCTTGAATGGTCTGTGTTGTCACTTAGGTTTGCACCCTTGTCCAAAGCCTATGCATGAGGACAACCTAGTGAAACATGGAAACAACCTCCAAGCTGTGGGACTTGAACTATGAGGTTGAGTCTTTGGAGAAGGCCGGCTTCCTCTTACTATCAGGATGCACCTAACTACTCTTGGAGAGGAAAAGGGAGAAGGAGAGAATGAAAGCAAATCTACCTAATCTAATCTAAAGAGGTGATACACCAAAATAGAGTGTTCAAACCAAACTCTACCCATATATGCACTATTGAACCAGAATGAAACTAAGGATATACACATTCAAAATTTTTTTAATCTAATAACCACATGCAAATCAGAAGACCAAGATGAATGACACAAGGAAAGAGAGATTCACTTATATTACCATTCATAGGCCAAGGAGATACAGTGATGTAGATCATAGATATCTACGAAACACCAGTAAGAGGCAAAGAATTATTGCACTTTCATACCAATGGCTAAAAGAGATAAGACAGGAAATCATGTAGTTCAGAGGCACAAGGGAATTTACACTGAGAATCTGCAGTGCAGTAACAGAGAAAACAGAGAAAGCTCGACCACTACAAAATTCACAAAAATTGCCTTTATAGTTCAGGCATAACTGAGATTTTCCCTCCAAAACTATCCTGCAACCACCGCCATCAAGGCTCTGCCAAGAACAATCATGGCGATATGAAGAAATCTGATCTAAGTATAGCTTTAGGTACCATGAAATCTGACTGTTAACTAAAATAGGGCCTTGAGAAGATAAAGGTGGTGCCATTGATTGTCCTGATCAGGTAGATGGATCAACTGGGGGCGGTGGAGTGCTTTTTTGCATTCAAAATTCATTCTAGAGTTGGTGGCATTGATCACAAAGATCAAATCGCATAAAAAATCTCAACTCTCTTCATCCCTGAGCACTTGAATCAGCAGGGTCAGCAAGTCAACTAAACTCTGCATCCAAAATGGGCTACGTAGGCCAATGAATCTTTTTATCTTGCCACCTCACAAGAATCCTACGTGGTTGACCATCTCTTTTCATTGCTAACCACATCATCCTCAAAATCCAACTGCGATGATCACATTAACTGCCAACGCATCTAACCATTACTGCCTCCACCGGACCCACTGGGACACGTGTCATCGAGGTGCTATGTTGCTATGCGTATCCTCCATGCAACTTCTCATAGCAAGATAGCACCCATCGTGGATCCAGACTGATCTGACGATCATGAAGACTCGTCGTATTACTATGCTATCTCCCTAAAACTTATGGGCCCACAAAACACTTGGCAACCACCTGGCATCCTCATTTTGGTGAGACTTGGCCCTACTAATCCATGTGGCACAATGGCGCTATGTTGCTATGGGTAATATCCTCATAGCTTTCCATAGCGAGATAGTGCCTATCGTCGATTTCCTTATATCTACGGTGAGCAACAAAATTGTACAACTGCACACTGAGTTGGCTAAAAGGACCAATGAAATATCATCACCGTATTGTGACCCACCTGACAACTGCCACCGAGGACGAGCCATAATATCACTTTGGAGAAGGGAGGGCCCATTACGTCATCTGTGCCATGCATAGTCGAGGCGTTATGTCGCTATGGATAATATCCTCGTAGCTTTCCATAGCGAGATAGCGCCCACCGTTGATCTTTCGAGACCTGGTGATTATGCAAGATGGATTCGACCTATCAGTATACCAATGAATAGAAACTGGCCACGTGCCAACCTGTCTGACAAATCCTCGTTTGTGGTCTGCCAAGTGAAGCAGGACCCACATTCTACATAGTTATACTTTAGCCAATGAAAAAATTGACCAACTGCCAACGTGTCTAACAAATTCCATTACTGATATCCGACGGGGCATACTTGGGACCCACCTACCTTTTGATGTCGCCACAGTATCACTTTCCATCTGGGCGCTATGTCGCTAACGGCGAGGTACACAAATTTTTTGATAGCGCCATAGCACCCACCATGGATCTAGCAAAACTTGGCGTTGGAGAAACAACAAGGAAAAGGAGGACCCACCTACCACATGGCAAAAAGGCGCTATGTTGCTATGGTAAAATAACGTGCAACTTCCCATAGCGAGATGGCGTCGACCGTGGATATTTTGAGATCCAACGATGGGGACTTGCAGGCCCGCATAAAACTAAGAAATAAGGAATATCATAAGGTTCGACCATTTAATTTTTTTGATATTCTTGGGATGTTTAAAATAACATTAAACCGGGAAGTGACCGTTGGGCGGGCAAGTATTTAAAATTCAAAAATTTGGTAGGGGGCAAATATGTAACAGTCTGAAAAGAAATTCTAGATGAAGGTAAATGAGAAAATATTTGGTGAGATAGCACTTTCTCAAGTAGAGCTAGCAAAGAAGATAGAGAAGGTAAAAGCAGTACTTGAGAATATATTCTCACTGTACTCCAAACTATGTGATTCCCAATACTTCACACAAGAGACCAGCCAAAGGATATTGAGCTTGGAGAGGAGAGGAATCTTAAAGTATCTAGCATGCAACTACCAAAAGATCTAGCTCAAAGTGAGAAGCATTTTGCTACAACGCTTCACACACAAAAGGAATTAGTTGTACTCACAGCAAACGAGGCAAACACCAAGGCCAAACTAATACAAATTTAGTCTACTATAACCCCTCACATGAAATTTTTGCACAAAGAACTGGCCTATGCAGAGAATGTCTTGAAGAAATATCCCAATCTTTCTACATTGGAAGGCCTAGTATACCTTGCAACAGAGACAACCATCCAGCTTAAAGCACTAGAAATTTTATTAGACAATTGGGATGTTGCTCTGAAGATCATTATGGAGGTAAACAAATCCTTTTTGGCTAAGTATTCCATTAATGCACATAACCCTTTGACATAAGTTTCAAAAAGGAGGAGATAATACATTTTGAGGGAGATAATAAATTAGGGGAGATAATAAAATTTTGAGTTTTGAGAAGAAGATAAAAACTGCAAGGGAAGAAGTGAAAAAGAGGGAGCAAAAATAGGGTAGACAAGGGAAAGAATGACAAGGTAGAGATAAAGAGTATCACAATAATAAGCATAAGACAAATCTAGCATAAGAAGTTTTGAGTTTTGGATACAAAAATGACACATTAGCTCAGGGGGAGTTACAAGTTTTGAGGTATATAGTTTTCTACAAAATTTTGAACAAGTTTTTGAAATTTTGTACATATGTCGAACAAGATGAATATTATACTCATAAAGTTCAGATTCATAATGATTAGTTAAGTAATTTGGACACTCATGTCAAAGGGGGAGATTGTTGGTCTCAGATTGGTTTGACAATTGAGTTTCAACACACTTAAGAAATTTCTAAGTTGATGCCCAATATAATATAGATGTCGAGCTATAGTATGTGCCAAGCCAAAAATTCAACAGGTGCCGAGTTATTCCAGTGCCAAGAAAGTTTCAAGTGCTGAGTGATAATTGATGTCAAGCAAGTATATGTGTTGAGCAAACTATAGGAGACGAGCAAGATATAATTCCTATATGTGTCGAGCATCAACAATTAGTAAGTGTTGAGTAACACATAATCAACATAAGAGTTTGTGACCTCACAAACTCAGATGTAAACCATTTTTGAGCTGACTCAAGATGAATCTTGAAGGATCTTAAAGATAAGATTGAATCTTTTTAATTCCCCATGAAATCAACATGCAACCAATCAGAAAAATGGAAGGATTTGAGCGGGAAAGATGGAAGAATCTCAATTGTAGATTCATACCTAACCCTAAGTCATGAAACCTTTTTAAGTAGGTTGAGACTCCATAATTCAGAGCGAGAGAGTGTATGGATAGTACAAGAATGCAAGGAGAGAATGCTAGCAAAGTCTAAAGGGGTGTGAAGACTTAGAGGAAGAACAACATTGGAGAATCAAGTTGATTAGAACATAGCATTAGCATTACGAACAATGTTATATCAAATCAAAAGGATCAGATCAGATTGGACAGAACAAAGATTTGAGATTAGCAATTGAAGATTGTAAGTTGTCAGGTCAACACATTCTACTATACTTTCTAGCCATTGTATTAGAAGAATGAAAATCCTATGAAGATAGGTTGGTTTAATAGCCATGTTGTAAATCCTTTAACAGAGTGACATTCCAAGTGAATGTTTGTAAATCTTTTAGATAGGTCACTTTTCATAGGGTGTAGAGCCTTTAACAGGGTAGTCCTTTCATAAGGCAGACCATTGATGACGGTGAAACTTTGTAACCTTGACAAGTTACATATTGCTGCAATGATAAGTTGTGGGTGTCATCCCCACCCCAATTTTACCTTCTAATTTTTGGAGGGTTTCTGGGTGATCAAATCTTGTGTTATCTATTTTCATGCATGTGTTTACTTTCATATAAATTATATGTGTTACATGTATATGATTGATTTCAGTTAAAAGTTTTAAAGGTTAAAGTTTGTTACTTATGATTCATCCCCCCCTTAGAAGTAAATCTTCCCACTTGTAAATTTCAACAATCACTACACTCCAAATGCGAGCACCAAAAGCATAATATTATTGCAAAATAATGGCAGCCCTGATTACATATTACATTCCCATATTTATACGAAATCATCTCTTCAATTTGTGTTGAGAGTGAGAGATATCTTCATGCAATCATTGTTGGAGTTGAGAAAAGCCAACTTCGAAGACGCCCAAGATCACCTGCATGCGAGAACCTGTCAAAGAGAAGCCAAGGAGAGGAAGAGCATGGAGCAAGGGAAAAACCCTAAATGGACATGAGAGACAATATGTGAAAACACAAGAAAAAAATGTATTTACAATATGAACAATGCCTTATGATATGAAAATACAATGAGAGAGAGGTCGCTTATAAAGACCTCATGAAAGCTTGTAGAACAAGCTGGAAGGTGGTAGAAGATAAGGATGACAACTCAGCACATATCCACAAAAGGTGGAACATGCTAGAAGGGAACAAACTCCCATGTTGTCAACAACTAACCACTACATGCATTAAATACAAAATATTAAATAAATGCATTTATCTAAGTAAGCTTAAGTAATAGAATAAATAATTAATTATTTACTCTAACACCCCCCCTTAAGTACAACTTAGGGAAATGCTTTAAGCTCACAAAACTAAGATGAATGCAAAATGGGTCCCAGCAACAAGGCCATGTTAGGTACCCAAGTACAATGCAAAAAAAATGCAACCTCTGAAAGTGGGAAAAGAGAGAAAACCACGTGGAAAAAACCCTCCCCCAAAAAGAGGTAAGAACCTAGTGAAGAATAGAAGAAGTCTCCAACTAGGGAAATTGTCCCCTAAAACAGGAACAAGGAGTGATCATGAAGAAGCATCACTGAAGCATGAAGAAGCCGCAAATCTACCAAACTCTTGATATGAAGAACTTCCATGGAGAAAGAAGGCACAAACCGAGCATGTCTATATGGTAGATGATCCATCTCATCGAAATGCATAGGTAGCCAACCACTGCAATCGCCTTATATATAGGATCAACCACTGAATACATAGTTCACACTATCAAACCATCGAACCACAGATGCATTAGAAAAACAACATAACCCCCCCTTAATGCAGACGGGGTGTGATGATAGGCAAATGAGAAGGTGAGCCAAATCTCCTGCAGACGAACCAAGAACGACGAGAGAGGGAAAGAGGTACAGACACCTATAAAGACACGGTCAAACTGACTCTACATGGGGCTAATGTCATGGAAGGGACACTCACTTGAAAAAGGGAGAAGGCTTAAAGCAGCAAACAATAATCCCCCCCATGGTGCTTTATAAAAAATAGTGCATGTACAACTGACTCAAAACAACGTTCATGATCCTCAGAATGCAAAAGTGACACTTTATCTCAGTGCAATACAAAAAAGTGCTTCAAAATGATAGCTACAATGATTAGAACTAAAAAAGAGTTGTAAAAAAGGAAAGTACAGTCGAAAAAAAGAGGAATCATGCCAAGAAAACGATCCTCGGGCCTAAAACACTCAAAATATCCACCATATAGCTAAAATGCCAAAACTATGATAGAAAGAGTAGAGGCAAAAAAATAAGAAAAAGGACTACATTTCTGAAAAGGTGACAGAACCAGCTTTCCAAAAATATAAAGTTTTCAAAAAATGGGCATGGGATGCAAAAGATATGCAAGCCGGAGTCAAACATACAACTTCAGACTTCAACAAAAAAAAGGCAATAAAAAAGTATCAAAACTTAAAAATACCTACACCAAAATCTCCATCTCAGAACCAGCTTTTCGGCGCTTCTTTCGGATCAGAAAAATACCTCTGTATGCAAAAGTTATGGCCAAAAAACCACAACTAGGTCCAAAACAAAATCAGGAGAGGTGCATGCAAGGATTGATGATGCAAGGATGATGTCATGCTGATGTCAACAGAACAGCGCCATTAAATTTGGTGGCTAAACTACCATCACAGCAAAAAAAGTGCCACGTGGCAAAATCCGACGTGGCAGGGGTAACGTGGCGGGTCCATGTGGTAGTGTGCCACGTGGCGCCTAGGCCACATGTCACCCCCATGCTGTGCTAAGTGGCGTTGTCTGTGCAGAAAAATGCTGATTGGGTGGCGGCAGAGCGGAGACCGACGAAGGCTGTGGGAAAAGTAGAACCACCGAGCGGAGGAGCCGAGAAGGAGCACAGCACCGGCGTGGCCAGCCGACAGAGTTGGAGACAGGGAAGGCGCCGCCAGAGGAGGCGCTTAGGTGGAGCCGCCGGGACTGGGGAGGTGGAGGTGGAGCGTAGGCGGCCGCCGGGTGGCGCAGTGGTGGCCTTTTGGCGGTGCGCTCTGCAAATTTTTTTAAAATTTTTTTTACATGTTGAATCGTCCGTACATTTGTACGGAAGTGCCTGCAACCAAAAATTTTGCCTTCCGGAGCTCTGTCTCCAAAATCAACAAGTTTTATATGAATCCTGACTACAAATGGCCTTTCGGATTCAATGGTGATGTCCGTTTGGGTCCAATGTGCTCCAAAAAAATGCTGATCCCCTGATTTGAAGAAAAAATGCACAAACAAACTAGGGTTTGTGACTTCAAATCACGGCTTCAAAATTTCTTCAACGAAGCTGCAGCAGGAAGGCTTTGATACCATGTTGGAGTTGAGGAAAGCCAACTCCGAAGATGTCCAAGATCACCTGCATGTGAGAACCTATCAAAGAGAAGCCAAGGAGAGAAAGAGCATGGAGCAAGGGAAAAACCCTAAACGGACATGAGAGACAATATGTGCAAACACAAGAAAAAAATGTATTTACAATATGCACAATGTCTTATGATATGGAAATACAATGAGAGAGAGGTCACTTATAAAGACCTCATGGAAGCTTGTAGAACAAGCTCGAAGGTGGTAGAAGATAAGGATGACAACTCAGCACATATCCACAAAAGGTGAAACATGCTAGAAGGGAACAAACTCTCGTGTTGTCAACAACTAACCACTACATGCATTAAATACAAAATATTAAATAAATGCATTTACCTAAGTAAACTTAAGTAATAGAATAAATAATTAATAATTAATTAATTATTTACTCTAACAATCATGTGCTTTTAATTTAATAAAAAAAACTAATTATGCACATACTAACAATCTAACTGGTGCTTAGTAGGACTCCATCCATTTTTATATTTATTAATAGGATGCATGAGCCTTTACATGTCATAAAACAAAGAAATTATGAGAAAATAAGAAGAATAAAGCCTTCAGTCAATGTGGAAGTGTCAAAAATAGAAGCTAATCCTTCACTGGGCGTTTGTCAGAGTTAAATTGCTATCAAAATGCATTTCTGATGCATGGAAAGCTCTAATTTTGGAACTAGCAATTAACTGTCGACGCACCTCTAGAAAAGCGCACCTTGGAAGAAGCACATTAGTGCACCTATGCACCTCTAACTTCTTCAAAATTCTTCCAACACTTTGTAACCAAAAAGTGCACCAGAGCACCTCGAAGGTCCAAAATTGCAAAATTTTACTGAGTGTCAAAAATGAAATTCCAGCTTCTGGGTTTTGTCTGCCTTTATACTAGAGCTATGTCTGGATGTTTGCCCTTGAATTTCTCAATAATCTCAATTATTTTTGTCATATCTGATAAATCTAAAGCATTATACTTTTCCTTGACCTTCTGCCTGTAGTTGTCTACCTCGATACGGGTCTCAATGAAATCCCCAAGTTTAGTATCCAACTCTAGCAAGACTTATTTTGTCTAGAATGCTTGTTGGATATCTTCATCACTAGAAACCTCATCAAAAATCTTTCTAAATTTCTGCACTACTACCTCAATTGGTATCAATTTTTCCTGTGCATCATCTTCACAAATGTCAAGACATGCATCACTGTAATGTTTCTCTGCTTCCAAAATCTGCTCTCAGGCTTGGTCCTTGAGCTAGTGGATCTTTGCTTGCAATGAATCCATTACTTTATTGATATCCACTATCTTTTCTATCCAATCATCAATTAAATCTAGTTCCTCTGTAGTATATACATCCATGCTCATTCTATATCCCTAGCCTTTTATCGCTTGTAATACTTATAAATCCTTTCCACATGCATGTGCCTCATCCATAATACTAAAATCTTGTTTCAAAATTGCTACCATTTTATCCACATTTTCCTACATAGAATGAAGCAGCTTCAAATTTCCTTGGATGATCAAAATGCCTTTCTCCTCAAAACTTTCTCACCATTGCTAATAGGCATTCAAAAATGAATCTAATTGTACAACCCCCTTATCTCTTCTTTCATGTGCAGCATTCAAAGTCTCCTCGAGGTGTTTAGGATCCAAGGGACCAAAAACTTTGGCTAGATATCCATTTAGGATTTCATTTTGCCTTCGAAGTGTTATTAATTCTACCCCTTCCTATTCCAAACTTATGAATACCTCCTTCATCCCCATTGTGACCATTAACTTGGTTCTATCCAATGTAGAATTTCCAAGCATAACCTCTTTAATTTGGTAATCTTGTGAATCCAAATCTTCTATTTTTGAATCAGGAGGTGGGATAGCCACTTGTGCAAATAAATCATGATTCCAGTCACTGTTGATGAAATTTAATGCCCTTACATCTTTTAATGAGGACAAAGGTTTCGTTAGAACCTCAATTAGTTCTATCATATCTTCCTCATCAACATTAAATTGTTGCTTCTTATTTCTTATCATTTCTCTCTGCAACCATCTTGGCATCCATTCTGTTGAAGGTCTACCTCTCAAGGATGAAGGAGTTTGCTCTGCTACCCCTTTTCCCTTATCGCACCTTTCCGGGGTTTTCTCCCTCTGCAAAGGTTCTTCTTCTATAGTCTCTATTTTAGTGGAGCCCACAGTTCTTACCTCTGTGTCCTGGGAGGCTTGCTGAGGATATTTGACCATTTGTCCTTCTCCAGACACTTTATCAATTGATATGTGTTGTGGCTGCTCATCTTGTTCCTTTTGAACTTGTTCTTCCTTCGTACTTGGTGGTAGAGGAGTAGTAGAGCCTTTATCCATAACTATGAATTGCAATGGGGATGAAGGAGTTATCTCATGACCCTATGACTCTGGTGGCTTTTGAGTCCAGTCTTCCTATTGGGGTTCATTCATTGGTGTATCCCTGATCTTATCTCTCACCAATTTAGTACCTATGGGAATGAAATCAAAATCTGACATCTTAAATATATTAGTGCCCTATGCGTCCTACTCATCAATCCATTGTTGCATTTCATCCTCTGATGTGGTCATCTGTAGAGGTTCTTCTGGGACTGGTGGTAGTGTAGTAGTGGAAGTTCTTCTCCTTTCCTATTCCGTGGCTCTTGCTAGCTGAGTTCTCCTGTTCAGAGGTACATTGAACTCATCATCTTCTTCTTCCTCCTCTTTAGGAATAGGTTCCAGAATGCATGGGAAAGGAACTACCCTCCTAATCGCCCTTTGGCTTTTCTTGACTGTAGTTTTGATCTTTCTTCCTTTCTTAAGCATAGAAGGGGATGCTTGTTTTGTTTGCCAAGGTAGAGAGACCTCTTGAACCTCAACTTTTGTCTTTGTTTGGCTGGGTGCATCAACTAGTGGCAATTTTGGGCCATCCTGAACTTGTGATGCCCTAGTATCCTCGGGCCTTTGTACATCTACTTCTTGCTATGGGAGTGTCAGGATTTCACTTTCTTCTAGCCCGACTCTTTGGCAATAATTCATCTTTCTTTTCCCCTTTCCCCTTCTTTCCTAAGGTGATAGTATCCAACTGGTCTATCAAGTTGGTACACTATTTCTGGTCTTATTGGTGATTGAGCTGTAAAGGTAGGGATGGTGACTTTCTTTCCTCTACATTTGGTCGAACGGGCTTGTGCATGAAAGATTACTATCTCAGGTATTGGATCAAGTTTAAATGGTTTCTTAATCCAATCCTACATCCTTTTAATGACGTGCCTTGTCCTATGGTTAATGTTAGAATTCTCTTCCCTGTCAACCTCAGCATTCACTATGGGTCGTTCTCCAATTTTATCCGCGTTGAACAAAGGATCAAGTAGCTCCCCTGAGTCTTGTTGCAATGTCTTCAATGGAATCTTTATCTTCAGGGCCTTCTCTACCAAGTACAAAGTCATTCTATACTAATCCCTTATTTAGATATCATAGTCATTTGTAGCATTCATCCAATGATCCTCGATGGCTTCTTTGTGCTGGAATGTTTTGCCTACTAGATACTGTACTCTCTTCATATTATCAAAACATGGCCTTGGATAATTGTACTCTTCTAAGAGATATTGATCCCATTCAAATTAAAAAGATGAAATATCTTGTTTTCAAAGTACCCGAAAAGGTCCTATGGTCAGAGGCCATGTCCAACAATACTTATGTTGTTTTCTGACTCTGTCACATGCAGAAACAATTAGTCAAGAAATATCCAAGAGGAAAGTCTATCACAAGGGTACCTCAGAAGCTTCTTTGAGTTGACCGTGGTACTAGCTACCCTTAGATATGTAAATATTTTGAATTGAATGTATTATGCTCTGAGTACCATTATCTGTGCCACTGCATCATTTAATAATCTCTTCGCATAATCTCCTTCTATGAATCTAATTACAAAGAATATGAAGGAATCATTAAAAATTCTATACTCCTTGCTATATTCCAAGAGCTTCTTCTTTACCAATTGAGGGTAGACAATGTATGGCCATGCATTAGGATCTTGCATGCTTCGCGTCTTGTACAACCTTGAATAGTCTGTCACCCTTGCGGCTAACAAGTACACCAAATATGATGTCATATAGAACTTCCTTTTTTCTTTACCACCTCTAAGTATTCAAATAGATTTTAACTCAAAGTAGAGGCCCAATCAAGTGGCATCTTCACAGTCTTGATGATCTATATAAAATGTACCATAAAGATGTTCAAATGTCTTGCTGCTGGTAAATGCATAACCCTACTCAAAAGTATAATTGAGTATCCAATGCCTTCTTTCATATATTCTCTAGTCATGTCAACTTTACCAACCTTCTTTCCCACATGAGTCTTCTCTATAAGGTAAGATGATTGAATGATCTTTGAGGCTTCCTCAATATGCTCTCGACACCACCTTTCTGCTTGCTCATAGGTAAGCTTGATAAAATGATCTGCACATGGGAGGTGAAATACCTTCTCAATGTTGTCTGGTCAGAGATCAAGGACAATTTCCCTAGTTATACTCTTCACAACCCTCTCCTCAGGGACAAAGTGTTCTGCAAGTGTCATTATGAGCTCTAAAAATTGTACCGACATCAAGTGTGAAGCTGCATTCACTAGCCCTAATCGGATCAACATAGAGACCATAGAAAACCTTAGTTGTTTTGTTACGAATCTTTAGAAATTCCCCCAAATTAGTATGCCCCAAGTTTGTATCTTTAATCTCTGAGTAGTCATCTTGAAACCTTGACTTTGTCAAAATGCCTTGGAATTTGAATATCATAGGTTTTGGTGCCATTTGCTCGCCCATGGAAGCTGATGAAGATGTCATTATGTCTGCACAAAAAGACATTCATTAGTTCAGAGTTGAAGAAGAAATAAATGAATTACCCCCTAAACTTAACTCGCACAAAACCCTAAAAATTAGACGCTTCAAAAATACTAGAAAAAACCTTGTTTTACCCCTAGAATGCAAAAATTGGCGCACCTAACGTACCTGATTGGTGCACCTAGTGTGCCTATTTTTGACACAATTTGAAAGGATAGGATGCACATTTGCACACCTCATGGGGTGCGCTGATGTGCATCCTTCTATTTACTTAGGCATTTTTTCCTTTTTTTGTTTTTTCTTAAATAAAAAAAATCCTAGGTGTGCACTAGTGCACCAAGTTAGGTGTGCTAGTGTGCACCCAGCTTTGGTTTTTTATTTGTTTTCTTTAAGTCTTTAAAAAAAATTCTGTATTTTGGTGCGCACCGAATTAGGTGCGCCAGTGCACACCTCAAAATGCTCTTTTAGTGTTTTGCAAAGGGGGGAGGTGATTTTAAAAGTTTTATCAAGTTCTTATCATAGAAACATTGGTGTGCACTAGCGCACCAAGATTGGTGCATTAGTGTGCCCAAATATTTACAAAATTTGCATTCTCAAGCTATGGCACAAAGGGAAAGCATAGTGAAAAATTGCACCTCGATGTGTGCAGTGCTGTAATGTTGGAGCGTGGAGGAAACAAAATAAAGGCTTAGCGAAGGTAGAATGAAAGGTAAGGAGGGGATGGACCCCCCTATATATAGCCACAGACCTTCTCCCATGCAACTACATAGATGTGTAGGTGCACCAACTGTGCAACTGTGCATTTAAATGACAACTTCACAACATTTTGGCACATTAGCACAGCTAAGGAAGTGTGCTCGATGGACCCAAAAATACAAATTTACTTGTTCCCTTAGAAATTTGATTTCTCGACCTCTAGATTTCTCTATCAGGAACCTAGACAATAACTAGGGCACTAGGTAAGACCTAAAAATGACTTGGATCCCAATTTTAGGAGTCCAAAAGCCAAAAAATAAAGTAGGGGGTCTCCATTTCTTTTTGAAAATGGGGCGTACATAGTGTAACCACAATAAATAGCTCCAACAAAAGGAAGAAATGACAAAGGCATTTCTTCATCAGCAAATATTCTTTTGACAAGTGTCAAACACCAACTAAATCTTGAATATTCCAAGCATATTTTGAATGACTTTACATTCAAAACTTCAGGATCCAAAACCACCAAGCTCAATGTGTGCTCAGTGTATTCATTTTTCTCATTATCTCAGGATGCAGTCTATTAGAAACTTCTAACAACTTGGAAACAATCTTCCACCCCATCCAGCTCATTCATTGGGAATCTTCACAAAAGTTGTTTATCAATCATTTGTCTGACTAGATGAGAGAAAAAGTACTAAGGGCTCTTAGCGGGTTGTCACTTTTCTTTTAAATTTCTTGGTAATCCTTTGAATAATTGCTTCGTGTTAGCTCATAATGTCTCCATTTGATTCTTTTTGACGATCCAATATTTTAAGTATCAAATAGTTTATTTTGAGTACATATCCATTTATCAAATTACCCTTTGAGATCTTTTAGAATCCTTCAGTATTAACATTGCTCCTTTTCATTTTTATTTTCTTTTTTCATATATATTGTTTCCTTATGTATCCTGACTACACTTAGACTATGAAGCCAAGACATCAGTGTCATTTCTTCGATTTGATCTTTTATCGATATCCCTTGCGTTCCTCTTTTAGAACTTTTGGAAACTCTCACGCCAAACAATGATCTTAGCAGCCCCTTTGAGAAGACCCTTCTATTTGGACCAATTGGGGTTTGGATCATTCCTTGGTGTCTTCAACCTTGATTTGACAACACCTGAAACAATTGATTTTTAAGATTTGCAAGGTGCTGAGAACTTTTGGGTCTAAAATCTTGAATTCAAGACTAAAAATCCCTAGTTACTACAAGTAACATCCATTCCTTAGTTGGTATAAGACACACAATCGTCCGAATGTTTTGACAAAGAAATACCTCTTCCTAAAATTGGAACCAAAAGAGTAGTTAGTAAGATATGTCAAGATAAAAATCTTGAGTGTACCTTACCCCCTTGGATTGACACAAATTTGAAAACAAGCATGTGACTAAAAGAAAACACACAACTAGAAAGCAAACACACTTATAGAAATGAAATCTATCTAATTTTTATTTTTTAAATTTTAGATTTCAAAATAATGTTTCAGAAATTGCCCATTGACTAGTAATGGAACTAATTCCCCCTGTAAGGAACTGAGCCTAAAAGTATTTTCTCCAAGAATTTCTGCAATCTGATAAGGACCAATCCACAAGCATTGAAACTTGGTGTGGTTGGCCAGCTTTTCTCTTGCCTTATCCCAAAGTAGAACAAGATCAAAAATCCTGAAGGATTTTGTCATGGCCCTCTTGTCAAACCATCTCTTGACGACTGCTTGATGTTTAGCCATGTGCTCCAAAGCAGTTGTTCGTTTCTCGTCCATCTCCAAAAGATTCATCAATCTGTTTTGTACTTTGTCAGCATCTTCAACATACTCACTCATGAATTTCAAAATAGCAAACCTGAGATTAAGCAGGAATACTGGCTCTTGTCCATAAACAAGAAAATATGGAGAAGTCCCCAAAGCATTCTTGACCCTCACTTGATTTTTCCATAGGGCATATTTGAGTTGTGTATGCCAATCTTTAGGATTCTCCTTTAATAATCATCTTATTACTATGATCAAGTTCTTGTTCGTAGATTCAACTACCCCATTTCCTTGCAGATAATAATTTGATGAGAACTTGACAATAACCTAATTTTCAAATGCCCATTGAGTTAAGAATACTAATGCAAAAGCTAATTCGTTATCACACACTAGGACAAATGACATCCTGAATCTAGTAACAATGTGTTCCTCCAAGAAGTCTATTACCACCTTAGTGATGCAATTTCTGAAAGTTTATGCTTTTGTCAATTGTGTACAATAATCAGTGGCTATAGAATATAAGTGTGTCTAGTTGATGATGGTGGATTAACCAGACCAATGAAATCCAACCCCCACTTTGCGAAGGGGCGTACCTCATACACTAGTTGTAACAACATTGTTGGGTGCCTTTCTCTGCTAGCACTAGTTTGACAAATATGACAAGAACATACGTGCTCAAAAGTATCTTTCAATATCGTGGGCCAAAAATAACCTAATATTAAAATAAGATGAGTAGTTGCTTCTGCTAAACCACACCTTGTACCATACTTATCGTGAAACTATTCCAAAACTTCCTTTGCTTCCTCACATCTTAAGCATTTTAGGTAGATTTCTTCATAGTTCCTTTTGTACAACTTGCCATCATGCAACATATAGGATTCACACTTCATTTTAAGTCCTCTACATTATGAACTATTCATCCACTCGGGGCACTGGTTCTGTAAAACATAATAAATGATATCCTAGTATCAAACATCTGTTACTATACCTTGGCCAATATCAATTTGAGATACCATCATTTCCTTCTAGTCATTATCATTTGCTTCATTGTCAAACTTAAATTTATTTTCATCTCCAATTTGGTTATTAGCTATCTTTCTCGATAATCCTTGACCCCTAACTAACCTCATGGGTTGGATCTCTAGATCAAATTCTTGCAATATCGCCATCCATTTACCTCATCTTTCACCAAGTTCATTTTGCATCAATAAAACCTTTACTGCTGGATCAGGTACAATAGCATAGACCTTGCTCCTTAGTATGTAATTGCGAAACTTCTTTCCTACTTTAATCAAGGCAAAAGATTTTTTTATCAAGGTTGGAATAGTTCAACTCAACATTTCTTAGAGGGCAGCTCATAAAAGCAATAGGTCTTTCATCTTCCTTCTCCTTCTTCTGGGTTAGGATCCCAGTGCACGAATGTTCTGAAGTGAAGGAATATATCTTAAAGGGAAGCTCATAATCAGGACTTACTAGTATTGGAGCCATGGAAATGGATACTTTGATATCTTCAAATGATTTCTTTACCTCAGGAACCCATTCTGTTTTAGCCCCCTTTTTGAGTAAATCATTAAGGGGACACACTATCTCTGCAAATTCGCTTATGAATTTTTGCATAAAATTTATCTTTCCAAAGAAAGACTTGAGTTCCTTCCAACTATTGGGAGGTAATAACTTCAAAATGGCTTCAACTCTATTAGGATCAATGGAGATGTCAGCTTCAGAAATGACATGAACTAGGAGCTTTCCCTTAGTGAGCCCAAATGAATATTTCTTGGGATTGAGAGATATGTCATATTTATGAAATCTATTGAATACCTATCTTAGATCAGCAATGTGAGTACTTCAATCCTTTGAAAATATAGTCAAGTCATCCATGTAGATAACTATAAATTTATTAATCAATTCCTTAAAAGCTTCATCCATGGCTCGTTGAAATGTAGCCCCTACATTAATCAATCCAAATGGCATTCTCATGTAGGCGAAGGTTCCCCATTTGGTCATAAAGGTCATCTTTAGCCTATCTTTTTCTTCTACCATTACCTAACTATATCTTGAATATCCATCCAAGAAATACATCATCTTCGAACCATTCACAATTTGTAAGACCTCATCTACGACAATGGGTAGTTTCCTTTTGAGATGTCAGGTTCAAGTTACAAAAGTCTATGCAAAGTTGAATCTCCTCGGTCTTATTTCATACAGGAACTAAATTAGCCACCCACGTAGAGTGGCATATGAGAAAAATAATCTTAGCATTCAATAACTTTTTGACTTCCTTCATTATCAAAGGTTTGAGGATAGGATTGACAGGTCTTTGCCTTTGTCAAAAAGGTTTGGCATTGGGTTTGAGTGGAATATCATGTGTAATAATCTAAGGGTCATATGTCTTTAGTTCTTCATAGCTCCAAGCAATGACATCCTTATATTCTATAAGCAATTCGAGCATGTCTTCCCTTTCTTGTGGATTCCACGCTTTCCCAATTCTTACCATCTTGGAATCTTTATTCGTACCTAAATTTTATGAATCACATTCCTTGGTCCCTTTCTCTTTAGTAGTCCTTTCATTAAATGTTGATTCATCACAATCAAAAATGTGCCCCAACTTGATCATCTCCTTAGGAATAGTATTAGTTTTCAAATTTTGGATTCCATCTTCATCTTGAGTTGCACTGTCCTCAGGTGTGTTGTCTAGAGTATCATCAATTTCTTGTCCCTTAAAGTGGCCGGTGCACATAATAAATTCAAGAATATGTTGATCATCCTCAAAAACTTGAAGGTTTGTGATATTGTCAGGAATAGATGGAGCAACAACCAATTTGACTAAAAATCATTTTAATTTCGTTCTTTCGACTGGTTGTAATGCACTTGCTGAAATAGCAAGGGCATCTGCTACTATGTTTTTCCTTCTTGGAATAGACTTTATGTTCAAAGCTTCAAAATCATCTAGCAAATCCCATACCCTTTTCCTATAAGCAAGCAACGTCTTATCATTACAGGAATATAATCATTTCACTTGTCGATTAACCAATGAAGAATCTTCTTTGACTATGAGAGTTGTAACTGCTTTGTCGAGTGCAAAAAGAAGTCCTCGAATCAATGCTTTGTATTTTGCAACATTGTTAGTACATCTAAACTACAATCGATATGCTACATAGAAAGCCTTACTTTTTGGACTAATCAACTCAATACTTGCACCGACTCTTGATTTGCATTTGGAACAGTCAACTTGAAGTGTCCAAATTGGGCTTTCCTTGGGTTTTCTAACCTTATCCTTATTTTTCCCTAGTTTTTCCTTTACCTGAGCTTGGAAGGATTGTCTCTTGGGTACCCATTACAGTCTTTCATGGGGTGGGCTTACTGATTTTCCATTGTCGTTTCTTGAAACTGGGAGCATGTGTTTTTCCTGTTTGTCTTGAATTTCATCCATCAATTCTTTGATTTCATCCACTTTGGGTTTATGATGGGTGACTACCAAAGTCCATCCTTGGCCTTTTATGTATCGTCTTCTTCTTTGTACTTTGATCATTCCATGAGGAGGAGAAGACAAACCTCTACCATCTAAAGAACCATCACTGTAAGATGCATTTAGATCTTCAGTTCCCTCTTCAATCTTTTCAACAACGTTAGAGATGTTTGTAGAACTGTGGTTTTCTGTGAGTTTATTTTTTGGATCATTGACTTTCTCTACTCCTATCATTTGTGTTAACACCTTTGCAATTGCTTCTTGACATGATGAACATTCGAACTCTGAATGGCTAACTTTATGTAATCGACAAAATCCTGGAAGGAGGAGGATATTGGGGTCAGCTTCTCCTCCTAGACAATGTAAATTAGCCATTAGGTGGTCTATGAATTATGTTATGACCTCATCTTTTGGGGTTGAAATAGTGGAGTCCATATCTTGATCATCTAATGTTTTGATTGAAGTTGTATCAAAAACCATTACCTTGTAGGAGCCCAAATCTATTTGTAAGAAGGCTACCTCATTAGGAGCATTGTATTCTATAATCATCTTTTTTAACTTTGGTTCTACATCTATTTTGATTTGATTGTTCAAACCTTTCCATGGTAACCAAAGCTGAGTGAAATCCATGGAAAACCATCCCCTTAGGCACTTCATCCATTCTCTACTTAGGAGTAATTCATATGTTTCTGGGATGTCAACCACATGTATATCAATGATATCTTGAATCTATGGGTCGACTGTTAATTGTATCCGAACATCTTTTAATATGCCAATGACTTTCACTTCTGTCTTGTTCAACTATATCACTATTTGGTTGGTAGGTTGAGGGATGAGTCCTAACTTTTGCACTATGGACAATGGCATGATGTTACATGAAGCTCCTAAATCGATTAGGCAATTGTGAAGATTCTTCCCATATATTATGATGCTGAGCAAAAATTGGGACACCTCAACCTTGTCTTTAAACATAGTGGGCAATGCCTCTGCAACATTAACTTTTTGGGATACCATCTTTTGAGGGGTAGTATTCATATTGTGGGAGGTCTTTGTATGATCTAAGGTCTTCATGAGCACTTCTCCTTGTTGTGGAAAATTTTGCAACATGTCAAACATGGACATGTTGGATTTTGTTCACTTTATATCTTCTACGACACTATACTTTTTAGTAGACCAAGCAAGGTTTTTCAACATTGTTGGTACACTTCCTTGGTTCTAATTTTGTTGTCCTCCATATGGTGGTTTAATTGGTACCAGATTGTTACTCACTCTCGGATTGGGAGGAGTTGGTTGTAGTGTTGAGGGAATTCCATCTATCAAAGGTTCCTTTCTACTTCTCAAGTTGTATGTATTCTGATTGTCATTGTGAAAAGCAAACATCTCTTCATGCTATAGGTCAGGTTCTTGGCTAAACAACAATGAGAATTCTTTGTTGACTAGCTGTTCTACCTATGTACTTTGTGCAGAATCATAGGATTCTAATAGGATAGCATTAAATTACACAAGGGGAACATTGCAATTTACTTGCAATTTTTGAGTCATTTCTTGATTTCCATCATAATATGAACCATTGTTGTTAGATGCATTTTGACCATCTTCATATTGATTGATATATGTATACTGAACATTATTATTATTATTGTCTACAGGGATGCTTCCATTATTCAAATAAGTGTTCCATTATTGATTTTGCCTTTGGAAGCCATTATTATGGTCAGGAGGATTGAAGTTGTTCCCTCCATTATTGTTTCTTGTATTGTTTTTTCCACTGTTGTTGTTCCCACTGAAGTTCTTGTTATAATTTTGGCCATAATTTTTGTTGTAGGGGCCAACGTTGTTCCTTTAAAAACTGTTATTATGTCCCTGTGACAACCTTAGACGAGTCCACTCATTGTTCATTTGTGACATAGTCTTTTTCATTTGACCAAATTCAAAAATAAAGCTATTATCTGCTTCTGCAGGAACTGTTGCCTTCTGTTCGAAGAAAGCAACATTCAAAGATTCATACCTTGGATATGTTAGAGTGGGGTTTTGCATAGCGAGTTCCTATTGTAATGGAATTAGATTCATAGGCACGAATTGGCTAGGCATCATAGGTACTCTAACAAGGTATGTTGGCATGGACATGACAACTTGGGTTGGAAGCATCAATCCTCCTCCGTTAGGATTGGCTTGCTTAGTAAAAGTTATTTCTTCTACGAAGACTTTCCAATGTATCGATATTTGCTGTAGGAAGTCTTCTCAAAAAGATAGTAGTAAGAGGGTCCATAGTATTTAGATAAATCTAATAGCTACTTTGACTAGTATAGTATATGATGTTTCCAATTTGTGATACGCCATATGAAAGTTATGGTTGAAGCACAAAACTATCTCAGCTGGGTCCCTTTTGATTGATATGAATTGTTGATGTATCACCACTAGGTTGATAAAAGTTTTGAATTGTTCTAAGAACAATTTTTTGAAGGTATCCCAATCTCCAATACATCCAGGTGGCAAATTAACATACCAATTGAAGGCAACTTCCCCCAAAGAGTAAGGGAATAAATGAAGAACCACATCCTCATTGGCAATCTATTTTTGGTTGCAAATTTCTTTGAATACTTTGATGTAATCTTCGACAGTTCATGTTTCTCCATAAATGAACCTTGGGAAAAACTTCTTGATATTCTTAGGGAGGTCATGGAGTACACCTTTCAAGTTGATTGGTGAGTCTAGAACATTTGCGAAAAAGGCCATTGAAGGATTTGGTGGACCCAAGGGTGGTTGTTGTGGAGGTGGTTGAAGAAGATGATAAAATGTTGAATGGAAGTGGTTGAACTAAAGGTATTCCTTTGTCACTACAAGGTTTGCAAAATTGGCTAAGCTCGAGAAACTCATGTGTACTTGATGAAGATCTCAAAGCTTGCTGAAATGGGGATTTTCGATCAAGATCCTT
Organism: Cupressus sempervirens; assembly: GCA_028749045.1. Taxonomy (NCBI): domain Eukaryota; kingdom Viridiplantae; phylum Streptophyta; class Pinopsida; order Cupressales; family Cupressaceae; genus Cupressus; species Cupressus sempervirens. The sequence goes on along the minus strand of CM053783.1, from coordinate 799,151,904 downwards.
CGGTTTGCATCAATTCTAGAAAAAGCACACCTTTGCAGAAGCACACTTTCTCACAAACAAGGCGTAGCCACAGCAGTGCACCTGAATTTCCCAAAAAACTTAGAAATTTTTTTGAACTTGTAAAAAGTGCAGAATTTTGAAACTTTGGTAGACTTTCCTTATATTCCAAAAATTGAAATGGTGGCTCTCCTTCTAGCACCACTTCTGTTGAGTTGTTGTTATGCACGATGCCAAACGGTAGGAATTCTTTCAAACTCCTCTCTTGAAAAATCAATCTTGTGAATCAACTCCAAGGTTATGAGTGATCTTGCAACCTACTGGAATCCATTCAATTGAAGATATATGTTTTTGTTCATGAGGAGGCATTTTATGGTTTGAATGATCTCGGATAAGATGTAGAATCTGATCACTGCTTCAAAATAAATATGCAAAAGAACTATATTTTTGTATTTTTTTCTAATTTATATGAATGCAATCTAACAATGCAGCTAGTATGAATTCCTATTTTAACAAGGGGTTAGTAAAGAAAATAACAAAAAAATTAAAGCAAACAACGTGAAAGTAAAATACAAACGAACATAAGCTACAGAAACATGTCTGTAAGTTAAGCTTTTGAAGAAATCGGTAGGTAACCAAAGAAAGTAGGAGCAGCACTTCCTTGATTCCACTGATGCGATTGTCAATGGGAAATGTAGTAACGATATGATGTTTCACTCTCCATCAAATCGCAAGGCCACAAAAGTGTGCTCATGCGAGACAAAAGGTTATACATAAATAATTTGTTGATTTCTTCTCAAGCTAGATATGTTAGTGAAATTCATAAAACTGTAACAAACACCAGAATTAAAAGATCGTGCAACTAGAAATAATGTAATAAAATTTTGGCTCAATCACAATTCAATGAACATAAATTCACAAAAATATGACACATTTAGGCAAGAATCACTACACTCCAAATGTGAGCACCAAAAGCATAATATTATTGCAAAATAATTGCAACCCTGATTACATATTATGTACATTCCAGTATTTATAAGAAATCATCTCCTCAATTTGTATTGAGAGTGAGAGATATCTTCATGCAATCATATGTTTTGAATTTAATAAAACAAACTAATTATGTACAAACTAACAATCTAACTAGTGCTTAGTAGGACTCCATCCATTTTTATATTCATTAATTGGATGCATGAGCCTTCACATGTCATAAAACAAAGAAATTATGAGAAAATAAGAAGAAGAAAGCCTTCAGTCAATGTGGAAGTGTCAAAAATATAAGCTAATCCTTCACTGGTTGTCTGTCAGAGTTAAACTGCTATCAGAATGTGTTTCTGATGCATGGAAAGCTCTAATTTTGGAACTAGCAGTTATCTGTCGGTGAACCTCTGGAAAAGCCCACCTCAAAAGAAGTGCATCAGTGCACCTACACAAATTTTATTTCCTCAAAATACTTCCAATACTTTGTAACTAACACACCCACACACCTTGAAGGTCCAAAATTGCAAAATTTTACTGAGTGTCAAAAATAAAATTCCAGCTTCTGGGTTTTGTCCCCCTTTATACCAGAGCTATGTTTGGATGCTTGCCCTTGAATTTCTCAATAATATCAATGATTTTTGCCATATCTAGTAAATCTAAAGCATTATATTTTTCCTTGACCTTCTGCTTGTAGTTGTCTACCTCGATACAGGTCTCAACAAAATCCTCGAGTTTAGTATCCAACTCTAGGAAGGCTTCTTCTGTCCTGAATGCTTGCCAGATATCTTCATTGCTAGAAACCTCATAAAAAATATTTCTAAATTTTTGCACTACTACCTCAACTAGTATCAATTTTTCCCATGCATCATCTTCAAAAATGTTGAGAAATGCATCACTATAATGTTTCTTTGCTTCTAAAATTTGCTCTCGGGCTCGGTCCTTGAGCCGAAAGATCTCTACATGTAATGACTCCATTAATTTATTGTTATCCGCTATCTTTTCTATCCAATCACCAATTAAATCTAGTTCCTCTATAGTATATACATCCATGAGAATTCTATATTTCTAGCCATTTATCACCTGTAATACCTATAAATCCTTTCCCAATGCATGTACCTCATCCATACTACTAATATCTTGTTTCAAAATTGTTACCATTTTATCCACATTTTCCTGCATAGCATTCAAAAATGGATCTAATTGTACATTCCCCTTATCTCTTCTTTTGAGTGTAGCATTTAGAGTCTCCTCGAGGTGTTCAAGATCCAAGGGACCAACAAGTTTGGCTCAATATCCCTTTAGGATTTCATTTTGCCTTCGAAGTGTTATTAATTTTGCCCCTTCCTATTCCAAACTTTTGAATACCTCCTTCATCCCCATAGTGACCATCAACTTGGCTATATCCAATGTAGGCTTTCCAAGCATAACCTCTCTGATTTGGTAATCTTGTGAATCCAAATCTTCTATTTCTAAATCATGAGGTGGGATAGCCACTTATGCAAATAAATCCTAATTTCAGTCATTGTTGATGAAAGTTACTACCCTTGCCTCTTTTGATGGAGACTCAAGTTTTGTTAGAGCCTTTATTAGTTCTATCATGTCTTCCTTATTGACATTAAACTGTTGCTTCTTGTTTCTTATCATTCCTCTCTGCAACCATCTTGGGATCCATTTTGTCAAAGGCCTGCCTCTTGAGGACAAAGTTTGCTCTGCTACCCCTTTTCTCTTATTGCTCCTTTCTAGGGTTTTCTCCCCTTGTGAAGGTTCTCCCTCTATAGTCTCTATTTTAGTGGAGTCCATAATTCTTACCTATGTATCCTGGGAGGCTTGTTAGGGATATTCGACCATTTTTCCTTCTCTAGACACTTCATCAGTTGATACTTGTTATGGATGCTCCTCTTATTCCTTTTGAACTTGTTCTTCCTTTGTACTTGGTGGTATAGAGGAGTAGCAGAGCCTTTATCTACAACTATGACTTGCAATGGGGATGAAGGAGTTATCTTAGGACCCTATGACTCTGGTGGCTTTTGAGTCCAGTCTTCTTGTTGGGGTTCATTTGTTGTTGTATCCCTGATCTTATCTCCCACCAATTTAGTACCTACGTGCATGAAATCAAAATCTAACATCTTAAATATATCAGTGCCCTTTGCATCCTACTCATCAATCCATTGTTGCATTTCATCCTTTGATGCGATCATCTGCAGAGGTTCTTCTGGGATTGGTGGTAGTGTAGTAGTGGAAGTTCTTCTCCTTTCCTATTCTGTGGCTCTTGCTAGTTGAGTTATCTTATTAAAAGGTACATTGTCCTCATCATCATCTTCTTCCTCTTCTTCAAGAATAGGTTCTAGAACAAATGGGAAAGGAACTACCCTTCTGATCACCCTTTTCCTTTTCTTGACTGGAGTTTTGATCTTTCTTTCTTTCTTAAGCACAGAAGGGGATGCTTGTTCTATCTACTGAGGTGGAGAGACCTCTTGAATCTCAAATTTTGTCACCATTTGGCTGGCTGTAGTAGCTGGTGGCAATTGTGGGTCATCCTGAACTTGTGATGCCCCAATATCCTCGGGCCCTTATACATTTACTTCTTCTTGTTGTGGGGGTGCTAGGATTTCATCTTCTTCTTGCTCGACTCTTTGGGGAGAATTCCTCTTTCTTTTTCCCTTTCCCCTTCTTTCTTGAGGGTGATAGTATCCAACTGGTCTGTCAAGTTGGTACACCATTTTAGGTCTTGTTGGTGACTGAACTGTAAAGGTAGGGATGGTGTCTTTCTTCCCTCTACCTTTGGTCAGATGGGCTTGTGTATGAAAGATTACTTTCTCAGGTATTGGATCAAATTTAAATGGTTCCTTGATCCAATCCTATGTCATTTTAATGACGTTCCTCACCCTATGGTTAATGTCAGAATTCTCTTCCCTGTCAACCTCAGCATTCACCATGGGTCATTCTCAAATTTTATCTGCGTTGAACAAAGGATCAAGTAGCTGCCCAGAGTCTTGTTGCAATATCTTCAATGGAATCTTTATCTTCAGGGCCTTCTTTACCAAGTACAAAGTCATTCTACAATAATCCCTTATTTGGATATCATAGTTATTTGTAGCATTCATCCAGTGATTCTCGATGGCTTCTTCATGCTGGAATGTTTTGCCTGCTAGATACTGTACTCTCCTAATATTATGAAAACATGGCCTTGGACAATTGTACTCTTCTAAGGGATATTGATCCCATTCACATTCAAAAGATGAAATATCTTATTTTTGAAGTACCCAAAAAGGTCCTATGGTCAGAGGCCACCTCCAAAAATGCTTATGTTATTTTTTGACTGTGTCGCATGAAGATGCAATTTTTTGAGCAATCTCCAAGAGGATGAGTCTATCACAAGGGTACCTTGGAAGCTTCTTTGGGTTGACCATGGTACTAGCTACCCTTAGATATGTAAATGTTTTGAATTGAATGTAGTATGCTCCAAGTACCGTTATCTGTGCCACTGCATCATTTGATAATCTCTTTGCATAATCTCCTTCTATGAATCTAATTATGGTGAATATGAAAGCATCATTAACAATTTTATACTCCTTGCTCTGTTCTGAGAGCTTCTTCTTTACCAACTAAGGGTAGATAATGTATGGCCATGCATTAGGATCTTGCATGCTACCCCTCTTGTACAACCCTAGATAGTATGTTGCCCTTGCGTCTAACAAGTACACTAAATATGATGTCATATTGAACTTCCTTTTGTTCTTTACCACCTCCAACTATTCACATAAATTTTCACTCAAAGTAGAGGCCCAATCAAGTGGCATCTTTGCAGTCTTGATAAAATCTACCATAAAGATGTTCAAATGTCCTACTACTGGCAAACCCATAACCCTACTCAAAAGTATAATTGAGTATCCAATGTCTTCTTTCAGATATCCTCTAGTCATGTCAACTTTACCAACCTTCTTTCCCATAGGAGTCTTCTCTATAAGGTAAGATTATTGAATGATCTCTGAGGTTTCCTCAATATGCTCTTGGTACCACCTTTCTACTTGTTCACAGGTAAGCTTGATAAATTGATTTGTACGTGGGACATGAAATATCTTCTCAATGTTGTCTAGTTGGAGATCAAGGAAAATTTCCCCAGTTATAGTCTTCACAACCCTCTCCTAAGAGACAAAGTGTTCTACAAGTGTCATTATGAGCTTTGAAGATTGTACCGACATTGGGTGCGAAGCTGCCTTCACCAGCCTTGATCAAATCAACGCAGAGACCATAGTAGACCTTTTAGTAGGTTTGTTACAAATCTTTAAGAATTCCCCCAAGTCTTTATCTTTGATCTCTGAGTAGTTATCATGAAACCTTGACTTTGTCAGAATGCCTTAGAATTTGAAGATCATAGATTTCGATGCCATTTTCTCACCCATGGAAGCTGATGAAGATTCCATTATATTTGCACAAATAGACATCCATTAGTTCAAATTTGAAGAAGAAATAAATGAATTACCCCCTAAACTTAACTCGCACAAAACCCTAAACGTTAGACGCTTTAAAAACACTAGAAAAAACCTTATTTTACCCCTAAAATGCAAAAATTGGTGCACCTGGCGCACTTGATTGGTGTGCCTGGTGCACCTATTTTTGACACAATTTGAAAGGATAGGGTGCGCTGATGTGCACCCTTCCATTTACTTAGGCATTTTTTCCTTTTTCTTGTTTTTTCTTTTTTAAAAAAAAAATCCTAGGTGCGCAGTAGCGCACCAAGTTAGATGCGCTAGTGTACACCCAGCTTTCGGATTTTTATTTGTTTTGCTTTAAGTCTTTAAAAAAAATAATGTATTTTGGTGTGCACCCAATTAGGTGCATTGGTGCACACCTCAAAATGGTCTTTTAGTGTTTTACAAAGTGGGGAGGTGATTTTAAAAGTTTTATCAAGTTTTTATCATAGAAAAATTGGTGTGCACTAACACACCAAGATTGGTGTGCACTAACGCACCAAGATTGGTGTGCTAGTACACACCAACATTTACAAAATTTGTGTTCTCAAGCTATGGCGCAAGGGGAAAGTGGAGTGAAAAACTGCACCTTGGTGTGTGCAATGTTGTGATGTTGGAGCGTGGAGGAAACAAAATAAAGGCTTAGTAGAGGTAGAATGAAAGGTAAAGAGAGGATGGACCCCCCCTTATATATAGTCACAAAAATTCTCCCATGCAGCTACGCAGGTGCGCCAACTACGCAACTACGCATTCAAATGACAACTTCACACTATTTTGGTGCATCAACACAACCAAGGAGGTGCGCTTGATGCGCCCAAAAAATACAAAATTACTTGTTCCCTTAGAAATTTGATTTCTTGACCTCTGGATTTCTTCATTAGGAACCTGGACAATAACTAGGGCACTAGGTAAGACCTAAAAATGACTCTGATCCTGATTTTAGGAGTCCAAAAGCCAAAAAATAAAGTAGGAGGTCCCCATGTCTATTGGGAAATGGGGTGTGCATTGTGTAACCACGACACCCTCTCAATTACTCCTCTTACATTTCCAACAATCAGTATCAGAGCTTTTGGTGTTTGCAAAGAAGGTTTCAAGGACCTAAGCTAAAGATCAAGATGTCTTATAGAAGGGAGATCCCAAAGGTAAACAAAGATAACTTCCAAGCATGGCAGGAACTCATGAAGTTGCAACTAGCAACAATTGGAGACTTAGGCCTAAAGTATCTAAGCACCAAGTATGTGGCACCTGCTGGAACTATGACTGTGGACGAAATTACATAAAAGAAAAATCATAACATCACAATGATTGATATTGCTTACACTCTCAACTATGTTGAATTTGATGAGGTAAAATATTGTGCTACTGCTTATGAGATGTGGATCAAGCTTAAAGCTATCTATGGAGGTGATGACAATGTAAGGAGAGTTAAGGCAGAAAGTCTCTGAGGTCAATTTGATTAGATGAAGATGAGAGAAGATGATAACATTGCAGAGTATAGTGAAAGAATCAAAGCCAATGTGTGTGCAATCAGAGCCCCAGGTGGGAAAATTGATGATGTAATAGTAGTAAGCAAGGTACTCAGAACCCTTCTTCCAATTTATGCAATTAGAGTGTCAGCTATTCAATAAACAAGATGTGATCCTAAGAATGAGATAACCTTGGATGCACTAGTGGGAAGGTTGAATACATTTGAGTTAGATAATTTTGATAATTATGTTCCTAACTCTAGTAACCATGAGTCTGCATTCCAAGCCAAGCTATCACTCAAGAAGAAAGTTGCAAAGTCTAAAAGCAAGATATTTGGTAGTGAAGATGAAGATGCTTCTAATGATGATCTTGAATTCATTGAAGCATTGGTTGCAAGAAGATTTCCCAAAGGAAAATTTCCCTTGATCTGCTCTTATTGTGAAGAAGTTAGTTACATTTTTGTAAGGTGTCCAAACGGAGAAGGAAAAGAAGAAAAGAAGCATGACAAGTACAAAGGCAAGAAGGATTTCAAAAGCTATAAGGACAAAGGTAAGAAATCTTGTTAGATGGAAAAATATTTTGATAGTATTGAACAAGATGAAATTGTTTACATTACTATTAAAGATTAACCAGATGATGAGAATGATAAGATGGCCCTTATCTCACATTTTAGTAAGAATGATACATGGATTATTGATAGTGGTTGTTCTCAGCACATGACTGCTAATAAATCTAAATTTGAGCACTTGGAACATTATGATGGTGGGAGTGTTAGATTTGGAAATGATGAACCATGTTATGTGAAGGGAAAAGGTTGTATTGCACTAACCAATGATCTCAGATGTGACAATGCTTATTGGGTTGAAGGACTGAAGAATAATCTGCTTAGTGTGGCACAATTGAATAACATTGGCTTGAAGGTAGAATTCATGAATAGGAAAGCCAAGGTGTTGGATGAAGATGGAAATCTAGTTGGGACTGGTAATCAAACAAGAGGTAATCTATTCTACCTATATCTAACTATAAATTCATGTTTCATAGCTCAGGTAGAAGAAAGTTGGTTATGGCATAAAAGGTTGTGTCATGTGAATTTTGATAACGTGGTCAACATAAGCAAGAATAAAAGAGTTAGAGGCATTCCAAGCTTGAAGAAACCTGATATAGGCATGTGTAACAAT